>QLNU02015003.1:171903443-171976670 GCA_006491805.2 Dysdera silvatica
TGTGCAGGCTCTGTAATATGTTGTGTATACTTGAAAGGTTGCTCGAAGTGTGTGTGTGTGTGAGGGGGGTGGGGGGATGCGCGTGTGAAGAAATGGAGATGTAACGAAATTTTCCGTTAATCCGTTACTACTGAAAAGTAACTAAGTTACAGTTATTTTCTTAAACATCTAACGGCATTACTCAGAGTTACCAGAAAAAGTAACTGTTACAAGTAAGGCGTTACTCCAATGACTGCATATAAGTAATATTAATAATAATTATAAACATAATAAGTTGTCTAAGATAGCATAGTGAAACTTCTCAATAGAGGACACTGACGGGGACCAGAAAAGTGTCCGTTTTTAAGAAGTGTTCGTTATTAGGAAAAAAACAAAAATACGTAAAAATTTTCAGTTGAAATTTAACATTTATGAAGCTTGATTTAATTAACTATAGTAAATATATATACATATAATTATATATAATTAGTGTATATATATATATATATATAAATATACTGAGAGCAAGAATTAGCGTATATATTATAAATTATATATATATATATATATAATTATATATAATTAGGCATATATATATATAATTATATATACTAGTATATATATATATATATATATATACTAGCAGTACATATTACGTTTATAAATGACACCCACCTTTTACAGCAATCTCTCCGTTTAATTATCTATTTCATTTAATTGTACATTATTACAAATTTATTTGGGAAAAAAAGTCTGAAATTTTGGTTTGCTTTTTATCATCAGCAACTATATAATATTACGCCCCAATTATTTAATGAGGCAGCGGATAAGTTAGAAAACCCTTTCACAGATCATAATGATACAAAAGCATTTAAACAATTCTCAGGGAGTATAATTAAATGTATCACATGTACTATTGTTTATCATTGATAATACATAATTTGAAAATTTATATGAATGAAGATTTATTTCACTCAAACATTGATATTATATCAATACAGTCAATATACACAAAGTTTGGCAGTGAACTAACACGTAATACTGATATAGAAACAGAAAAAGCGGACAGTATTAGTTAATAATGATGCAACATTAGGAATGTTAATTGAAGCAAAATATGAGCGTGCAGCAGAAAATACCTTAATAGAAGCCTCAAATTGTACACCTATTTTTAATAAATATATTAATATTAAGATTATTAAATATATCGGCATCAATATGCCACCTAATAAAAAAATAGAGATACTCCCAAATAACAAGATAATCGAAGATATAACTTAATTCCGAAAATGTTGGCTACTATTTACTTCTGTCATATGACATATTTCAGGGACACACTAAGTATTTTAATATTTTTGCGACAAAAATAAGGAGCCAATTTAAAGCAGGCACAGATTTACTGGAACAACTCCTTTATTTGCTCTCATTATTCATAATTTAAATTTTAGTAAAATTTATATGATGTTCTTTACTTAGACGAGATGTTAGTTTTGTGGTTTATAGTAACACACAACATATCTTTCAAAAACCTTAATAAACTAATATTGTGTTACGAAGGTAAAGAATATGTTTGTATAAATTCTCACTTTTATATAATATGCATAGATATTTAATAAGAAATATACTTTGTCAAAGACTTATTTTGTTATAACTGACGGGGGAATTTGTTTAAAAACTTTTGTAATTTTTGCCTAATTTAAGATTCTTTTTCTGCTAAAAATTTTTATCCTATACAATGTAGGAAAAATGCCCGATTTTTGTCATAACCTAAGAAAAAGTATGTCTTTTACTTAACGTAAGGTGATTTATAGCTTTTTACGTTATTCTCTATTGATGTAGCTGAAAAATCTCTTATGGAAAGCATATTTGTAAATTTTCATTTTATTTTTAACAAAATTTTCATTTTATTTTTAACAAAATTTTCATTTTATTTTTAACAAAATTTTCATTTTATTTTTATGTATATAGGTTTCGTACAGTTCTTTTAGACGTAAGAAGTTGATAACGAATCTTCTTCTTCTTTCGCTTTGCCATTTCCCATGATATATGGCGTTAACTTTATGGTCCTTTAATCTTCTCCTCCACAATCTTCTATCCAATGCCTCTTCCAGATCTTTCGTCACTTTATCCTTCCATCTCAGATGTGGTCTTCCCCCTCTTCCTCTCACCAATTACCACCCGTCTATCCAATACCTTTCCCTCATTTCTCCGCTCCATATGCCCAAGCCATCTTAACCTATGTTCTTGCATTTTTTTCCCTATGGGTCCAACCTTGACCGTACCTCTAATTAGGTTATTCCTTATTTTATCCCTCCTTGTAACGCCCTTCATCCGCCCCGTATAACATTGCAGGTCTTACCACAGTTTTGTACAATTTTGATTTCATCCTACCGTTTAAGTTGACAACGAATATTGGATATAAAATATATATAAAAGACTCCAGTTTATTTGAATTTGAAACTTGGTAAAAAAACATTCACGAAGACTTTCACGGCGTCTATTAATATACATCATAGAGCTTTGCGGGATATTCCGCAACGTCTGTTTATTAAAAACACTTAACGTTTCACTCAGTGCTATGCGGAACATCCTCAGAAGTAATACCGACCAAGTTTCCCTCTGTAAAATGCAAGACTTTCAATTGATTGCTCGGCAGAAAATGGGTGATTAAAAAAATATTATACGTATTTATAGTACTATTTCCTTGGCTGTCCCCTGATTGGCTGATTCATTGGTTGTTGGATAAATGTCGTTGCTCATTGGCCCAGAGAGTGGAGAGTTTAGATTGGTTGAAAGAGGTCCGAATTTTTTGTGAAATTTTAGGCAAGAATTCCAAATTGATGGAACATTAACGGAGTCTATTGAAATTATTAAGACAGATTTAATGGCCAAGGCCTCCATGCATAAGCGTGGCCATAATGTATCAGTTTTTGCAATAACCGAGGTGTCATGAAAAAGAATTTGATCCATTTATATAAATCGAACACTACGCAGATTAAATCAAACAACAATGTCAATCAATCAACGTTTATTGGCGTAGTGATACCAACGCCGATGGTATGGCGTGATTAGATGGTGAAACGTTCGAAAGAAAATAAATATTTCTGCCTTCGGTGGGACCTGAACCCACGACCTTCCACTTGCCGGGCGGAGGCTCTACCCACTGAGCTACGAAGGACAATATATAATCTCTTTACGAACGTATATATATTGTTGCCAGTTATTTCGCAGAATGGTGTAGTACATAGACTACATGTGCTCTCTCTGGGCCAATGAGCAACGACATTCATCCAACAACCAATGAATCAGCCAATCAGGGGACAGCCAAGGAAATAGTACTATAAATACGTCTAATATTTTTTTAATCACTCATTTTCTGTCGAGCAACCAAATGAAAGGCTTGCATTTTTCAAAGGGAAACTTGGTCGGTATCACTTCTGAGGATGCTCTGCATAGCACGGAGTGAAATGTTAAATGTGTTTAATAAACAGATGCTGCGGAATATCCCGTAAAGTTCTGATGTATATTGGTAAAATTAATCTGGGTGTAGGAACCGAAGAGCAAGGTGGCTTTTTTTTCTTCATTTGTGACTTACCTTGTTCGGTTCAGTTTAAGAGTCATGTCCAATTTAACATTATGCATATTTAAATATTATTTATTGCAATAACTAGAGCGTTATGTAGTTACAACAAAAAATGTTATAAAATCCTCATTTCTGCATGAAATTTTTATATTTTACACTCAGGCATGCATAATGCGGTTTTTATTAATTTCTTTAGACGGGAGTCTCGTAGCTAGCTATTCTTTCTGGTGTCTACCGTTTCTAACTTAATATTTATATAGCAAACTAATAGATTAATGTAAACGATTTAACAACTGTTAGCATTAAGTAAACATACAATATATCCTAGATTAAGTAAACTATTTCTACTATCATTTTATTGCATATGGCCATTGTTTAATTTGCCAGGAAGAATCAAAGACTTTAAGCCGGCGTTTCTCAAACCACATTTCGTAAAATATAAAAATGTTTATTTTCAATTAGTTTTAAAATAAATTACGTTTGAGAATTGCATTAATTATTCATTTTAGCTTTCAATGTATGTTGTGGACCACATATAAATTTAATGCATTTCATAAATATGTCCTTCTTGCGATATGCCCAGCCCATCTCCATTTCAGCCTTTTTACTTTAACAACGATGTCCTCCACTCCTGTTTGTCCTCTCAGCCAAGTGTTTCTTTTTCGATCCCTCCTAGTTATTCCAAGTACGCACCACTCTATGCTCCTTTAGGTTATCTGTAACTTACGTATTGCTCCAACTGTTAGACTCCACGTCTCTAATACATAAGAGAGAACCAGCAATATACGCTGGTTGAAGACCTTTCTTTTTAGACATAAAGGCAATTTTCCCTTCAGGATAAAACCGTTTCTTCCAAATTCACTCCAGCCAAGTCTAATACGTCTGTTGAGTCTTTCGTAACGTTGCCTTCCATTGAAATCAGCTGGCCAAGGTAAATATATGAATCACTAATTTCCAGCTTAATGTTGTCAACTTGTATTTATATTCGTTTTCTCTACGAAATTATTGAACGTAATTTTAGTTTTGTGTAGTTTCATCTTGAGTTCGACTTCTTTACTTCTAGCTGAAAGCTCTTGTACCCATGACTTGGAATTCTGACGAGTCTGTTGAAAAAATAACAATGTCATCAGCAAAGCGCAGATGATTTAAATATTCACCATTTATTTTTATTCCCTTGCTACTCCAATTTATTTGATGAAAAATCATCTGTAAAGCTGAAGTAAAAAGTTTTGGAGAAATGGCATCTCCCTGCCTCACACCTTTACCCATTTTGGTAGTTTTGGTATCGTCATGTAACCAAAATTTGGAACTCACATTTTTATACACACATTTCACCATGTGAATGTGCACATTCCCGATGTCTATTGTTCTTGAAGAGTTGATGACTGCTTACGTTTTAATAGAGTCAAAAGCTTTTTCATAGTCAATAAATGCCACAGACAATGGAAGCTCATATTCATGTGTTCTTTTAATTAGTTCTCTTAATACTTGAATATGGTTTACTTTACTGAATTCATTTCGAAATCCAGTTTGTTCTCTTGGTTGGCCGCATCTAATGTTTTCTGTAGGCGATGTGTTAGCACCTTTGTGAAGATTTTATAAATAGTAGGTAACAAGCTAATGGGTTGGTAATTTTTCAAATCCTCTTTATCCCCATTTTTATGCAAAAGAATTTCTGTTGCTGAATCCCATTGGTTTGCTATGTTTATGTTACAGCTGTTAAGACATTTGGAAAAGAATTTTGCAAATATTTCTTCTGCATGTTCTCTAGCTTCTTTTTGGATATCTAATGTAATGCCATCACCACCAGGGGACTTGTTTCCTTCATACTTTTTATTACAAATGCTATTTCCTCTTTTAAGATTTTGGAGCTATTCCTTCGACTATTTCATTGTCTTCGTTTAATCCCCCGTTTCTTTCATATAGCTTTTTGTAGAATGCTTCAACTGTTCTATTTCCTCAATATTTCTTGTTATGGTACTATCCTCTCCGTTTAATGCAATGACGTATTTCTTCCCAACAGATAAATTTCCTTTAACAACCCTAAGGCTTTTGTTGTTTTCAATGTCTTTCCTTAGTGTGTTACACCTGTTCCACGTCTCTTCATTTATCTTTTGCCTGAGCTGAGCTATACAGTAATTTTACGAAATTGATTCATAACTGATACCTAAATTATATGGAGTGATATGTAATGCTGGAGTGCGCCGCTATGCAATGTTGATTTCAAGTACATATATAACATTCTATATTAGAGACTGTGGATTGCATGGATTTACCAACATAAATTGAATCACGTCTCTAACGAACATGCCTCCTAAAATCTCCGAATTATCACCCAATGCTTCGTTGTCGAACTGTTGTCTTAGAAATGCCTCAGAAGAAATTTCTGCCATTAGGAATCAGTTGTCGAACGACATGGGCGAATGTGTCCCACTGTCCCCAAGAGACTCATAATTGTCCCATTTTGAAGGGCAGTCTGTCCAGTCATAGATCGCTGAATCTAGATTCACATCAGTTTTATGTGCATCTTCATTTTCTATCTTTTGGTTAGTTTAAAAAACTACCTGCTTTTATCACAGTTTTGAGGATTTTTGCCTCCTTTTCCCGCTTCTCGTCGGCAAGTTTCTTATATTTAGAACCATTTAATCTAGATCTTTTGTTGCCCGGCATGGTAAAAGGAAAAAAAAAGTAGCAAACACAATCACAAATATAAAATTGTAATGAACGAGTGGTGTCGTTCTGTTCACCTGCAATGACGCCTGTAAAATGTTTCCGTACTGGCTTTTCTCAAAGTCGGAAAGTTAACATCAACAATTAATGGCAATTTTCAGGTGTTGATACCAGATGCATCCGTTTCTGGTGGGAAGTATCGGATATTGTAATGTAAACAATATGGTCATATCTCTTTGTCTTTCGATTCTGTAGTTTGCATTTGCCGGCAAGTTAAAGTAGTCGCCCATATCATCGCTGTTGGGGGAAACAGGGCAATAATTAAAAAGAAACATTATTTTCAACATTTTCCAGTTTGGAAAATTTTATTTTTAAACTCTTTGATGCCGCCTTCTCCCCGAGAAGTGCCGCCCCTAGGCCTGTGCCTTGTGTGCCTACTTAGAAATCCACCACCGGTATGCAGGTAGGGCCGGCCTACTTTTATTGATCGAATAACGTTTATTTGAAATATTGCGATACAGTAAGTGCTACTAAATGATGAAAACGTCCTTTGGGTTGCGTGTCGATCATTTCATACGTTGCCTTTGCGTATTGTAAAAAGCGCTTATAGCGGAGATTTTTGAAGTAAGTTTTGTTTTGCAGATTCCTTTCCCGCATCCTTTGGGTAGTCCATGTGCCAATTTTGGTGTCAATACGCTGAACGCTTCAAGCTCCAAAGTACTCCAAATAGGCCAAGTTTAATTATAACCACCCTGTAGATAAAAGTCAATAATTAACGAGAAAAATATATGTTGAACGTTTCTTGAAAAACGTCGCATTTATGTACAGTAAACTCTTAATTTTACGAATTTATACGGACAGCCCCACCTCCACCGCCAACAAGAAAAGTAAAATAAATTGGTGAAATCGGAAGTTTATAAATGAGAATTAATGTTTATCCCATGGAATACATTTCAAAACAAACACGAGGGGGATAAATGTTCCAAACATAGACGAAGTAACCTAATTAAAAACACAAATTTTATTTATCCCGAACACGGCAAACGTCATCTTCTGACTTACATAATACAATTTGGAATATACCCGCTAGTTGTGTTGCGATGAAACGCTAATATTTAGCACATTGAGGAATTGAGTTTCGCTTTTCTATTCATAAATAGGAACGATATACAGCTAGTTGTTCGTGAACAACTGGCATGGGAACAACGTTCAGCTAGCTTTTCATAAATAGAAACAACGTTCGCATCCTCACATTTCTTGTCACGAATGTTCGAAAAAGCTCATAGTTAGCACGTAATTACTTCTCCACAGAGGTTCTTTCATGGCAGAACCTGTGATTAGGAAAATGCAGCAATCCTTGGGCAATTGCCAGATCTCTTTCTTGTGGCTAGAAGGTTTCCAGTCTCTAACAAACATAAGACAGTGAAATCCCTCTTAACGGACACCCCTCAGATACGGTCACCCTGCTCTTACGGTCAGATAAAAATTCCCCGGTAGAAGCTGATTTACAATGATGTATTTCAAGCCATTTCTTAGCGCCCACCCTCAGGTACGAACGCGAGCACTGTATTCATTATTCGTTCCATTAGACCAGAACCTTTGAACGGACAAAATTCGTACGGACAACACTTGAACTGCGACCTTCATGGCATTTCTCACAACAAGAAACTAAGGATAAACAGGATAAGAGCTAAGGAGAATTTTCCCTACCATTAAGGTTCCTACCATTATTATTATTAAAGTTCCCTACCATTATGGCAATTGACTTGGATTTGCCGATTCAAATGGCTAATGCTTAACAAAGGCTTTGAAAATAAATCATATAGTTATATACTGCGTGAAACCAGTAAACAATTATCAACACAAAATTATCGCAGTTCAAATTTATTGCCGTTTATTCGACTAGAACACAGGTCCTGTAAGCATAACGATGGAAAAACGGTAAATTGAATCTCGCAATTAAAAACGCTTTTCAAAGTAGAAAACTCGTGAGTAAGGACTACCAAATGGCTATAGATCGATTTTTTTCTTAGGTAAATAAATTTTAATATTTAACGTTTTGTTGTAAATTTACTTGTTATATTCAACAAATGCTTATGTTCGTTATTTTAAACTTGTCTTATGTGCTCAAAAGTACATAAGTTTCTAAATGAAGTATTTAGTAATATTTCATCTATTTCAGAATGATTCCTTCCTGTCACCCCCCCCATTTTTACGGCCAAACTTTTCTATACGTCGAGTGACTTATTATAATAAGGGGTTTCATTGTATTTCGCAAAAGTGTGTAGTTTGTAAATTAGAGGTTTAGAGAGATACAGTATTGTTCTACTAAGTGAATTAGAGTGTGATAAAAAATTAGAGGTTCATGAAAATGGCAGTCCAGTATAGTGTACACATGCATTTATATTTGTATATTAAGCTTTCTAAGGTCTTGTTATACAATAGATTTTTATGATAATAATAATAATGTATTTTTCACAATTTCGACACGTGACACCGGCGGAGAGAGACAGCAGAAAAAGGACCAGAGGAGGAGGAATTGTGCAAGGGTTTCATTGGGAAGGGTGGCCGCCGGAGGCGGCGCTGTAATCCCAGGAAAAGAGCCAAAAAAAGGCCAAGAGAAGGCCTGACAACCCCGCTGCCATCCAATCCGACAACCGCCGCTGGTGAACGCATCAAATTACAGGTTAAGTCATAATACAAAAGCGAAGTACAATAAAAGGTAACCTTAAGTAAAGTAGACATACACATTCATAATGAAATTGTTAATGCTTATTAAGTTTATAAAATACATACATCTTCAGGAACATTTCCGGAGAATTGAAAACCATGAAGATTTCGAATATTCAACAAATAAAAAATCCGATTTGCTTTGCCGAAAACTACAATAGTGTAACCAGTGAAATCCCTTGTTAATGGACACTCATCGGAGAGGAAAATCTGTCTAAATACTAGGTATTAAGAAGGGACTTTTTTACCGGGAAATTTTAATCCGGTCATAAGAAGGATGTGATTGTATTTCAATTCTTTTTTAGGGTGCCTCTTAGGAAAAAGAGACATAAGCCCTCCTTTTTTTTTTGCACAGAGCCATCGTTATAGAAAAAAGTACCTATAAAATTAAAGAGATACCATAGAAAATACCATAGGTCAATTCCATAAATATATTTGGCGACACACCATTTGATGCTGCTGTGGGATTCAATAAGGTCTTAGAAACAACAAAAGAGTTACTGGAAAAGTGAGATGATGTCAACAAGAATAATTAAGGATAATCCTACTGCATAAAACTATAAGTAAACTATAAATAAACTTGAAATTGTAAAAGAACTAGTACCTAACGATACTTCTGTCCATAAAGAGGATATCAAATTAGAAACCCCGTTGCATTGTGCAGAAGCATTTGAATATCTGCAACTAATTCAGAAGTTAATAGAAAATAAGGCTTATGTCAAGAAACCTGATAGTTTCTTGAATAAGAGCTCAGTCTTTGAATAGAATTTGAAACCGACTAACGCAAATGCTTAGGATATATCAGAATTTGGATGTCAAAACTTGTTACGCCTTAGTAGAAGGAGGTTCCACAAAACTTCGTTTCCAGCATTCATTTGCTAATTAGAGGATTTCTACATCATTTCAATGAATTCAAGTGACGTAATACGACTAAGCAAAGTTTGATCGTGTTTAAATGAATGACAAGTATAATTTCCACACTGATTTTAAAACTGTTAATTAAGTAAACGAGTTACTAATAATAGAACATAATTGGCTTAGGTTTGCGATTGATGTGATACACTGCGCAAAAATATTAGATAAATAAAACACAATACTGTCACTGTTAGAAATTACATAATTTAATGTCGTGACAGCTGTTTCAGTAGCTTCTTGATACTTTTTTCAAACAAAATATACAAACCAAAAAAACTGTTGATTGGTAATGCTTGTCAAGGTTGCCACTATACGAGTTACAAGTTATGCTTCGGAGAAAAATAACCGGTTTTTATTAGGATAGGAGAAACATCTCTGGATACAACGCTGATCACCGAGACAGTGGAAATGTTCAGAAAAGTAGTCAAAATTAAACTGATGAGGATTTTAAATGTGGTTGATAGGGGTGATCATCCAGCACTGTTCGAATCAAAATCATCATTTCTTCTTCCATGATGCCCGAATTATTGAACGCGTTCACTTTCCGTCGGACCTTAATTTCTTCGACTCCTTCCACATTTTCAAATGGGCAATGGAGCTATCAACGATCCTAGTGAAAGCATATTTTTCCCAGAATGCTACAAAAAACTGTTCCCCCATTAACCGTATTTAAAATCCTCATCAGTTTAATTATGATTGCTTTTCTGAAAATTTCCGCCGTCTCGTGGATCGGCGTTGTATCCAGAGACGTTTCTCCTATCCCAGTGAAAAACGGTTATTTTTCTCCGAAGCATTACTTGTAACTCGTATAATGAAAACCGTGACCATCATTACCAATCAAGAGTTTGTTTGGTTTGTATGTATGTATGTATATTTCGCTTGAAAAAAGTAGCAAGAAGCTACTGAAACAGCTGTCACGACATTAAATTATATAATTTCTAACTGCGACAGTATTGTGTTTTATTTATCTACTGGCTTATGTTTATTCAGATGATACCATCTGTTTCTGATAAAGCTGGTTAATATTGCTGTAACTGTTACAAGCTTTACTATATACACTGGTTTCCATAAATTAAGCAACAAATGGAAAAAACGTGATAATTTGGCCAAATGTAGTTCAAAAGGTACGAAATTTGCATATGTTACTGGCAAAGGCATGTAGCATCGATATACAGGATGCAAACGAGTGGCGCTGGTGTCGATTTATGCAAATGCGAAAAAGCTTAAAACTAGCTGTTTTGCAGTGAGTCGCCAATTAATGTGCGATGGTGAATGAAAAGATTTCGAGATAGCCAATTTGTAAAAATGACGTCGAAACGTCATTTGCCAGTAGAATTACATTACGCAGCTATACGCAGACTTGAAGCTGGTTAACGGCAAGCGGACGTTGCAAGATGGCTGAACATCGACAATTCTGTGGTCAGCAGAGTGTGGCAACAGTTCCGAACCAGGAATTCAGCCTCCCGAAGATACAGCGAAGGTAGGCCAAGGGTTATGACCTCCTCAGATAATCGATACTTGCGGCTTTCTGCAAGGCGAAACAGGACTGCTACTCTGACTCATCTCAGATCTGGGCTTGCTGCAGCTACAGGAAGGACTGTATCAGCTTCGACTGTACGCAGAAGGCTACATGAAGAAGGACTGTACGCTAGGCGACCAGTATTATACATGCTCTTAACTTCTCGCCACAGGAGGGGGAGGTATGAATTGGGCATGTACGCATGAGAACTGGACTCGAAATCAGTGGAGGTCCGTACTTTTCACGGATGAGCCGAGATTTGCTTTGCAGAGTGATTCTCGATGAATTTTCATCTGGAGAGAGGCTGGTACTCGATATCAGCCCTCTCTTATGCAGGAAAGGGACACATATGGTGGAGGCAGTGTGCTTGTATGGGGAGGCATATCTTTAGGTGGACATACTGACCTCTATGTGTTGTCTCATGGCAACCTTAAGGCTCAGAGGTATAGAGACGAGATCATGGACCCCGTTGTTCAACGGTATGCGGCTGCTATTGGCGATACATTTGTACTGCAGGCAGATAATGCCCGCCCTCACACAGCTTGTCTCGTGCAGCTGTAAATTGAAGAAGAGACTATAATCGAAATGCAATGGCCACCATGCTCTCTCAACCTGAATCCCACAGAGCATGTGTGGGATGCTCTCGGGGGGGCGTGTTGCTGGACTCCACCCCCTTTCCGAACCCTGCACGAGCTTAGAATTGTTTTGCGCGAACAATGGGCATTGCTACCCACGGAACTCGTTGACAACATCATTAGCAGCATGGAACAACGCTGTCGGGCCTGTATTACTGTTTGAGGTAACCACATTTTGTATTGAGATACTTTTTACTATTTCATTGTGACACCTGTATTTCTGACTTTTTTTTATTTGTATAGCTTATACAAAATGTAAATGCTTTGTATCACATGTTCTTACATTTTTTAGTTACATATGGTATGATAAAGATTTTCACCAAATTTCATCCAAATTGGTTGTATATTTTATGAGTTATCACGTTTTTTCCATTTGTTGCTTAATTTATGGAAACCACTGTAGTTAGCGGACACATATTACCTTATTTCTTTCTTACTTCAGACATTCTCTGATTAAAGCCTTTTTATAGAGCCATTTGGAGACCTCGGGCCCGAACACTTTTGAGGCCCCCCTTTTACACTGACTTTTAGCTTTCTCAGGTTTTTGATAAAAGAAATATATAATTTGTAGTAAATAAACTTATTGTAGTAAATAAAGGCACAACGAAGTTTTTATTACATGATTGACATTAAGTTCATATAAGGCTTGCAAGTATATATTGCATCATTCAACTGGTTCATTTTTAAAGCTTTATCATTAGCTCATAATATTTTGGTCAGAATGAAGTAAATTGGTCGTGCTATTAAGTGTAATAAAGAATAAAAAGGTAGATGTGATTATTTTTTATAAGTTTATGGTATGAATAGTAATTAGTATATTTACGGTAAGTTACAAGTTTAAAAATTTCTAAAATTACAAAGGAAAGGAAAAAAGCCATTTTGTTAAAAACAAAAAAAATTTGGTCCGCCTTCCAAGTGGTGAAAGTATCTCTTTCACTTCCTTTCTAGAGCGAGCATGGCGATTTTGGTCCACCTGATCATAAACATGGGTGAGTATTATCAAGTGGCGACAAATAATAACATTAACGAAAAATATTTCTATTATTCTTCATTGAAAATGTTTAATTTTTCCTTTTGCAATATTTATCTGATATCACTTGTTTTGGAGTTAAAATATACATAATTGTAATGTGTTTGAATTTTATTTTGCTGTAAAATGAGGTATGTAAATGTATTTTATGTATATACATATTTTTCCTCACTTTTGTACACAGTCTTTTGAATGAAATATAATTCTTTACATTACCTTGCACGGTTGTTTATTAACTTGTAACACATCTCCCATATTATTATTATAGAAAATGTATTTTTAGACGAGATTTTAAGAAACGTTATCTTTTAAAAAACGAGTTGGGTGTAATTACAAAAATTAATAAGGACTAAGGAATGGAAAAAAGAAAATCAGAACCAAAAATCCCTAAACATATACAGATCAAAAATATTTATCTTCAATACAATACTACGAGCAGTGACATATTTTGGATGCATAATCAGAGGGGAGAATTTCAAAATACCACAATCAGCAGCAGAGAGAATTATAGCGATCCAAAGGACAACATAATAAGTCGTTAGGTGGATGAATTAAAATTCATTTAGTTTCAAACGAAACATGTGTTTTATCAGTCTGATGTAATCCATTGTCCTGCGTTTTCATCAAATTAAGCATACTGTGCGAATGAGTGATCCGAGATCTGGAAATTGGATTTATTTCTTGAAGAGTAAGCAGTTTCCAAGTTCACTATTAGCAGACAAGTATAATAGCGTATTATTAACTAAGTGAAGAGGATGTATTATTATTGTGAATTTTGAACTGCTTCAACGCAATCTTTAGGAAGAAATGATATATTATTTAATGCTGAAACACAGACGCCAAACTTTGTTTCTTAGTGTCTACTATTTTATTATTTACTGAATCTAAAGTTTATGAATCTATTATATATAGCTTAAAGTCCTAAACATTGTACCCTCGACGCTTGATTTGAATTAGTTAAAGAGAAGCGAATAAAATGATACAAGCAATGCAGCATTAATTTTCTTCACCTATATGTATTGGATGTACGAGATTGTTTCCACCAACTCATGGAAAATCCCAGACCTTTATCCAGAGAATTATGAGGGCTACAGCCAAGGGCACATTTTAACGAAACGGATATGCTTTACTTTTAAGGAGGAAATACTTCAATTCTTGAGCGCAGATTTTAAATTTCGCCTAGAGTAAATGGTACCTTACGAATCTTTGCGCTGCATTGAGTAGCACGATAGAATCTCAACTTCTAGGACTTAATTAAAGATGATTGTGAAGAGATGAGGATATCGAAAAATTATTTTTTGGTGTCTTAAAATGGTTAGCCGGAGATTTGAACAATATCGATTATCACGTTTTTCCCTATATCCAATGAAAGTAAATACTTCTACAGAAGTGCTTGTTTTCGAATTTGAATGTGTGTTTGCATAGATTTATTCTCTGATTTTGTAAATTCTCGCACAGAAACAAGTTAAATTATCAAATCAAAATCAAATCAAATTTTATTCAGATAGATATAATTATTCACATGACGTGATGATGATTTATAACTTATTAGTTAAGTTGATCTGTCTAGGCAGTAAAGGGTAAATACTTGTTGATCTGACAAAGCCCCTGTTGCCCAGAATTGGATATTCTTAATGGAAGTCGTCAACGTGGAGTTCTCAAAATTATTAGAGGGGGCAAATACATTCTATGTAATTTATACAATACAGTATATGTAAAATTGAAATTTATTTCAAATTATTGGGGTCCCCAAGTGACCCAATGATGGAAGTAATAAATAAAGTGAAAGATCCGATGCCTACGGATAAGTTTTTTTATATTGTGTGAAGGTATAAATCGATATAAATAGATTTAAATGAGTTAGGAAAAAGATTCTACAACCTAAGGACAAAGCAAAAATATGTGAGCGTCCAAGTGTCGTTCGTGAGTACTCTGGTGCCATTTCATTAAGATTTCTTGTAAAGTGGGTATGATATGGAGAGTGAAATGAAATGAGGCCAGAATGAGTGACATTTCGTATGGTATCAAACATGATGATGATGATGGAAATTTTGTCGGTAAATAATTTTTCGATTAATTGTATCTAATGATCATATGCTATTTTATCAATTCTGGGTGTTAAACGTGAAGATGGAAGTTTAGTAGGTAAATCATCTTTCTAGGAATAAAATCTGATGATCGTAAGCTATTTCAGCAGTTCTTGAATCAGTTTGATAGTTTAAGATGCGGAAGTACTTTTTCGAAATCTGGTAAGCCTAATGAGATTAGATAAGGAAGTGTCTCCAGATTAGGAGGCAATGGTAAAGAAAAGAAAAATCATAGAATAGTAAAGTTCAAGAAGAATTGAAGCGGGTAAATCATAGCTGACGTTTCGAACCACTGCAATATTTCTACTAATTTTGGTGCGAATATTATTAATGCGGATATCCCATTTAAGGTTAGAAAAGTTATACAGAGAAAGATATATTTTAGTTATCGTTAATATTTTATAATTCTTTTGCAATAATTTTCCAATTAATTTTGACTTTTACATCTTAACTTTCTTTTTAAAAATTGCTTACTCTTATCGTGTCTCGTAAAGAATTACTACAAAAAATGCTAATATTTATTAATTATTCCTTGTCAGTGTATTGGCTATCCGCGAAATAAAACGCCATATAGTTCATTATAATATAAATATTTAACAAATAGTATTATAAAACAGTGCGAGATCTTGTCTGATAATGAAATAAGAAGTTAATTAACTTCCAAAATTAAAGTAATATATAAAGAAAGCTAAACACCTTGTGATAACCATGTTACTTTTGTTAAAATTAATTAAGTTTTGAGATTTTATATTTTTTTGAAACCATTCAAAACAAAGAACATAAAGATTAAATATACATATTTGATATTAAAAACGCAGTCAGCTGATAAGAAATTTTTCTGCAGGTTCAAAACTCCTATCGGATTTTACGTGATTTTCTTTTCTGTCTTTCTTTGTGACAACGAATAAGTTATAAGGTTTCACGAAATTTACGCCTTTCCTTTGCAGTTTAATCAACTTTTGAAAAGCGAAGGAATTTTCCTCTTGCATTAATTATTATGTAAATTTAATTTGTTGTGTCGTTAATTAAAAATCTTGTCACAGGAAGCGACAGTTGTTCGTTTAACATATAATAACTTAATTTCAAACATTTTAGCTCACGCCGACGAGTTAGATGCAAGCCACGAGGCCAAAAATGTTCGATAAATGAGAATAACCCTGTTTATTCACTATTCAATATTTTAGTTTGCGGAGGTGTATTCTCTCCTCCACCTCCAGCACTTTTAAATGAATCTTCCTCTCTCTCTCTCTCAAATATAAACACACCACGATTTTTATAAATTTCTGACGCGTGTAGGATTTTTGATTAGTAACAGGATAAGATTTTTACTCACGCATGTGACCACGGCATTATGTGTTTACAATTTTTATTGTGAGAGTTAAAATTATGTAGTGTGTAGAAGAAGTCGGAATCCGTTAACCGTTTCCTTTGAATATTAGCCGTAGTGGAGATAAATAAATTTGAAATAATGGATCTACCTGAACTGAAGATGTTGGAAGAAAACTACTATTTATAAACCAATCAGTTCTCAAACTTACAAAAAACATTTATCCAATGAAACTACAAGAATTGCCTGCAGAAACAGGAGTCCGTACATAAAGAACGTGAGGTAAGAAAAAATAAAAGATGCACGGCATAAAAAGTAGAATTAAGCCAAAAAAAAAAACACTTAATCTTAAGGAAGTTGCATGGATGGATAATTTTTATCCCAGGCATGTGCCTGAATTGCAAATTCCGAAGCATGCGCTGCTGAATTTATTGAAAAGTTCCGCAAATTGCAAAGAAAAAATAAATTAAATTTATAAGTACGCATAGCTTCGTTTAATTAAGTGATAAAATTAAGAAGTAATTTATTTGTTTTTTACATGACGAGTGTTTTAATCAAGAACGCGAATGTTTATGTACGTGGAAACTGATAAAAAACGCAACACCTTTCCACAGCTCAATAAATACAGAATAATTTTAGAAGATCCTTATCCAATGTTCATATATTTTCCCTCGCATAAATATGAAATATTATTCAGCGTATAGTCATGAATATACCGGTGACTTTATTTAATGACCTATAAAACTATAACTAATATTAATAAAACCTGAGGCTATATAGTATTTCCCGAGTCTGCACTGTGGGTTACCTTGAGCAGGACAAATTGATTAAGGCGACATTTGAACCCTAAAGTATTTACCTACAAATGAATTTATCAGAGTCACAGCGGACCTGAAAATGGTTATCATGATACCTGGGCTACTGCTGATCAATAATATCCAAAAATTCTTTGATAGATTTATTTGGGAATTTTAAAATTTTCCAAATTCGTCAATAAATTATAGAGTATTATGATCGTTAACTAATTATAAATTACACTGATTATATCAATAATTATAAAGTTAATTTTAAGTTTAACGGTTTACATTTCGTTAGTCGTTCTATAAAACAAAGATGTTTAATTCGCCTCTGTAGCCAGAAAATGATTTTCAATTTTCTACCCAAAAAATGTCGCAAAACAAGTTTTGTTGAAACCATATATTGTGTACCTGATAAAAATTTTATTATAAGAATAAATTTTATTGAACCTAATTACAATTGTGTTGGTATATTCTACTATGCGATACTTTGATGTCACGCTGATATTCTTAACTTTGAGGTTAAAGATGTTAACTGGGTCTAAGGTTAGAAGTGCAGGAGAACAGAAAGCAACAGCTTGTTATACGGCTCTCTTTCAGATGCGTAACTCATTGCATAACTCTTTTTTTACAGACGTATTGCTTTCATATTTATGCAACATATTTGTAAATTGAAGAAGAAAACCTTAACTTTGTGTTGATTCGTGGCCTCATATGAGAAAACTGTGTCAAAGGGCAGGGTGAAACCTTAGTTGACGTGGGCAGTTTTAATTCAGATTGAGATCAATAAATGTAATTGGAAATGAGAATTTTTTTTTAAATTTTATTTATGAATTCTTGACATAGTTTTAGAAGAATTTTGATGAGTTGATTTCTGTAACATACAAAATGTGTTGCTTTTTCCTTTTGTCGTTATCGAAAGGGGAGAAAAAACGCGAGTTTGATAAATTGACAAACTGATGTTGATAATTGCGTTAATTGTCATGTTTTTAATTATTTATCAGTTGTACTATTTGGACAGGTTCTATTACCATTAGTAAATGAGGATTAAAACGCGAGGGTGAGGAGGCTTCGCTCTGTGCTTGTCACAGATTTGTCTAGGGAAAATGCATATTTGAAAGGTGTTGCAGAGATTTCCTTGTAGTTAAACGTTTTCCTTTAAATTTTTTTATAAATGAAAAATCCTAGACACCAAGGGGTGTTGTCTTAATTTCATTGTTTTTTAATGAGTGCCGTTGATTTTTCTTTTGCCAAAGATTCGAGACATAGCACCTACGTTATAGGATGAGCCATCGCCCAAGGATGTGCGGTCGTGAATCAGTTTAAAGTTCTTCTGTATTGCCCAACTTTAGTCTTTACCTTGTTCTGATGTGCTGGGTTGAGCCGCTATTACTTGAGCTCTTCTACTGACTAAGTTGAGGTGTGGCACATCTGTTTGGGTTCCGGGAGAAAGAGGTGTTTGGATGGGGGTGGGGATTCTCATAGTTCATTTCTCCAAAGTTGATGACATTTCCTGAGGCGACAAGAGCGGGATTGCTGGTTTCGTTTACCCCGCGAGTACTTTTACAAAAAACAAAGCCGTTAATTGAGTGGAGTAGTGATATATCTGTTTTTGTACTGAAATTAGCTGTTGAGCTTGTATCGATTTATGATTCTACTAAGTTGTGAATTTTTTCTACATCCTATTTTATACATGACGTTAGATCATTTTTTTTGTCTCCTTTTATAGGAGCACATAGCTAGGTTTGGAAGCTGTTTGAAAAATCTATAGTGCAAAATAAAAGTTGAGTAAATAAATATGTATTTAGGTATAGATACTGGGAATTACACATCTCATGAGATGTGATTATTATTTATTTATATATATATTTTATATTATATATATATATTGTTATATTTTTTTGTATACCCGACAACAACCATATTATTGTGCAAAATATCGCAATCATATCATGCAAATCCTTAATTTTGTTCTTGTCCTAAAATATTATTAATTTTTAAAGGGAGTTATATCTCCATTTACGAAATACTTTCAACATATGCACATGTATTATTTTATAACATATTTTCTTCCCATTCCAAGAATATTGGCGATTTTTTTATGTCAGTGATAATTGGAATGAATTAAAAAGGGTGCCATTATTTCATATAGGCTCAAAGAAAAAGCAATATCAAAATTTTTACTTAAAATTTTGTTTCGTTTTCTAAAATTATAAATACCTCCCTTTCTTTAAAATTTCATATCAGATAATTTACGAAAGCTCTATCGTTTCTTTACAGAATAGTTTTAAAGCGTAATTTATTTTTGGGCTATCTTATTGGGTTTACTTTTCGGAAAAATTCTTTTTTAAAATAAATTTGGACAAAAGGGTTAAATATGAAGACAAATCTTAGTTTTCTAATTAACACCACAATCTACTTTACTGCGACAATAGGAAGAAAAATGGCTGGCAAAAAACTGATGGTTGGAGAACGCTCAGAACCTGGGAATGTTATTTTAACAAAAGCCAAGTTAAACCATTTTTTGTTTTTAGAAATTTTATTTTTGGTTAAAAAAAGAGAAACTCAACTATGCTCGCTAGTTTTCAGAATACAGATGTTTTTCTTAGATTATGGTGATTTATGGCGGTTTCTGTTACCCATCGGTGACATAAATGAAAAGTTCACTAAAAATTTTCAGATTGATCAGCCAACTTTGTAGCTTTGAACATGGTTCTTCTTCCTTCCTGTTGAAGTTTCAAGAATCAGTAGAGTCATTTAAGACTAAAAAATTTGGTTTAATGAATAGACACGGACTAAACGACTTAGCGACACAGGGAGGAAACTACAGTGGCGCAATAGTAATGCATTCATCTAGCCCTGTCGCTTGCCCGGGCTCAACTCTTAACTATGAAAAAAAAAAAAGCGATCACCACCTGACGGCTAGCTGAAGTCTTGGGATTGATTCCCTAGGAATTTATAAATTTTGATTCCCAAAAGAAATGTAGGTTCATCGATCTACGCCAGCCAAGTGGTTGCGTATTCACTCATCGCATTCGAGTTTAACGCCCTTGACATCAGTTGTTTGGATTTCAGGGAAACTTGGGGGTTCCGATGCAACGTTACATTTGTTGTCTTTGGGTCTTCAAATACACAAATAAACTAAATACAGCGCGATATATTTTTTTCAATTTATGGCGTATACAAGGCGTATCTTAACCAATGGTCAGTACCTAAAAGGGTAATAGTACCCATCAAGACGAATAATATTTTATATGGGAACTAGTATAGTAAAACTCACAGTGAAAATTCGACATCTATGCAACATCACAAGTATTTAAAATCAATGCATGAGAGGCGCAAAGTGAAACTCAAGAGAGCTGATCCAGTGCATAGACGATTGGGGCATCGTATTTTGTACCGCCGCCCATGCACTGAGTGTAAATACCTGTGCATGATTGACGGTTTTCGAAGTGGCGCCGTGAGTGTGACCCTGGGTTCCATATCAAATAGTGTTCGTCCTGATGAGTACTATCACCTCCATTATTTCTGGTACACCCTGTGTACCTTACTTTTAATGATTTATCTTTCTTTCTTTCTTTCACTGTAACGGCTTTTCCAGCAGTAGTAGGCCAATACCAGTAACAATGCTTCGTAGGAGAACATCCTCCCGATTTTCGACTGTATGCTTAAATCTTAATGTTCTGACTGAAATCGGCATTGTCTAGTATGGTACGGCCGTGGGAATATTCCAAATATTGCGGTGAACAAAATTCACTTTGGATAAACGCATAAAGAAAGTAATGTAGCTTAAATTTATGTATATAATAATAGGCTAAATGTTATTTCAAAATTGAGAGAAACGGCTCAAAAATTACTCAATTTATATTTTTGAGAGCTTTTGGATCAGACGAAGCGCACATATAAACGAATTTGCTGAAAACAAAAATATATTAATATTTCACTCTGAATATATTTTCGTGGGTGAAATTGAGAAGTTTAGGTTATTTGATTTAAAATTAAATAAACGTAAGTTTTAGAAATATAGCAAGCTTTCCATCCATACCATCTGTAATATAGATAATCTTTTTTACACACAAGAGTGAAATGACAATAAGTAATAATTTTTAACAGATATTTTTACAGACTAAAGACCGTTTGGAATGTTATTTTAAATTTCTTTACATAATGTATTAAATGCATACTAAAGAAACCAATGGTGTATGGTACAGTGTTTGAGGGAGAACTTGTGAGCACGTTCATTTTCATTGTGTAACTAATACTGCCCTCCAGTGTCAGATCTAGAAAATATTTTCGTGGGGCAATGCTCGAAAATAAATATAGATTAATTTTCCGGGATGAAGGGACTCGAGAATTGGAAGCTTCAATGTAAAAACCTAAGATCAAAAATTAAATTTTTCATTCTTAGTGGGGGCGGCATAACCCAAGCGCTCCTCCCTAAATCCGCTCTTGAGTACACCACATAAAATATAATACGTGAAGAGAATCCCCGTGATTGCGTAATAGTTTATTTACTATGCGAATGATCGGCGTTTGATTTCAGTAGGAACCCCATGCTTGCCGGGCTTTTGTCTTCCGATCCGCCGTCCGGGGTCTAATTCCAAAGTTCAGTGATTTCCCAACTTTCACCCTAGGAAACCCTTTTCTTGCCACATGCTTAGACGCAGTACCCTCTACAAACCTTATTTAAGGAGAAACAAATGGGCTATTATTTATTACTGCTTGCACATGAACATATAGATGTAATTAAATAAGACACAAAAAACAACGTTTTAGAAGCGTATTTATGTCAAGATTGAGTTCAAGCTACGCGTTTCGGGCGATAAAAGTTCGCCCTTCTTCGGGAGTGAACACGTGGAATATCGTCAACAAACGAGGTTGATTCGCGGATGTAACTAGAGTTGAGTTATTAAGTGAAATGTTGACTTCCAAAAGTAGGAAGTCAAGTACTACGTGGTTTTTGTAGTGCGGCCACTCTTCCCAGAAATTACCAAATTGTGGAAAAGTTGGCTGTCTGTTGGTAGAGGTGGCAATTATGGTGGGACTATGGATTAATATCAGAAGGAGTTAGGTGGAGTACATTTCGCCAAGCTGAGCTGAAGGAAGGAGTTGAGCTGTGGTCATTCACAATGGAATCACGAAACATGTTAATGAAGAAAGCTTCGGCGAAGTCCAGTTCAAGTGGTGAATGAGGTTGGTGGATGATACGAGCGTCAATATTTCCATATATTCATCATGTATGTATATTCATCATCCCATATATCCATAAAACCAATAAGCTCTAGTTTGAGCTAATTAATACGTGGGTGGCAAAAATTATTGTATAATAAATTCCCCCACGAAAACTCACAAAAATCTCGCCCCGGAGGCTTTCTTGTGTTGACCATATTTGGCAATTGTGTTATCCCTGCGGAGGGTAATAATACCTTAACATCTTTACATACGGAGAAAGAGAGCGTTGTTTCCTGTCCTCATTCGTCTAGCGGTCCAAGACACTCCGGGCTAAACGGAGGGACCCTGGTTCGAATCCAGGATGGGGAAAGCGTCTCTTTTTCTCCAAAACGAATAAAGCTCTAGTTTGAGCTAATTAATACGTGGGTGGCAGAAATTATTGTATAATAAATTCCTTCACGAAAAACTCACAAAATTCTCGCCCCGGAGGCTTTCTTGTGTTGACCATATTTGGCAATTGTGTTATCCCTGCGGGTAATAATTAACGATATTCCACGTGTTCACTCCCGAAGAAGGGCGAACTGTTATCGCCCGAAACGCGTAGATTGAACTCAATCTTGACATAAATACGCTTCTAAAACGTTGTTTTTTGTCTCTTATTTATATTGCGTATTGTTTCGTCGAATATTTCCACATATAGATGTAAGTAATAAATCATTGTAACAATGTAAGTGATATTCGTACTTTAGTCTTGTTGCAAAATGAGGCCTTGAAAACAGCACCTGTACAAGTCCGTTTTTGCTTAAAATGAGATACGGAAAGGGTTTCCTCCAAGGAACCGCCAGTTTTGTTTTGGCCAATATGGATGTGGTGCCATCTTGTGGCAATTAATTACACTATGGACATATAAAAGTGTTACATGCAACAAGGCAACCCCAAAGCATGGACTTAACTTCCGTGAACTTATCTCAGAATTTTCATTTTTGTGTTTTCACTGTTGTTTTCAACGCCTCAAATATTGGTTACTTCGAGTTACTTTTGTTTAAGGAGGTCGTTTTGAGGATAAATTGCAGAATTCACAAATATCCCTGAAAATCTCGGCGATGTTTTACAAATTGTTTGCAGAAGCCCGGAGGATCGTTGCAGAAGTCCAAGAGGATCATTGCAGGAACCCGAGGTTCAACAGAACCCATTTTGAGAGATATTCTAATAAGCGAAGGAGGTTCGAAATCATTGGAGAACTTTAGATCCTGGCGCAAAAATAACCCAAGCTGCTCTTGCGTCATATAACTCAAACAGTACGCGAAGAGGACAGAAGTAAATGCTATGTTTCCGCAACAGTATTAAAATCTATGGTACAAAAGTTATTTTCCCCAGTCTTATTTGTAGCAAGCTATCAAACTTTCTGATGGATCAGTTTGAAGCTTCGTAGTGATAATTGATTGCAAAGTCTAACTACGTCTACAGGGTCTTCCGAAAACACCGTACAAAAGTATATAGGCGTGATCCTTGTGCAAAATGAACCATAATGGCCCTTACATGGGAGCCGAAATGAATATCCACGGACTTACGCATACTTTTAGATTTGAGAGGTGGGGTCTCTAATAACCAATGGCGCCTTCAAACCAAAATTGAGTTTTCCTCTAAATCTCAAATCCAGCGCCAAACTGGTTTAGGGGTGCTTTGGAATTTTTTGCGATTGCTGAAATTGGCGACTTGGTCTGCTAGTTAGCGCAATTTCATAGATAAAGATTTCAAGGTTCCTACGTAGGGCTGCAACTTCCAATTTTTCCCGGTGGAGCTCTATGAACACCGGGATGCCCCCTAGGTCCGTGGAAACTCTCTTGGTTCAAAATAAGAAGTTTAGTTTGAAAAATCAAATTTTCAAACCTCGCAACACCGATTAAGGAAGTTTGCCTAAGGAGTGTTCCAATTTTTGCTACGAAGGGCAGGGTAGGCTATAGGGGAGGGAAGTGAGGTTCGCAGGGGCCCGGTACTAAAAGGAACAAACCCTCTTCAGAATTTTTGAATTTAAACGATTACTCTTAAAATTGATTTTTATGAAAGCCTGTTCTTATGCACGAAATTTATATTAAAAAAATCTTGTTTACAAAAATGTGCTACATATTTTAACTCTCAAATGCATGTACATTTGAAATATGTAATAAAACAAGTATGCAATTTTTGAAGCGACTTTGAGAAAATGATTAAGCAGTTAAGAGGGTTCAAATTATTTTGCATACTTCCATACAAATCGCCACCCTCCCCACCTCTAGGATTCATACTAGATCCATCAATGCCCTCCACCTGCCAATCATAAACATTTATGATCCGAGCATTCTTTTATATTCGCTCATGATTTACAGCCAAATATTCGCCATTCTCGCCAAAAATTGGCGACGGCGAAATTTGGGAAATTAAAGGCCAAACTTTCAAATACAATTTTCATTGGCTCGAATAATTTCATAAAATTTCATATGGCCACATACTACAGACGCACAGCGAATAAGCTATCTTTTTTTTTATAATACAGCCCAGATCCGGTCTATTGGATAAATACGTCCAGTTTGGGAATGCTTTTTTTTTCATCCAATCATGCTTTGTTATTTGTTTATAGCCATAACTCCGTGGTTATTCATTTCCGACCCCCCATGTAAAGGGTCGTTATGGTCCATTTTGTACAAAGATCATGGCTATATACTTTTGATAGTGTGTTTTCGGAACACCCTGTATATAATTAAATAGAATTTGAAAGCTGCTTGTGCAAATGCTTAGAGTACGTTAGAATTAGGATGCCAAATATTCTAACAAGAGAGTAAATAAAGTTTCTACGAAACTTTTCTCTATATACACACTTGCTAATGATATTATTTCTGGCATATTTCAACGAACAGATTAAACTACGCGATACAAATAGAGATAGTTTCAGTCGGTCAGATTAACCTAACGGTAGCATAAATTTCGCAAAACGTAAAAAGGCAATAGAGCAGTCACATTTATATATGATTTTCGAGAAATTATATATATACACACAGGGTTCACTAGAATAAGTGTATACAAAATTGTTTCCATCGTAACACGAAAACTATATTTATTATTTATAAGTCGCGCGCATTTCATAGAAGCTTGCGCATTGTCAACAGTAGGAAATCAAAAATTTTAAAATTATAACCCTGCCCATTTGATTAAACAAATGAGATATATACGTGTATGTATACTCGTACAATGGTAAATGAATAATATTTACATACTTTTTTAATCTAGCAGATACCTATAGAATGAGATACATAATTTCAAAGTCTGTGATAAATCCGAATATATCTAATCTGGACAGCGTGTTCGAAATTAAGCCCTGTTTCTGAGACATGACATAGAGTTTAGTAAGCTGAGAAACGTTACCCGCCATGAGCCAATCGCGATTGACGACAGCACAATATGACATCTATCTAGCAAAGGCAGTGTGAGGACATAAGGTGATGAATTCCTGATGATCCCCAAGTTTGCTGGAACTAATAGGCAGAATACACACGCAAGTATTATTGAACATTCACAAATTCAAACCTAGGGAATACAATTTGGATAAATATTTGCCATGTAAGCATCGATAAAACATGGCCGAGACAAAATTTCTTTCTCTAGCAATATGTGCTATTCATATTTAAATTATGTGTTTGTCTTCTCTCACAGAAATATGAAAAATTGTTAAACTTTTTTAACTAGAGAAAGATAGATATCATTAAGGCGGTAGATCACCGAGTGGATTTGACGACGTGAATTAAATGTTGTTATATATAAATTAGAGATGGAGAAATCATTTATTCCTCAAATTAATGGACGATTTCTACCCACTTCTAGCAGACAGGAAAAATTTCCACACTGATTCGATTGGTAATCTAATTTGCACATTTATAATACAAAAACATTTTGATCGTCTATAAATCTATTCTTTACAACTCATTTAAGTCAACGATCATTATAAAGTCCATTTACGACAGTGGGTAACCAACCATAAACGTGGAGTTTTCAAAATTATTTGGGGGGGGGGCAAGCACATATTACGTATATTTATATATTACCGTAAATGTTGGGGGGGGGGCCTCGAGTCCCATGGTCCCATATAACTCCACGCTTATGGCCATAAACGATCTGGACAACTGTTTTCTGTTTTGGCCAAACCAATGACTTTTTTCTCAGGGCTCCCTCTGGGGATCAGGGACAAATTTGTTTCGTCCCTCATAAGACGCAGAAGGTAGTTCCTAGAAGCAGATCATCAATGGGAAGTGGGAAAGCAATTGTGCTAGCTTTTGGTCTAGGAGGAAGAAATGGGATCCTGATCAGAAAAATAAACAAATTATTGGGGGATTTTAAACAAGCAGAATATTGGGGAGGGGGGGCTTAAATCCGTATTGAAATTTATTGAGGGGCGATCGGACCTTACGGAAGCATATAACTCTACGCCTATGTGGCTAACCCAAATTTTTAACAACCAATGCGCTGAGCCTCAAAAAACTTTACGATCGGTTTTTCGAGAACATGATTTCTCCATTCAAAATGCATCACAAAGTTAAAAATATTCGAAAATTTTTCCTTTAAAAAAAATTCAACCATTTCTTGAAAACTGAATGCCGTTCACTGCTCGCTATTTGGAAATGTGTAGGCAAATATAGAGCTCTAAAAATATTCAACATTTTAAGGGGCCATATTTTAAAACCATACGCTGCAAATATATTGCTTGGTTTTTTAAACGAAGAAATTGGAGTAGTTTAAATTCATTGACCTAATAGTTTACTGGGCTGTCATAAGTGTATATATCAAATATCATATATGCGGTACATGTAATAGTTCTTATTGATTTCTAAAACTTTATATACATTTTATTAAATAATTGATAATTTTGTTTCAAATAGGAACATAAACTGGTTGCTGAATTAAAATTACTATTTAGTACACATCACATGCTCGAAAATTTATTTTTTCTTATCAATAGAAAAGGAAAGTAATTCTTTATTTAAATTTTTAAAATAAATTAATGTAAATTAATTCATGAAAAGTGTAATCATTTTCTATTCACAGTTCAATAATTTATAATAATATTATCATTATATTCTTGAAATAACGTTAATATGACCATAAATCGAAGGCTTGTATAAGTTCTCTGGTTAGGAAACAATTTCATACGAAAAGAAGTTCTTCTAACTAAGTTATTAGTTCATTCATTCCTTTATTTATAGTAAGTATACAATATATTTTAGCCTGCCTTTTTGGGTCTCGTAACAGTTGCATAGACGCCCATATGGGGGCAGAGGGGGTTCAGGCTCCCTAGTCTTTCAAAAATATGATTTCCCCAATTCTGCTATGCATTTACTTTCAAAAGTTTTACAGTCACATTTTAAAATAAGGTACTTTTTAGCTCATTACTAATTGTCAAGCAGTATCAATTAGTTCTTTAGAATTTTAGTGCCATGTACATAGACTTAAAATGTTTGACAGCCTTGAGCAGGAGGTAATAATTTTTCTCAGCCCCCCCCTAAAAGTACTCATATGGGCGCCCATAAACAGTGGACACCGATTTTTCTTAAAACAAGGCTGTTGACATTATATACGGGTCAATGAAGATTCCGCCAGATAATTTAGCCAGCAATTCTACAACGTGAAGCGAACCGCTGTCATCTGAGGTTGTAGCTAAACGTCCAGTCAATAAATATATCGTAAATGAAACTGCAATACATTACATGAAATACAACAGAAATTATAAGGATACTATAAGAAGTGCATTCACAGCATAACGATATCCAGCACAACTATTATAGCAACTTTCTTATATTGAGAAATGAGCGAAAAAAAATAAACACATGACGAGCCCCCCCTACTCTATGATACAACCCAAAAAATAAACTATCCCTAGAGAAACATACATAAACCACACAGGGTAGAATAATTAACTATTAAATGACACAATAGAGCCTACAGACGCCTTTGAACAATATATGGTTGATAAGCCTGCATTACAACAGAACAAAACTATTAATAAAAGTAGATAACTATCAATAAAACAAATAGTACACTACTCCAAATTATAGCAACGGCTAAGTTGTTATAGTTTAAAAGTTTATAAATAAATTTACAGTTCTATATAATTGTGGTAAAAAATCAGTATTATATCTGTTTGGATAATCCACAATACTGAGATTTAATAAAATAAGGACAGTTAATATATTTGTTTAAGTCTATACATAATGACAGCAATTCTCTGGATTTGTATAGTTTACTTATTCAATATATATAACAGAAATTACGCACTTACTTCAAAGTTTTACTTTAGGAATTATTAAAGTAACTCTGAAGATTTGTTGGTGATTGGTGGCCTCATTATATGATTAAAATTAATCCATATTTATAACACATATACATATAAATTTGAGGCTTAACTACTGGCTTTAAAATTTGTGAGAAAATTATAGTAGCCGTTAATTTGAACTAAATCAGGCTATCTTTATTCGAATTACGTGGCTTAACTCTGTTAAAATATTGTTAGTAAACTGTCAGTAGCAAATAAATGCGCGGGAGAAAATTTCTGTGGTAGTTCATTCTGCTTAGATATAGTAAATTTTGGCGTCCTAGTTCTAATGAATTTAAATCATTCGCACGGGCCGGTTCCGACTTCTATTCAATCATGTACAAGCAAAATTCAAAGCATTCCTTAATAAATTACAGTCGAAAACAACAAATTGATTCAAACAAAATGCAAGATGGGACTCGCTATGAAAAACTCGCTATAAACAAATAGAGTGATAATGACTAATTTTTAACTATATTCTGAAATATAACAGCAAAACCACTGATTCTTTCGGTGGTTATATTTTTATGGCGCAAGAACAATCTAGATCTTTATGCGCCACACAATGTGATACCATGCATAGGTTTTAAGAACAAACTAAATTAAAAGTATAATGGAAAAATGTATTAAACCTACAATTAAGGGAAACGATGTAATAAAATGAGATGAGTTTTAAAAAGACAATATTAGATAAAAATTAAAAAAATAATTTCATGATCAAAAAATCGCATAAAATGCAAAACCACCGAATATATTTCCTCTTATTGCTAAATATATATATGTGTGTGGCCTCTTATTTTATATGTTTTTTTAAATTTGTGCGATGCGAGCGAATAGAATTTCCTGTATCAACATATTTTATGGAAAGCGTTAGTGTTAGTAATATATAACATACATTTGTGAAAACCTAAAGTATATATTTTCAAATGTCTGTACAAGTTGAATATATTTTTTACTGAAATACTTAGGACTATGAATGTTTGGATTTCAGATATTTTTTGGATTTTGAAATATTTGCATATATGTAAAGTGAGATAAAATGGTGGTGGGACCCGCAGATATAAATGCGGAGTCCATTCAGTTTTCATCTGCACTTTATGAACGTTGCCTGAAAATAATTTTATATAATATTTTTAATAATGCTGTATATAAAAAATATCTGCGTAAACCATATCATCAGAAAGCAAAAAGGGCTACTTACCTACACTGAACTACTTTAAGGTATAGAAAGTATCTACATATCATTAATATATCATGATAAAAAGTTTGAAAGATTAAAAGGGTCATTTTAGGGTTCAAAACTCTTTTCCTAAAGTTAGCCAGTAAAAATTGTTAGATAATCATTTTCATTTTTTTGTCGATTTTGCGTTTGCAAAATTGTGCAAATTTTTAACTGCTGGCAAAATTTTATGAAGCCTAATTAGCATTAAATTTCTATTTGGAATTTTACTTGTTGCTAATGTTTTCAACCCTAATCATTTTCAATCTAATTGAAAATTTAATGGCTTTTTTTTCTGGGAATTATGGACATACTGTACCTTATATATTTTAAGGGTAGCGTCATATCAGTGTTCAAAACTTTCGGGTTAAGGAAACTTAATCTATACCAGTGCATGTGGGGAAGATATATCTTTGTGTCGTGTTCATTTTCGTTACCTCCAGAGCCTCCTAACAAACTATTGCTTTCTCCTTTCCTTCATTTCTAACCTAATTACGGTAACACTCTCCCTTAATCTGAAAATTATCAATGTAATATCAGAAATTTTTCGTAACGCGTATTTCACCAAACACTACGCGTATACATATATTGAATATTTCTCTCTTTCTCTCTCTTACTATTTCACAGTTTCTTCGAGGATATTAATAACGCGTACAAGCTTATATGTATACTTGTTTATGTTTTTCATGCCCACATGCTGGTGAGATTGCTCTGCACCGGATTCTAGAGCTTTCCGAGGAATTAATTGAGAATCCTGGGAACTAGGAACTCTGTAGTCTATGGAACAAGATGGCGGATTACGGTGGACAAAATACATTAGTGTACGCGTGGAGATTGATGGGCGTCATAACTCACAATATATATATATATATATATATATATATATATACTGTCCGTTCACGAAAAAAAATCAGCTGGAAAAAGCCAGAAATAACAGTTGTTGACGCCGCAAAATCGCCTTTTCCATCGAACTTCTTTTTTGTGAACGAGCAGGATATATATACATGTGACTATATGAAGTTATATCTATGTGTGCCCTCATATATGTCGGTAATCTCTTACCCTTGTGAGCATTCTACTTCTGTTATTAGTAAAAAAAGGCACACTGTTTACCGTTTGATTGTAAATATGGGTTAATTGCTATCTAGATTGTACATAAATTTATAGGCTGGTATTAAATCATTTTATGGAGAACTGTGACGATTTAAAACAAATGCAAAAAACACGTCGAAATTTGATTTGTGCGTATTTATTTATTTAGTTGCTTTGTACATTTGTGGCACTGCATGTAACAGTGAGAGCTTTTAAGTATATTTTTGCTGAATATTTTCAGGAACCTATGCTTTGAGCAAGTGAAAAGAACTGTTTAGTGAATGAGAATTTCTTGAAGATGAATTAGGAAGGAAACTCGTGTACGCTTCGGTGCAAAACTATAATTTTCATGTACAGTGAAACCTGTCTAAGGCAGAAACTCACGGGACCGGAAAAAAATTCCGTAGTATGCAGGTTTCCGCCTTATGGAGGTTACATGCAAAATACAAATACATACATAGTTAAATTTATTGAGAATGATTCGTAATGACAAAAATGGCAAGAGATGACTGCATATGATATTTTTTTTCCTTTGTCTTATCTTGCGAACTTTAAGACTATATTTATTTTCCTTTTGATAAAAATATTTATTTTATCACTGCATTTTATTTTTATTAATTTTAATTTTTGCACTATTTTGTGGGTTTAGTAGTTACGATCAATATGGTGCAAAATTTCATGCTAACTATGCATGCTTATTCTATACAAAAAGTCTATTATGTAAGCTTAAATTGTAACGATAAAGTACCTCCCTTGTAAAGATGATAATTCCCTTGTATAAAGATACTCTCCCTTGCGGTGGGTTTATCCATGAATAGATCAAGTCCATATGAGTGACTTTTCGTTCTGGTTAATAATGAACGTTTTTATTTAAGAAGTGGGTGGCACTGGCATACGCAAGGGGGGGGTGGTCTCGATTATGGTTGTAACCCCCATTGCGATGAAATTGTATATAGTATACATGTAAATACAATGGAGTTGTAGCTCTGTAACCCCCCATTGTAAGCCTGTAACCCTCTCCTTATGAACTTTCTGGGTATGCTATGGTGGGTGGGTGGTGTGGAAAATATTGGTTGGACAAGCATAAGCGTTGGCAGAAAGTTCATAAGGGGGTTATAGGCTTAATGAGGTGGGGTTACAGAGCTACAACTCATATATTCCTATGTTAAATATACAAAATTTCATTGCAATGGGGGGTTACAACCCCCAAAACCGCCCCCTGGCTACGCCTATGTGGACAAGGGCATTCTATATCTGTAAAATGCCTTTTATTCGTCATCCCCCACTTTACTATTTGCATTGTATTACAACCCTCTTTCCTTTTTCTGCTGAGAAAATTTCCTTTCTGCCAGCGATTTTCCGCTTTATGAAGGCTTTTCTCTTTAACGGGATTAAATAGTGCTTTCCGCTTCCGCGTTAGACAGTTTCTGTGTTAGCTAATGTTAACTACCATTGACTTTTGAAGGGACCGCAAAAAAATTCCGTGTTGAGCAAGTTTCCACCTTAGACAGTTTTTACTGTAAATTATCTTACTAATGGATGAAAATATATTATTAATGAATGTTTTAATTTGGAAATGTGTCAAAATGTTCGAATGCACATGTTTTTAGTAACTGAAAAATTGCATTTATCCCCTAATATGACACTGTAGAAAAAGAGACGCCGGCGTCTCTTTTTCTCCTAAACACTATATTATAAGCTAATAAAAGTGGGTGTCAGAATTTTCATGTATAATATATTTTTTGATAATGAAAGGATGTGTTCGCCAAAGGTAATGGTTTTGTCGACTTCCAAATTAAAGCAGATGAATATGTAAATGATATAGAAATGAAGAGCGTTGCTGCTGTACGAACAAGGTAAACTTAATTTAAGAAGTGTGCAAAGGTTATAAGATTTCGGAAAGGAGCTTATTCAGAAGACAGCGTATTTTTTCAATTAACCAATAGGGTCAGGTTTCAGGAGATTAAATAACTAATAACACATTAGTCAATTCCATGCTTTAAACTGACATTCTTATGTAAACAAAATATTTATTCTGGAAATCCTAACAGAAGCGGTTTTAAATAAGTTGTACAAGAAAATGTTCAGTGAATAATTTTTATCAAAACTTGACCTAAAAGATAATTGTAATTTCCAGAGATGGCATTTTTTAAAAAATCTACTCTAAAATGCCTTACCAAAGTCCGCATGTTTAACCCTTTAACTCCTTACGGGACATATATGTCCCACTAAGATTTTTAAAATTCCTACTGGGAAGAAAATTTTATAGAAGAAATATATATTCCTAATGGGGGAAAATTTTAAAAATAGAAAAAAATAGAAAATAAATAAATAAAAATAGAAAAAAAATAGAAAATATATAAATAAAAATAGAACAAAATAGAAAATAAATAGAAAATAAATTGGGGTAATTGGGAACAAAAATGAAAGCTAAAATTCGTATTCAAGGGTTAAATTAAAACAAAATAAACTAAATTCCTTAATTTTGCTGCAAAGGGCTTGCAAAATATTGTGATTAAATATCAAAATTAATCTATAGAAACATATTGAGGGACTTTCAGATTTTTAATGACTATTGAGATAGTTATGTTCAAAAGATTATTCAAAATAATAATTTTCGTGGCAAAATTTTAGAGCAAACATAACTTTTAGTTTGCATAATGCAATTAACTGTATTACTACCTCCAGACAAATAAATTAAGGGAGTGTAGATGTTTGAAAAATTTTACCACACAAAAATTTTATTTAACTCATCATTATCATGTTATATGATTCACATCAATAAAGTTCATGAAACTATTTTCCTCCTTGTACGAATTAATTTGTTTTAATTCTTAAATTCAATTTTATACAAAGTTGGAAGTTACGAAATTTAAAACTAATCAAAGCTAGATAACTGGTTTAACCATTTCACTGTTGTGGCATGTATTTAATGATTTATGTATTTACACATAATATATAATGATATATTCCCCATAGTTGGAGTTGTTAAAATATTGTTCCAGAATCAACTTTTTTAGGTTCAAATTCGGGTGAATCTAAGAATGTCATTCTCTCTAGAATTGTTTAGACAACTCAACTGTCTCAAAGCGCTTTGATAAATTTGGAACGCAATCTAAAAGTAAAAGAAATTTCATTCAAAGCAACAAGGTTTTCGAATAAATCTGGAGATTTCTAAGTACATTTCTGAATTCTGTCAACAGCGCGTAAAGGGAAATGCTATAAATCACTGCAATCAAGAAACATACGTGCACTCTGACAAGTAGCAACTCTTACAGTTCCAGGTTCTGAAGCTAAATAACTTGAAATTAAGTTTCATAAAACAATTCTGAATCTAGCATTTGTTGAAATTATTTAGTTTCTGCGAAATATTCAACCATCTGGTGTTTACTGCCCATTTCTATCCTTGATCATATAATGCAACATGATGTAAAGCTTATAAGGACGCTTGGTTTTATTTTTATGTTTGGCTCCTTTTATCTTACTTCATAATATGGAGCTTTAGAGAGGGAATGCAAAAAGGTGCTTTAAATATAGCCAAACCTCGAAATAATCTGTAAAGTAAAGTTATCTGTTTCAATAAAAAAATAATGGTAATCAGTAGAAGATAGAGAGCATACAAAAATTGAAGTATTATATGAAAGCTCTCTACCAATACCCTACTCATGATGAAGAGATGAAGTATGTCACTTAGATAGAGTCAGTTAAAAATTGCAACTCTCACTTGATCGATCAAAGTATGATCTCACCTTCTTTGATAGAATAAAACAAATGAAATTTATGAAAAACTCGTGTCGTTAAAATTTTACACCAGTGTTAAATTTATTATTATGTAACGTTTTGGTGAAAATGCCTTTGATTTTAACATCAGACAAAGATTCTAGATAAAACCTTATATCAGAAGAGAATAATCTATGCTAGACATGTAGATATAAAGCCCTATATTTTATATAAACACAATTTGGCTATTTTATTAATTGCTCAGGATATATTATCAAATACAATTACAGGTGATATATTGTAAAAACAGAAGAATAGTAACCTGAAGCGAGGCCAGTGAAAAAGCTGACAATAATGTCAAGTTTGCCTATATAGTACCGATCAACCAAATATATTTTACAAATAAATGCATAAAATACAGTTTTGAATATTTAAATCTTACTGTAATTTTTTTTTACATAACGCATTATAAAACATAGATTTTGTGTTGCATGCCATTGTATATCTACAGCAAAAACTTAACGAAGGTTTAAAAGTAAAATCAGTTCTAAAATAAATAAGTTAAATTATAATTATTATTAATATCGGCTATCACTGCGCGCTATCACATTTGGGGTGGGGGGTTGTTGTCAAATATTTACATATTTCAACTTGCGAGTTTTTAGTCGTCGGAAAAATAACTGTTTCTCTCCTATTATTTAACGCTAAAACCCTTATATTTCTTACTTCATTTTACAATGGAATCTTGTAAGTTTAAAGAAAAGGCGATTCCGTATTCGAATCACTGGCGGATCCAGTGGGGGGTTCTGGGGGCTCGGCTCCCTCAGAGCTCTTGTGAGTGCGATTTTCGAGTTTTGGGATTCAACAAATAAACATCATTTAATATTACTACTTGTAGTGAATAAGACATATTTTTTACATTTTATAATCATAATAAATACTCCCTCTGTTCGAAAATGTGGTATCCATTTAAAAAACCATTGACGATTAGCGGAGGAAGTAAACATTTGAGTAAGGAACTAAGATTAGTGTGTAACTGACGAACAACAATTACTTTTAAACGTAGGCCTATGACGTATTTTTGGACAAAAAAAAATCAAGGGTCTACCACATTTTCGGATGAAAAAAATTCAAACTTATAACATATTTTCGAACAAATTTTTTTTTAAATGTACACCATATTTTGGGATGAAGAGAGTGCTAAATTCTAAAAATAATTTTGGAGATTATTTATCTCTTCACCTTCTTTCTGTAATATGTAGTGGTGCACCCAGAATATTCCCATGGGGGGCCCAGTGGTGCAAGGAATTTTTGGTGGAAAAAGTGGCCAGGTTCCATATCAACTACGATTGTTTTTTTGTGCTCATTTGTCATTATTAAATAACTAATAATTCTACAGTGCAAGATACTCAAATAATTAAAAATAGTAGTAGATTTTGTTTATACAATTCTACAATGGCCAGCCGTTGTTCTCCACAAAAAAATTACCGTTTTGATAATAGGTTAAAAAATAACCCTATTCTGCAAAACTTGCTTTTGCTTGCCCTCTGTTCACTACTTTATTTATAGAAGCCTTTCTTCCCTTTGTGATGTTTAAAAAACTCATTGACATTGTGAACTGAATCCTTATGATAGAGAAAAGCTCTATGTTGTCTGAGCTTCTTGAAGGGCTAATTCCAATTATTAAATTCTTTTGAAACAAGTTGACTTGTGGCTTGTGTCGATCTTAAACCGACTTCATGGGGTGAAAAGAGAACACACAAAATTTTCTATAGGCACTGTCTTCCGCCTTTAGGTAAGCTAAACAATTATGCTTACTCAGTTCAGATGGACAGAACTTCCGACTGTGGTGAGATTTTCCTTGACTTTATACAGCACTAGTGACGGTCGTGGGAAAATTTCAATTTGCATATGGTTCCCAAAGATTTTTTAGCACTGTTATCCTACCTTCATCAGTGAGGTTAGATTTCTTCACATAATTAGAAATATCTGCAGTCAGAATTTTCACTTCAGCTGTGTTTAATATTGCGTTTTGGTCTACCTTTATCTCCCGGAAAGCGTTTGTAGATAGGCCCTAGCCACTGCTGCCTAAAAAAAAGTTGATAAAAATTGTTTCTTAATTGATGAGATTGCTGTTGAGGCTAGCAACAGTAGTGGATAGGTGCTGTCTTCATAAGCTCTCCAAGAGGTAAATATAGAGCTTTTCTCTGACATAAGGATTTAGTTCACAATGTCGATGAGTTTTTAAAACGTCATGAAAGGAAGAAAGGCTTCTATAGATGAAGTAGTGAACAGAAGGGAAGCATGAGCAAGTTTTGCACAATAGGGCTATTTTTCAACCTATTACTAAAACAGTAATTTTTTATGGGAGACAACGGCTGCCCATTATAAAATTGTATAAATAAAATCTTTTACTATTTTTAATTATTTAAGTATCTTGACTGTGGATTTATTAGCAACTTGACAATGATAAATGAGCATTAAAAATAGTAATTGATGTGCCCCTGGCAATTTTTTCACCAAAAATTCCTTGCACCACTGGCCCCTCTTTAGGAATATTCTGGATGCGCCACTGTGTGGTGCTAGCGTTGCTTGCATGTGATAGAAATATTCCTTTAAATGTAGAAAACGTTATTTAAAATTTTTCGCGCTTTAGCAGCCATAGAGGTGGTTTTTTGATGTGATACATATTTTAATATACAATTTATATTAAAAAATTATAAAGAGGTTGCTGCTTACAAGTACTTGAAACAGACCCTTTTGTTTCATCCGCATCCTTATTCAACTTTCAAAATGCGTTTCTCAATATTGGCGCGGGCCCCAAACACATCTTAGATGTTTTGAAGCGTGTTTAGAGCGACATTTAGGACCCGAAATGTCGTTTGCGTTCGGATTTTTTTTATTAAGTACTGTACCCAGAAGCTTATGAAAAAAACACATAGTGCAAACTCAGTACCTTTCTTTATGTGCTTATTCGAATCGGAGCCCCCAAGAGTCTTTGCCTGGATCCGCTCTTGATTCGAATGCTATACAAAAAATACTCATAAAACACTACTACAAACTAGGTTCCGCCATTGAATGGGTAATAAACATATATTCTCATAAAAATACAATTTCAAATATAGTAGAATCTGTATGTAATGAATATACTGGGACCACCGGAAGTTCTTGCTCAATGCGGTCGCCCATTAAATACGCTTTAGAATATAAAATTTCAAACTTCGAAATAAAGCCAACGTACATAACATGTATATGCACTCAATTTGCATGAAATGGTCTTCAGTTCAGAATCAATTTAAATTTAGAATTTCAGTAGGTTATATTTAGCATATATTTCAGTGAATTACTACATAAATTCCATTATGTTAATGCAGACATAATGCAAAGAAATTAATTTAATAATCGGTCTAAAAATAAGCATTAGTTGGATTGGTTGGTTGCGTTTTTATGGCGCAAGGATAACAAGGGACATTCCGTTTCAAACAAGGTGAGACTATACATAAGAGTTTAAGAACAAAATACATTAAAAATACAAAGGTAAAAATATATTAAACGTACAATGAATTATTTAAAAATACTGAAAAAAATCTTAGTGGTTTGCTTTGCAGTGGTTATGATCTTATATGATAGTTGTAAAATACTTATAGCTCGTTCACAAAAATTAGTCCAATGATACAATAAGAAATAATGGTAGCTGACGTCACAAACGGCCTAGCTAAGTACACCAGAAGGGAGGAGGTCATTTCAGAACTGTTTTTTAGTGAACGTTTGTCTGCGCCAAAAACCAGTTCTGAAATGACGTCCTCCCCTCTGCTGTAATCGGCTAGGCCGTTTGTGATGTCAGCTCCCGTTATTTCTAACGGTACCATCGGACTACTTTTCGTGAACGAACTATAGTATAAATACATGTTCGTAGGTGTAATCTATTGCCTCACAATGCGTTTAGTGCGAGTGAACTCCTCACTATATATTCTGAAAGAGATGCGAGATCACAAAAATAGTCCCGTCCAAAAGAGTTGGAAAGTTTATTTCCAATCATATTCTTTTTTATTCTGTATCATTATTTTACTTTTAAAACGTTTAGATTTTTTCACATTTCGTTTAAATAATCTCGCGATTTTCTTTCGCTAAGATGGAGAACCGCAAGAAGTTATGTTCGTTAAAAACGAATAAATTGTTCCGCACTTAATTAAACATTGTGTACGAAGCAAAATCATATTTATCTTGCCAAATACAAAAACTTTCTAAGTTTGAACTCGTTATAAGCAAACTTGGATTTATTCCAGTTAAAATTGTCAACATGCATATTATATTTTTTTAAAGTAACATTTTACTTTATTACATTCGGAAGTTATATGCGCTTGCCGTATATTTTGTCTCCGAAATTCTTACAGATCAGAACATTACTTTCTATATGTTCATATAAAAAATTTCGCACATTTATTCCTAAAACTATTACCGGATAAAAATTTTCAACAAACGTGTAATTATACTTTTAATTAATTTTTTCTAAGCAATTCTTACCAATACCAGAATAAAATATTATTTCCTAAATTCGTATTAAAGCATGTTAGAAATAATTATAATGTTGGATTAAATATTATTCATAAAAAGCATAACTTGGATAAAAGGAAAAAATTGTGTTTTCAAAAATGTCTTTTTTTAAATGTTTTTCTTCAGCCCAGGGATTATTTTTTCATGTCTTGATACCCATAGTGTTTGAAGTTAAATTATGAATCAGACAATAAGGAATTTCTGTTAATTACGAAGACTTGTTTTAATTAGAAAATTAAATTTGCCTAACAATTAATTCAAGCGGAACATTTTTCCGCAATTACAAATGTACTGTAATTGAAAGTGAAAGGCAGAAATTTGGAAACGCCTTATAACATATTTTAATAACAGAAAAGTAGAACAGCAAGTCAAATGCAAGAAACCGTTTATCTGTTGTATGATAAATCTGACTAAAATCCCTTTGCCTAAACCAAATTTTTAATAACAGTTAATTAAATTTTCTCATCTGGTATATTCATTTTCCGTCGGCTCTGAAAACTTTGGTTGGTTGGTTCGTTCTATTTTTATTGCGGAAATACAGAAGGGATATTCTTCTACGCCGAACAAGATGAGACCGTACATGCGGTTTAAGGCGAAAACAAATTTTAATTCTAATGGTAGAAAATGCATTAAAAACATATGGAGAGGAAACGATGTAAGAGAATCAGATGAAATTTAAAAAGTTAATACGAGATAAAAATTAAAAATTATTCATGATTAAAAGCATCACATAAAATATCACGAAGTTTAAAGTCATTTTGGTTAAAAGTTAATGAAACTTGCTTGTTGAAATTTATTTTCAATTTTTATTTCATGGGAGGAGTGTGTGCGGCCAATGCGAAGTAGTTAGGCTGTCACATTTCAGTTTGTGGTTTGATGAGGCGTAGTTTATTAAAAACTTGCTCGTCCCTCTCCAACTGCTATTTTTTGCATAGATGGGATGAGGCGTGAGTGTTAAAATCTTGGAATGAAATGGTTCAACTATCAAGTTCTGCAGCTGCGGTTTTTACAGCAATATCTGCTTGACCGTTTCCAAAATTCGAAAACTTTGAAAACATAAAACTTATTTAAAAGATATAACAAGCTTTGTTAAATTCCATGAAATGTAAAATGTAATGTAAAAGCAAACCAAAATTAAAGAGTGATAGCATTGCTTAAAGCAGTGGTTTTTAAACTGTGATACCCGGAGCCCTCGGTCTCCGCAGGAAATATTTTAGGGCTCCGAGGAAATATTGACATCAAAATAATCAGGAATTGGAAAAATAGTATCTTCTTAACTAAATTTATTAATCTAGTTTTTTAGTTCTAAAATGGGGTGTTTTATTTATATGCAATATGGATAATCATAATTTCATAGAAATTTCTTTAAATGAGATGACAAATTTTAAAAAGCTCTAACCTTTTCCCCGCCAACTACTCCTTCGCAAAGAGGGTAGGAATTTTGTTAGCGTATTTCCTCCTACCACCGTTTAAAGGTCGCTCCAGTATTATTTAAATTTAAGCATATATCTGGGCTGTTCTATATCTTTCTCAATATAAGCAAAAATATGAAAATACATGACCCACTTCCATGCTTACGGAAAGTTTTCATTCTCTGATTTTTATTTGCTTCTGTAAATATAAGTTTTAAAAGCGATTTATAAATTGGTATAGGTTTTAATTAAATAATTATTGCAGTGCTGTTTGGGCAATTATCGCTTGGTAACAAGGGTCCCACTGTGCTCGTTGCATTATTTTTTATGTCTTACGACGTAAGACGTCGAAATAATACTTATACAACCGACCTATGTTTACTTAACCGACCTATGCTTACTTAAGATTTACGTAAGTATAGTTCATCCCACCCCCGTTTGCCCTAAAATAACAAATGAACAAAGGTTAAATCGACATCCCCGTTAAGATGCTTACGTAATAGTTTAATGCCCCCTTTATACATAATGAATTGCTAAATTTTTAAGGTTTACGTGATAGAATTTGGGGCTCCGTCATATAGTTTTGGATTTAAAAGGGCTCCGTGACCAAAAAAGTTTAAGAAACGCTGGCTTCAAGGATACTTTGTTGTCAAACAGGCAAAGACTAACAGAGCAAACCAGCTCAGTCACAACAATATATTTATGGAAATATTTAATTTTTTACATTTATCAATTTGTATCTCGGAAATAAATGCTTTATATATTGGTATCGTAGATGTTATACCTGTATAAAATACAATTAATATATATATTCAACAGTTAAGCGTTGCTCCTAATCACCGATTAAACAACATCTATATTCAACGAATAAGGAATACCTATATTCGGCAATTAAGAATTATCTATATTTAAGCTTTTGTAATCATGCTTAAAATACTGACAACATTATATAATATGCATCCCATGAAAATTAGATAATTTTCAAAGCCTAATAAATATGTATGCTTTTAAAAATATATCGACTTTATTAGAAGTATCTAAATAAGAGAATAAAAGATACTAGAAGTATCTTTTTAGATGCCCTAAGCTAGTTACCTAACTTAAGCAGCTAAAAAGCCTGACAAACAGACAAATAAGACATTCTATAGCTACATTTAGGGTCTTACTACTTACGAAATATTTTTCAATATTTTTCAAAAAAAAAAAAGAAAAAAAAGCTCATTGAAGATAAGCTCTACAGATTCAGATATTTAAAAAGGCATTTTTCAAAGTATTAATTGCCAGTAAGTGAAAACTTGTTGATTGTCTGATCAAATTAACAATATAATTAGAATACATTTTTCAGAGAATTATAAAATCATCGTTGCCATATTCATTCATAAATCATACCCTTTATGTAAGACTAATAAATTTTTATTTATTGTTTCATAGCTTTCTGATTATTTACTACCGAAACTTTGTTTTCATATGAATCACCACAACCTAGATATTCTAAAACGATATTCTAGGCATATGAGTTGATGCTAATAATAATTTATGACATTGTGGCAAGCTTTATCTCCGACAAATACAACTATGAAGTCATCCTTTCCCTTCTCATCAACTATATTTCTACGACGAGATAGTGATTTTTTTGCCTGCCGTTTTTCATATTTAATTATTCACAATACGCTTTTGCAACAGTGGTACGGGATAGGCCACTCAGTAACTTTTTCACAAATCCTAGAGCACCAGCTTTTCTAGCACCTCCAATCATGCCACTTTCAAATTCTGGTAATTCACGCCCCTTCTTGATTCTGAAATAAATTCTTCGTTTTAAGCAGCAGAAGATTCTGCTTTAACAGTCACATATATTTTCAGTAATTCCTAACCGTCATTTAGTAAGATCGCTCTATTTGTCGAAGGAGAGGAGTGATGTATATATATACAGGGCGTCTCAGCACCAGGGTTGCAAACATCTAGAAGGGGTAGGGTACACCTAGACGAACAATGTTTGTCATAGAACCTAGGATCGCAAACCACTCGCAGTTCTAAAACCGTCCAGCATGCACAAATAGTGACAACCAGTGCATGAGATGTGCAGAATGTGATGTCCTAATCATCTATACACTTGAGCAGCTGACCTGAGTTTTATCTGGCGCTTTTCACGCAGTGGTTGTAAATATTTGTGCATGCTGGACGGTTTTCGCTAGGTATGTAATGTCAACTGATGATGTTAGAATGGTAAATGTAAAAATGGCATGAAAATAAAATTTGTATTTGTACGCTGCACGCAGTCTTATCTTGTAGCGCATAGTCACTTCACTACGTATACAGATCGTACATACATATCATGTTCATACATCTATCTCCCTCCCTCCATTTTACAGTTATCAGCGTATAATGACTTTACTAAACCACCCTTAAAGTTGTGTGCGCAATGAAAATATCGCTCCTACCCGAAGCTTCCCCTCTATTCATATCTGTACGAAGGGAAAGCTGTCACGCAGGGGCATCCTGTAGCACTTAAACTTCCTAAATCACGATTTTTGCCCTATTAAGGTGGTGGAAAAAAATCGTTTCGTACTAACTAGCTGGTGCTTAACAACTTTGCAATTGACTTTTCCCCGTATCTTGAATAGTTTTCGAGATAGCAGTTCTAAGTTCTGAAATTCTTCGCTAGGGTGCTGCACGCAGTCTCATCTTGTAGCGCATAGTCACTTTACTATACCTATACCTCACATACATATAGCTCTCTCCGTTCGACAGTTATCTGCGTGTATAAGGACTTCACTAACCACCCTGTATTGGTCGCTACGTGTATATTATATAAGGTTGCCATAATTAAAGGTGAAGCATTTAGATCCCGATAGGAAAAGTTACTGGGGGCAAATTCAACCAAATTTTGTGCACCAACTCTTAAGATAATGATATTTTGATTTCTGAAAAGAAAACCTCAGGAATTTCTGAATTGTGGCATTACCACTTGTTTTGATAACAGAATTTTTCCAGAAAAGGACAATCACTTTCACTCAGCATAGCACATCAGTCTTAACAAAAAAACGCGAAAAGTATTTTCCTGTATCGACAAATAAACGTCAATTTATAAAATTTGCATAATCTAGCTATTTTTTTAATAATAATATGCACATTTAGGGGAGTTCAGCGTCATTTCCCCTTTAGTGACGGAATATTGACATCTTTTTCATTTCATAATTTTTATAAATCAAAATCACACGGTACTAAGAGCATCTACACCAAATTTGGTTGAATTTGATCCAATAAGAATTTCTGGCTATCGAGATATGAACACACCAACTTTAATTATGGATACCCTGAAAAATGGTGAAGAAACGCCTAGGGCACAGAGAGACAGTGCGTTGACAAGCGTATTAAAGATGCCCAGGTTTTTCAGAAGCTAAAGCATTAGAAGAAAATGTGCAAGTTATGTAATACAAAAAAGGTGCAGAAAATTTCTTGTCTGCAAACGATGCATTGTAAAATTTTGGAATGACACTTCTCGCCCCTGAATTTAACTAGAAAAGATCCTTTTGGTCACAGGTCATTTTCTTTCTCTTAAAGCTTTTTCCTATTAAATAAATGGAAACAATTTATAAATCAGCGAAAAGGAAGGCTTCAGAAATCCGCCACACATCGTTATTATGATGTTTTCAACTGAATTTTAAAATTGTTTAATTATCCATTTAATGTATTCTTAAGGGGACAGTGGACGTTCAAAATGGTTAAAAATAAAAAAAAAATAAAAAAACATTTTTTATTTTTATTTGTGCCTTCAATACCGCTAAAAAGGATGACAAACCTAGTTTCTTGATTACATCATTTTTTCTTTATTTTTAAAGGCATTTAAAAATAGCTGTCGTGGGTTTAAATCTCATAAGAGACCATATCGTCCCCTGACTTTCAGTTTTGCCAAATTTTGTTACCTTTTTGTTATTAATATTAAATATTTCTGGATTTTTTTTTCCATTATTCTTCACTGTTTGAGAAAATTAAGTGGCAACGCTATATTTATTTACATCGTGTTCAGATCGTGTTCAATGCAAACGTTTCATTTGGAGTTTTTACCGTTTTCTACCGTTCCACTTGCTGTTTTGATCTTGTTTTTTTTGTTGGTATATATTTAAAAATATCTATTTTATTTATTGCGAGACGATGCATGTAATCCATCCCCGATTTCATTCACCAAGAAGTCGCCCTTCCAAACAAAAATCTATGGCCATCGAAAAATCCAAAAAACGATGGGCTGAAGCAAAAGTTGCAGCAGTTTCTCATCCTGAAAATGAACCCAAAGATCCAAATATGTGTCAAATAGATACATTGTGTTTACGTCCAAGTGCAAGTGAAAGAAAATTTACTTATTTCAATCAAACACTTGAAAAAGATTCATCCCATATTCTTCAATGCAAAATGAAGAAGCGACAAAACTTTTCTCAGAAAGCGCTGCAGGTACCAGTTGTCGAACATATTCTTTTGTCAAAAGTGAAGTGAGGGAAAAATTATTGCAGTAATTAACATGTAATAATTGTGGACAAAACGCAATAAACGTTACTGTTGAAAATTTCTTTGAATTTTCTTCGAAACTAGAAGTCAAACGTCAACACTCTAACAGTAGTCTTAGACATACATTTTCAAGTGAACGGCTTGAAGGTCAACGAACGTTTGAGGTAAACAAGCAAATTGTCGAAGCATTTCTGAGCTTAGGAAAAGGGCATGCTGCTATCGAAAAGTTTTCTACGACTATGGGAGTCCATGGCATGGATAAAAAGACATTTTCCTTGTGTTTGATACAGCTAGCTGAGGAAGGAAAAATATAAAAGGTGGTGTTTTAGAATTAGCAAGAAAAACTGTACGCGAAGTACATTGCGAACTTGATTCGGCTATTGACAATAGTGTACTAGCCACCACTGTTTCATATGATGCAACATGGCGTAAGCGAGGCCACAGTTCACTTTATGGTTTAGGAATTGTAATAGGTATCCTTTCAGGACTTATAGTTGATTACGAAGTCTTATCGAAATATTGTCCTGAGTGTGTGTCAGCGAAAAAGAGAATGGATGAAAAATCGCCTAAATTTCAAGATTGGTTGAAAAAACATGAGGAAAATAGTAGGTGACAGTAAAATTTTGACGGATCACCTAGTTCTATGGAAATGTGACGTGCAGCTGAAATTTTATGGAAAAGGTCACAAATTATATGCAACCTGCATTATGTTCGCCTAATATCTGACGGTGATTCAAAAACATTTACGCATCTGACCAACTTGGAAATATATGTGGACCAATTCAAAAAGAAGAATGTATAAACCACCTCGCTAAACGTTTAGGTACATTCAAGAGTGGAAGGTGAAGTGGCCATTGGTGGGAAGGAAACGGGAAACTTGAGGAATGATACGATTTCAAAGCTTTCAAATATTTATCGCAAAGCAATAAAAGAACATGCTCCAGATGTCACCGCAATGAAAACCTCTCCATTAGCTACCAATTTATCATTGTATGTTTACTGACGTAAAACCTCAACATAGGAAATGTCCTTCGGGAACGACATCATGGTGTTTCTGGAATCGAGCCGCTGCAAAAATGGAAGATCCGAAAAGTCATACATGTATGAAAACTCGATTGTCTGAATCTGTTATAGCAAAAAGTCTTTCCGTATCGTAAATCAGCGTCTAGCTGATAACACGTTGTTATCAAGATGCATTTCTGTGAAAACCCAAAATACTAATGAGTCAGTTCATAGTGTTATTTGGCAAAATGCTCCAAAACAAGTATTTGTTGGCAAGAATTGAATTGAGGTCACGGTGCTTTCTGGTGTGAGTAGAGTTGTAAAAAACTCGGGAATTTTGGACACATTGGAAACTTTGAATATAGAAATCAAGATAGCTAGAATAAAGGAGGTAGTCCCGTCCGCGCCTTTCTTCCTATTGGTCGATTCGACACAATCGACCAATCGGAAGAAAGATGAGGACGGGACTACCTTCTTTATTCTAGCTATCTTGGTTTCTTCCCATCAAAGTTTTCAATGTGTCCAAAATTCCCGGTTTTTTTACTTTAGGTGTGAGTGAATTCAACATGGGGAGTTTGGGAAGCTTAGTATTATCGAAAGAGAACAGAAATGAGATCGTTCCTGAAAGAACAGAAGTTATTGTCAAAAGGCGAGATATGCGTAGATTAATGCAATCTACGAAAAGGAACTACAAATCATTTAGTGTCAACAGAAATGTAAAAAAAAAAGAAACTATTTGTAAGAAGAATGAAGGTATCGCATATGGTGCTGGCAAATTCAAATTATTGAAGCCTTCAGAAATAAAACCCGTTTAGGAATTGGCATATAATTTTCCTTCTGCCATCGCTTTTCGTGATTTATTATTATAATTATTGTATTCTCAGGAATGGAATACTCAAAGGTTTTGAAGATTCACTTCTCACTAGTTTTGCGATTCAAAACTTCAGGTAAGTGCAACCCCGCTACAAGACTACAGCTGTCGCCAAAATAATGATTATGTTTGAAAATAGAAAAATTGGCGATTATAATAGCCTGACCCTTGTAGCAGAAAATCACGAGACTTTCTGCGACAAAACTGCAAAATTCAAAAATCTTTCTGAAAAATTATATGGAATACATAATGACAATTGAAAAAATTTCTGCAGTGGATCGTCCATTTTCTGCACAATATCGCCGTCGCGGAATTTCTATTACAGGGAGTCTGTTTAATATCAAAATTCTCCTTTTTTAATATATATGATTATTTTTATATATTTATGCTATACATATTTTTTATGTGCATAATTATTATATTTTAATCGAAATAACAAATTTAAATAACAAAATAAAAATAGAGAGTTTTGAGACCTCACAAAGTTTTGGATTCTAGATTCGAGGACAGATCAGGTTTTGACCCAATCATAATTATTATTTTTAATTTTTCACATTCAATTTTTACATAGTAATGAGATATACATAGCTAAGTACATATATTATGATGTGTATGTATTAATAATTAAGATATGATTTAATTTCATTAGTTTTTCACACAAATTGTTTTTCAAATGTTTTAGCACGTAAAATGATACTCGCGACTTTTTTGTTCTCGAGTTTTCAAGAAATTTTTTAACAGTGTTCTGCATACAACAATTAAAAAGTCTGTGCATTCATTGCCTTTTAAATTGAATGAAAAGAACTTTTGAAAAATGGAAATTATTTTGGATATTTCTACGCTTTAAGGAAATTTTGTCGTATATTATAATTTTTTTAAGAAGTTTTTTGAATATTATTAAATCCATGCATATATTTCTTTATTGTACTATGATAAGCCCAAAGGGGAAAAATAAGATTATTTCTGAAAAAATAAGCTCGGATATCACTTTTAACTTTGATTAACTATTCAATATATTAGTCACAAAAATATTAATATTGGATAAACTACTTTGCATAATGGTAAAAAAATTCGTATATAATTTACCACAGGCACATGTAACATAACTGCAAAATTTCAAAATTATATATGAAGAATTAAAGAAAATGAATTTCAACGCCCTCTGTCCCCTTAACAGTCTCCAGAGGCGAAAACCCTGACACCAATGACGCCGAAAGGATATTCATACTTAGACCACAAAGATCTGTGAACCAATATCGAAATTCGGAAGGTACATAGTATCCCCCGTTCAAAGTATCGGGAAATATAGATAGTGACATACGACAGAACTTAGAAATTGGATTCGAAGTGCACTTTCTCAGTTTATTACGAAAATGCCTTCCTGATAGTATTTCCAATACCGATGAAACTGATATGATCTCACTTTTAAAAAGTATTTTCAAGAAACGAATGCGGAGAAACAAAGGCAATGAAAGTAGGCTTGTTACCAGTGATATGACGAACTCTATTATTGAAAAAAGATATTTCGGACTTGTAAAAGAAGAAAATCGAGTTTTTCCGCAGGGTAAGTAAATAACGTTGTATAATGTAATAATTCCAATTTATTAAGCAAGGAAAATAATTTTGAATCCAAGCGTATAAATTGCATCATTTTAGCAATTTTGAATTAGATATTTTCAGACATTTCAATTATCTAAAAACTCATATTAAACAAGATGCTCTGATTCTAATGAAGCTAAAACCATGCTTACATTACCGATATCTGAGAGTCAATATCTATATTTAAATATGCATGACATTCCGCATTAAATATATCTAGAAGGACAAACAATGATATACAACAGGACTTGGGAATTGAATTTAAATTTTTTTTCAGTTTATTACGAAAATGCATTTCTGATAGGATTTCCAATATCGATGAACCCGATGCGCTCTCGTCTTTAAAAAGTATTTTTCCGAGAAACAAATACGAAAATATAAACGCAATGAAAGTGTTGTTGCTTGGGATACGACGAACTCAATTATTAGAAAAAGGTGTCGCAAATTTGAGAAAGAGGAAATTTGATATTTTCGAGGCTTAAAAATTCTAATAGAATTTAAATATAGTACGGATATATGGAGCTAAAATGGAGATTTTAATGATAAAACAGTTGTTTCGAAACACTGTTTTGTTGGTATTTTTATGTCCTAAAATATTTGAGCGAGTTTTTGTGGCTTATGCGGCTTACCAGCTTAATAGGAATTTTAAAAGGCGGTATGTTTACAAGCAAGCTAGCTTACTGGGTTTGGGACTTAAAGTTAGTCTAGAGAATCTAACGTAAGTACTAGGATAGCGAGGACGTAAAAAAAGTTCGGATTTAAGCTTAAAATGACTCTTAAATGGAAGGGACAAATTACAAGATTATCAGTAATATTAAGATATTAATACTCTTTTCGAGCATGAAAGATTGCTACTTGAAAATATTGCTTTCACGCATAAAACACTTACCCGATTCTGTAAGTATATATATCATCATCATCATCATCATTATCTATCCACTGCTGGATGAAGGTCTCTCCAAATGCTTTCCACACAAGTCTATCCTGAGCAATTCGCTTCCACGTCACCCCAACCTGTTTTCTTATTTCATCCACCCATCTAGTTTGAGGACGTTTTCTAGGTCTTCGGTGGTCTCTTGGAATCCAGTTCAGAATTTCTGTTGTCCATCGTTGATCAGTTCTTCTTGCAATATGCCCAGCCCATCGCCATTTCAGCCCTTTTACTTTAACAATGATGTCCTCTACTCTAGTTTGCTCTCTCACCCAAGTGTTCCTTTTTCGATCTCTCCTAGTTATTCCAAGCATGCACCTCTCCATGCTCCTTTGCGTTGTCTGTAACTTTCGTATTGCTCCAACTGTTAGACTCCATGTCTCTGATCCATAAGAGAGGACTGGCAATACACACTGGTTGAAGACCTTTCTTTTTAGACACAAAGGCAATTTCCCCTTCAGGATAAAACTGTTTCTTCCAAATGCACTCCAGCCAAGTTTAATACGTCTGTTGAGTTCTTTCATAATGTTGCCATCCATTGAAATCAGCTGGCCAAGGTAAATATATGAATCAGCAATTTCTAGCTCAATGTTGTCAACTTGTATTTTTGTTTCCTCTACGAAATTATTGAACATGATCTTAGTTTTTTGTAGGTTCATCTTCAGTCCAACTTCTTTACTTCTAGTAGTACTGTATAAAAGCACGTTTTAATTAATGTTATTGACAAGCCTCACGTAACAGAGTTTAAGACTATGTCAAATAAAAAAAACGTTTTATATTTCTCATAATAAAGGTATTTTTATTTAATCATCCTGTGGTAGCTTAGCAAGATAATTGTGAAACCTTAGCACGATAGACTCCCTGTTTTTTAATGATGTTGTTTCCAATAGTTTCCAGACGTTTGCCGTATTTTTTTTTTCAGTAGATCTGCAGCCTGCCATGTGAAACCGATTAGGATTCACCGGAAAATTGCGGGATCTGGAACTACATAATTTATGCCGTCTTTGCATCATGAAACATAAACATATATACATTCGTTTTCTGATGGCAAACTGCAATCTTTTTTCGTAAGCGAAACGAATAAATTCGCAGTTTCGTGCTGTTTTTTTAGTAGGCTGCCCTTGTGCGCTATGCTGGTAAAAATACGTAATAAAGCAGATGATTTATTCAGATTGTTGTCTCTCCGTCTCTTTCTTCTATTGTGCTTTGAAAAAATTAAACTGATTTTTCTCGATAAAGGTTATGGAGATTATAAAGACTATTCACCCTACCCAGAAGAAGCGAGGAGGCGCAATAAATGCAAAGGTGGATATAGGAAAAAAGGAATATCGTTTCCTTTTGATTTAGCCAAAGTACATCAAAGAAAACGTCGAAATCCAGAATTGGTCAATTGTTTCAGTAGATAACAATATCACAATGCTGCAACACATAGAACAAATTTCGTAGCTTTACGATATGTTCTTACGGTCGAAATGACTTCAATGTCGAAAAGTGTGTTTCATTTCAATGTCCAACAGTATACGCTATTTCAACGTTAATGTGCGCATATAATTATTGCGTTCTTTAAAGATACTATTTCCTAATAACTGATGTCCACATGAAGGAAACCAACAGTTTTTTACCACTCTATATGCATGTACGTGAAGTCTCCTTACACAAATTTAAATGCATGTTATGATGAAGAAATTGTTTCCACGAACGAATCTGCCACGCATTCTATTGGATAAGAATTTTCATTTCGACTTTTAAATTAAAAGTCGTAGTTAACAAACAAGGTGTTAAGAGTATAGTGTTTTCGCGAAACGTTGACCGATGGTACCATTAGAATTCACGGGAGCTGACGTCACAAACGGGTTAGTTCATTACAGCAGAGGGGAGGACGTCATTTCATAATTGGTTTTTACCAAACGTTTGTCTGCGCCAAAAACCAATTCTGAAATGACAGCCTCTCCTCTGCTGTAACGACCTATCTCGTTTATGACGTCAGCACCCGTGAATTCTAACGGTACCGTCGGTCAGTTTTCTGCGACCGAACTATAAGTATCTCTTTTTCTAAATAAATAAGACCAGCGTCCGCTCTTTGTATCTTAAGCTTAAGGCCTTAACATCTACTTACTTAGAGTATATTAATCAATTTCGAAAGCTACTGAAAAGTTTTATTACATGATAACAAATAACGTAACTCAACTTATAACAATTCAAGTCATAACTCATAACTGAAGCTTTGTTACATAACAAAATTTTGTAACAAAATTCTCCAATTTTAATTATTATAGTATTAGGTAAAAGGTTTATCGTAATTAATGAGACTTAGTTGGGTGATTTGATTAAAACTAATCGAATTAGGTTTTACGTCCGAAGTTTTGGTTCAACGGTTTCAAAATTCCATCGAAAATTATACCAGACTTTAATTTAAACTGAGTTGAAATATCTCTACTCGTATTATGCGGCTTAAATTGGTTAAAATAAGTTAGCAACACTGCCATTAGGAAATTATATCAGGGAGACATGTTCACGAGGCCTTGTTTGGCTATAGCAGGTTCCGATGCCCCGATTCTTCTCGGACAAGTTTCAACTTCTATTTGATTATAGAGGCAAAATTTCAACGAACTTTGCAATCAATTATCGCCATACAGCTTCAAACTAATTCAATCAAAAAGCTTGAACGCTAATTGCGAACCACATTTGAAGCGGCAATAATATCTTTTCATATACTTTTCATCATTCTGGTACAAAAGCCCTCACTATACTACGTCGTACACTTTTTTGTATTTCCTTTTATTCCAAGTACGGTTGATATAATGGCTACAAATTAATTTCTTGACACCGAGTCGTTCGTTGCAGCGCTTGTGGAATACGTTATAAAAGAAATATTTCCAACAGGGTGGGAAGACTATGAAAAACAAATGAGAGTGTTTTGCTAATGCTTTTCGCTTTGCAGTTTGAATTTCTACAAATCGTTATCTCCGTCGTAGATCATAAAAAGATTATTTATTCATATTACTATTGTAAATTACTGAATATATTACTGAATATTTTAACCATTTACGCATCAAAAGTAATTAGTTAAAAGCAGCGGTTGCCAACCTTTCGGACTTCACGCACCATTAAATTCATAATTATAATTAATGAATAAATAAATTAATTAATTAATAATTAAAAACATATTTAACGAACCGCATTTTGTGAATTTAGTGCAATATAAAGGCGAAAATTGTCATTCAGAATATGAGAATTTCTTAGAATATTATTTTTGTTTTATTATTAATAAAACATTAAAAATGCAAATAATGTCCAGATTTTTCTGTGGATCAACAAAATTTTTTCGCGAATCACCGGTTGGCGACCGCTGGTTTAAAGGATAAAGGTACGGTCAAGAAGAATTTTTTTTTTCTTAGGGATAGAGCACCTTATTACTAAAACAGCCTGGAAAAGCTATGAGGTTTGAAAAATAAAAATAAATAATTTGCGACGGATTTTGTTTGTGTAATATTTTTCGACCACATCATGTGCATCCATTATCAGGCCCTATCTGGTGCATGAATTAATGATTACATGTAACATTATTACATTTTATGAAACATAAAACACCTGTGTAAGTTGAGGTATAAACAGTGACTATTTTCGATCCCGGGAGGGACAAAATCTTTATAACGAAAGTCATTCATTACGTAAATCCCAAAGTTCTCAATCCCAAAGTAATCATTACGTAAATCGCTTACAAATATAATGTAATAGGAAAGAAATAATTCCGTAAATATACTCGTTGCTTTCCTATAAAACTCTTTAATTTAAAAAACAAAAACAAAATTCAGTTAGTTTATTTAAAATGACGGAGTTGGATAAAAAGCAAGCTTTGTTTCCACAAGTTTACTTTTACATTCATTTTATTTATTGATAAAAATGACTATTTAGCTTCCACATCAAAACTATTTGGCAAATCAATAGAGTTGTTAATTATTTTGATAAATGTTGGGATGGATATATCTATTGTTCAAATCAATCACTTTTATAAGTTTTGTTTTCGTTGATTCCAAAAGATCGAATTTTTTGTGAAGAGCAGCAGAAGCTATCGCTTGAGCAGAAGTAACACCACCTCAGAAAAATTTTTACATTTGCAAAATTTATTCGAAAACTCAATATTAATCACTAACATATAAAGCAAATAATTACAGATTAATTTATTCTTCCTATTAATGAAAAGTTTGTTTTTCTTCAATGATTTTAGTAAATAGGCAGCTTATTCCAAATCAAAATTATCCAAGATATATTTCATAAGATTATTTCAGATTGACCAATATGCATAAATATTTTCAGATTATTTATTTTGTGTGTATGTGCGAAGTTAAGTGTGTTCATATTAACGAAGTTCGACTGCACATGCTAAAAAGTTGGGGAAACTCTGTGGTATGGCTATATATATATATATTGCATCAATAATCAGTTAATAATTTAGGGCAACTATGATAAACGGTATTAATATTTTAAAAAATATTAATATAGTATTTAATTTTGCACATAAGATATACAACAATTTCTTTCTAATCTTTGTACTGCGCCTTGTTTGAAAACAGACTGGAAGTTTCCGAGTTTCCGGGATGGCACTTAAGAATCATCTGGTCCTTGGTTTAAATTCGGATAAATTGTGATTTCCGTTAAAGCATGGATGCTTTCGACGTTCCTTAAGACAACGGTTTAGTCTCAAATAGCCTTACTGAGGCTTGGGACGGAAAAGGAGAAGAAAGTCACGTATAAAGTTAAAATGTGTGTTGATAAAGCAAAAGTTTTTTAGAGGAATTGTTGAGCTGTGTCAACAGCGCGTAGCAGAAACCGCTATAAATCATCCTAATCTAAGAAAAACACGTATACTCTCACCACCAGTTAGTGTTGTCAGTTTCAATTTTTCAAATTTAAGTGAAACTAAAGTTTCACGAAAAAAAATTAACTTGGCTTTTGTTAAAATTACGCGCCCAGTTTCTAAGAGATACTTAACCACCCGGTTTCTATTTCCAATTATTATCCATGATGTAGTAGTAAAAGAGAATAAAGATTTTAAAATAAGATCAGGATTTGTCTTCATATTAAACTAATTTTCCCTAGTTTGGTTTAAAACATTCTTCTGAAGGGGGCGGGGTAGAAATAAGGTATTTCAAGAATAAATCACAATTTGAAATATTTTATAAGGAAAAGGCCTTTTTTATGCAATGCATAAATATTTGTAAATCTTTTTACATACAATTTTGAAAAACACAGCATTTATAAGTTCAAAAAAGAAGAAAAAAATTTGAAATAGGTCTAGAAGGTTACTTTTATTTAGGCGGGAACAAAATGTTCGTTTAAGTTAATAATAACTGTTATCGCTCTAACACAATCTTTACAGTTGTTTACATGGAGAATAGGGGTAAAAATTTGGATCAAGTTTTCTCTGTCATCACTTTTGCCATATGAAATTTGAATTTAGCGTTTATATTGCATTTTAAATAATAAGTAGCAAAAGTAATATTGCAGTACTTGGCCTCGAATTTTTATGAGATGAATGGCTATCTCCCGTAACTCTCCTTAAACTCATTTATCTTCTCTATCTGAAATTATCGTCGAGATCTCTGTTGTCTATTTCACTGTACTAGGATGGCTCCCAGAGCTGATGAATGTTTTCGAAGTGACACTAATGAATATCACTGAGAAGAGAGATCATGTCAATATTGTACTTGCACGGTGTAGTGAAGGTTGCATAGGAAGCCGTTCGGGACATGTTTTTGACTCCAAATGTCAGAAGGTTAGGTTTGACTTGCGTTTGGGTCAAGGTGCTGGACTTATTTAAGAGATAATAAAAGTATTTGATAAACATAACAATTCCCATTTATTTACAGTTGAGGGTTGTAGCATTATACAAAGATGACGTCTCGTTGATACATTAATGTTACATTGATGTTAATCAGACATTAAGCAGACGGACGGGACGAAGCATTCGAGCCAGGCGTAAACGTTAACAGACGTAAGGCCGCATTAACACACGCATCAGAACATCGTATCATAACACCGTCACATATGAAGTCTGGACTGCACCCCGTAACAGAATATCGTAACTTTTCCGCGTCCCAACTGTTGTCGATTCTTCCCTGTCGCATCAAAAGGATGTTACAGGGCTGCGTTTCACCCAATGTTCGTGCATTTAGACCAGTTTACGAACAACAGAGTTTTGTCAGTGTAGACTGGATATCGACATAAACTGATGGTAATCAGTGATGTTACGCACTGATAATACGCGGCGACGTTCGCCTCGTAACACTGGACGTTGCGCGGGGATGCTTTGCAACGATGCTCTGTTGCATGTCTGTACGCACCCTTAGACCTACGTTATTACGATGGTCGAGAGCAGCGACCTCATGTTATATCCGATGCTAGAGCGAGAATGATCCGTGCTCCGTTTGAGAACTGTTGAGGAATAATTTTTCACGTATTGTGATTGGTCAATGTTGACGACGACACTGGTTTGAGACACAAGTTTGAGATTTTTCCTAGGATAGCGGCCCAAAAGCGGGAGAGAAAGCAGACTTGACAAGTTGTCATAAATTTGTTTGTTCTGTCGGACTGTGCGCTTGACCATACAATGGAATGGGATTTCTCTTTTTTGTATGAGAGCAGAGTTTCCCATGCAAAATTGGCCGTCTATCCTTTTATGTGCTAGAGGTGATGCACAACCTCCTTTGCTGACCGTGAAAAGAGTTTTGGTTGCAAGATATCGTTGCTGATAGGGAGGGAAAATATAGCCGCTGCACACTTCAAAGGTACAATCACCAAGTAATTTTGTAGGTAAAAGAGTGTTAAAAAATATCAATATCAATTCAAAAGATGTGAGCATTCGATTCGGCCAGAAATAATTGCTGAGCGCAGATGCAAACTTGGCCGGACAAATCACGATTTGCTATATAGGAACACGGTGCCGAAAATTTCCTGCCGCGAAAATGGGGATTGTTCGTGGTAGCAAAACATTCGGCTTCTTGGATCTAATAAGTAGTCATTAATGAGACAGTTCTTTCAGCGTTTTATACATACAGATATTCCAGCGACCTATAACAATTAGGCTATTAGATGGAGAATCAGTGCAATATAAAATTAGTTTAATTCGGTCTGCTCTAAATTTTCATTCTCTTTCTGCGAAAACCCAGACTGCCGCGACTATACTCCAGACGTTTCGCAAGCAATTTGTAAAACTACATACAAAAGGTTAAACACTGGTATAGTAAATTAAGAATTAAATTTCGGACGCGTCAGCAGCAGTCCTTCATCAGGAGTAATGACGATGTTATGTTTCTGTCTCTTTTTATACTTGAAATTTCTGGAAAACCCTTCATCAGAGTAGTCCCGCAGAATGGAAAAACCCAGTGGGAACCAATGGGAGGCCTCCAATCGGGGCACCTAATGTTGGGGAAGTCCCATATATTTCAGAGTAAGAGTTGTTTGTAAGTTTCTGGAAGTGGTTGTGATGTATTAATGGCTTTCCCATGTAGTTTGTAAGTTTCCCAAGATTCTTCAAGGACCCCAAATTTGAATTTTCAAATGGCACCCCCTATCTTGTGATATATCATTTTAAATGGCGTAAAAATAAAATATTTCTGTGGAAATAAATTAAATTAGTTCATTCATTTAGGAGAGAGAACTAAAAAAAATCTTTCTTTTGACCCTTTCAAACAATAAGAGAGAGAGAAAGCGCATTCACCCATCTTTGGTTTAAATGAACTGGTGAGAGTGAATTTTCACGCCGTCTTACAGAAAATTAAGTTTCTTCTGCGCATTGGTCATGCGCAGTGATACTCAGTTCGTTATTTCGATGGCGATATCAGTAAAAATAACACAGAAGAACGATTTTATTTTTAGCCCTTTCTCCCGAATGCTTCAACCAATTTAATTTTTTATGTCTTTTTTTTTAATTTGTTCTTCGATGCTCATAGGTTCACATCTGGTTGTCACCCCATACACAAGCGGTGTTGCTAACTAAATGCTTCTCTCCACCTTGATTTTTTACAACTATGTAGCCTGATCAGGGCCGCCGAGAGCCAAAGCGGACTCCAGGCTCATTTCCACGGGCCCCTATGACCCCTTCCCTGGGCAGTAGCTTAGATATGTTTTTCTTTTTGGGGGAGGGAGTTCAGCCCTTAGTTCTTATGAAATAAGAATGATTAATTTTTATTTACTTGTTACCCAATTATTTTACAAGATCACTGCTGAAAAAAGAAACTAACGTAAGCTACTGGTTGTTATTATTATTTTTTTCAATAATCGAGTCAGGATAATGAAGAATAATTAAAAAACTGTACATTAAAAATGTACAAAATCTTATTAATCTGGATTTAGAGAACAATTTTTTTGCCAATCCCACTAGCAGTGGGGGGGGACCGAGTCCTCCACAGCATAAGTCTTTGCTAGCGCGGGCCCCAAGACTCAATTCGAGCCCCCGGGCTTCAGAACCTTGTTGCCCCCACTCTCATCGGTCCTGAGCCTGAGTTGCTACATTCCCACTGTATATTAAACTGAATAAGGCTCAGATGCTTCATTAAACCGTAATCATTGTGGTATAGAAAGTCTACACAAAAAGATATCCTTTTTGTTACAAAAATGAGGAAATGTAGGCCAAAATCTCGTATGTACTAAATCTTGTATGTATAAGTGCCAGTGAAATTTCTTTAAAATCCATCTGCATAGCGTTGTTTAGCATAGTGTGGATTCGCACTTTTACGAACCTCTAATTTACTAACTTTCTAGGGTTCATACTAGTTCGTAAAATTGAGAGCCCACTGAAATAAGTTACAAGCACGAAAATATAACTATTCCAACGAAATTTCTAATAGAAATTCGAGTTTATTTGCTAATTATATACGTATATCTAACAAATTTTCTATGAATTGAATACTCATCGCAACGTTTAACTTATTCTCGTGTAGGTTATGATGTAATAAGATTTAATCATATCCGCCCTGACTTCCTGCTTCACGCTTCATCAACCTATGCGATTCGGCAATACGTGATACGCAGGTCCACATGCCATATTAGATAAAGCTACGCCAATCACGTACTTGGCTAACTCCCGTGATTGTGGCTGCCATTTACATTAGTAAGGATGCGAGCTAAAGGTTGGAAAACCTTCGGTGTTGATGACGTTCTTTGCATCCTCGAAAAACGGACAAAATATCGATTATGTTGAAAATATGTTGTTGAAAAATTAAGGTTGAGAAAACATCCATTAATTTAGCCTGTTTAAGTAATAATTTAGTCGTTCTTGGTAATAATTTTAACCAACAATGGTTCCAAAAGTGAAGTTTATGCATTCCTCTTTTGTGATAAAATTAGAAACATGCAGGGATGATCGCCGATTTAATGATTTATTTAAGTGATTTGAAGTTTCTGTGGTTATTTAAGTTCATTTTCTTAACTATGCTAATTTTATAAATTTGTTTCATTGATGATTAATCAATACTGTATTATTTAATAAAGTTCTACTACTTTTGTAAAAGAATCTAACGGTTCTATAATAAATAAAGGTTTAGTTCATATTTAATTTTAGATTTTCAACATAAATGCCTGGAAGCCGACATACATCATATATCACCACAACGTGAACAATGTGAATCAAAGAGTTTACATTTTTTCAGATCCTTAAAATGAATATATTCATTATTATTATTATAAGCTCCTCTGTATGCAGAGGACCTTACAATAAGAGTCATCTGTCAAATCTAAGAGAAGAATTTCAGTAATATCAAAAAGAAATTTGAAAAGAAATTCAGAAAAGCAGAACTAGTGGATAAGATGATACATAAATTAGTTCATAAATTTAAACGGACGGGTTTTGTATATAATGAGATTAGAAGTGGATGACTATGTATGTCAAGTATAGTGTGAATACTAGGAATGAAATCATCAATCAAACTCCATACATATCTCTTAGTGCAACAGTGAAAATTGTATCGTGTGGCTTCCGGAACAGCTATCAACGTATTAAATCTTTTTAACTGAGATAATTTGTTGTGATTAATCGCTACAGGACATATTTCGAAATGCCGTTGAGCGATTTAAGCTCCCCAGAGCGAGATACTGATAATTACCATATCGAGCACTACTAACGATAATTCAACGATTACTACCGAATGCTTATTTTGCAAATAAATTATTTGTAACTCTAATGCGCTTCATTCAAATAGTGCGTGAATATTCGTCCACTGCGAATATTGAGGAAATCCATAGTTTGATAACTTTAATAATATAAAAATCTAATTTCTTTATAATAAAATAATCCAAAAATCTTTTGAACAATAAAATAATTAAAAAATCGTTTGTATAAAATCGTTTTGTACTGTAAATTAATTAAAAATCATTTGTATAATATAATAGTCTAAGAATCATTTGTATAATATAATAATCTAATTCTATAATAATAATATAATAATCTAAATTCTATAATAATAATATAATAAATAATTCTATAATAATAATATAATAATCTGAATTCTATAATAATAATATAATAATATAATTCTATAATAATAATATAATAATCTAATTCTATAATAATAATATAATAATCTAATTCTATAATAATAATATAATAAATCTAATTCTATAATAATATAATAATCTAATTCTATAATAATAATATAATAATCTAATTCTATAATAATAATATAATAATCTAATTCTATAATAATAATATAATAATATAATATAATAATAATAATAATAATAATTTTGTAATAATAATAATAATAATAATAATAATAATAATAATAATAATATAATGATCTAATTCTGTAATAATACAATAATCTAATTCTATAATAAATCTAATTCTATAATAATATAATAATTCTAATTCTATAATAATGTAATAATCTAATTCTATAATAGCCTAATAATATAATTCCTACATAATAATATAATCATCCTAATTCTATAATAATATAATAATATAATTCTATAATAAAATATATGGTTTTTAATTATTTAATAAAATAATCTAATGTATCTTTTGAGGATTCTTACGAATCCCGATATATCTATGTCTGTTTTTGTAGTTTGAAACAAGAGGTCAGCAAAATAAAGTACATCAAACTAAAAGGTACAATATGTTCCATAAGTCGACATATCCACGATTTTACTTATAACTTTTTAATAAATGAAAGTCCACACCTGTAATTACAGGTGAAAATAGATCCTTTCACGTGCAATAGATGTTAGTAGCAACTGGATGACATTGAATGACAAGAAGGTTATTTCCAGAAAGATGGTGTATCTGCACATACATAGCCCGCAAGTCACTGGAAATGGTGGAATCAATTTTCAGGGATAGAATTATTTCGAAGGAACTTTGGCCTCCCATATCTCCAGATCTAATGTCGGCGGATTTCTTTTTGTGAGTATTTAAAACAGCGTTTATATGCAAATAACCCCCCACATTGTTGAGGAACTTCTGGAAAACAATACATTGGAAAGTTAATGCCATTCCACAGGATATACTGCAACGTGTTTCTGATAATAAATGTCGCCAGGTTAACGTTTATTAACCGCGGAACGGTTTACACTTTAAAACATTTTTATAATTCTAGTTTGTTACTTAAGAAATGATCTACGTTCACCTGCAATTACAGGTGTGTACTTTTAATTATTAATAAGTTAGTAGTAAAATCATGAGTTATATCGCCTTTTGGATCATACAGTATATACCATCATATATCATGATGATAAATCATGGATAAAACAGACAATACGGGTACGAAATATTTTATGTGTAAAATCACTAAAACATAAATTTAAAATGTATCGTTATTAATTTTTGGAGGCTTAAGTCACTAAGACTTAAAATGCCCAAAAATTCAAAGAGAAATTGTAATTTTATAATCCCTCAAAGATTACCAGGACCGATAAATAAAAATAAATTTTCAGTCTTTTCTTCTAGAAAATAATAAAAATTAGTTTTCTCCTAACTTCTGTAAATGACTTTTTAAGTAATTTTCCTTCACTTTTAATGAATGAAAAACGTCTAGTTATAATTTTTACGATTATTTAGCCACGTTTCAATTTTCGCTTGAATCACAATAACAATCATTTTACTGTATTCTTCACCCATCCACAAACTAAGAGTATTTTATTTCAGTTATATCACTGTGAAATTTGCAATAAATTGTTATTTTTTTTCCTTTTTCTGTTTCATATTTTCAGGGTAGAATAAGAGGTTCAAGGATATTGAGGGATTAGTAGCCTCTCATTTTAAAAATGCCATGTCCCTACATGAAAAAAAGTCATAAGAAAAGAAAAGACATGACAAAAGAATGATAAAAGAAAAGAAATGACAAAAGAATGATAAAAGAAAAGAAATGACAAAAGAATGATAAAAGAAAAGAAATGACAAAAGAATGAGAAAAGAAAAGAAATGAGAAAAGACATAAGAAAAGAAATGAGAAAAGACATAAGAAAGGGAATGAGAAAAGACATAAGAAAAGAAAAGAAATGACATAAGAAAAGAAAATGCATTAGAAAAGACATGAGACAAGATATAAGAAAACCATTCCTGATGAAAATTACTATGTTATATGTTTATGGTCACGTACCTATTTCACTTTCCAAGAATATTCCCTCCAATCCTTTTTCGATTTAAATGAATTTTCTTATCATAGTTACCTTCAGGTTTAATCGCGATGTCTTTTTTGAAATGTACAGATGATTACAAACCATCACATCCTTTGTTTTACGGTGCAAGGACATCACATATCATTCTGCTATTAGACAGCGATTTCCAAAGATTCCGAGCCTCTCCGGATTCGAACCCGGATTTATGGTACAGTAGATGAGAGCGTTACTGCTTCACCACCGTTGGCTGATGGACTTGAATTTACCCAGGGAGTCCAAACTTCTTAAGAGCGATTGTTACGGATGTGTAGCAAGCCTTATTCTAAGCAAATTTTCCAATTGCACACTTTCAATCCAGTTTTGTTTATGGAGCGGGGAGGACTTCAAAAATAAAACTAAATTACTAACTACTTTCCTTCAAGGCAGTTGTAACTACTAGTTAACTACTTTTCAAAAAATAAAAGTAATTATAATTACAAATTGGCCGGTTCTCTCCAGGAGCGTCATTCCCGAAAATTTTGCTTAACTATACACTCAAATTTGATGCATTTTAGAGAGAAAAAAGTAGTTAACTACTTCGTTTTAGTAGTTTAAGTTTATCACAGATAGTTTTATTCCCCATCGCCGCATGTATATGCTTACAGCTTAACTATTACTAATTGCTGTATATGCTTATTCAAATCTGCAATTTCGATTCTTAAGCAAATATGTAAGATGGCATTACGGATGACATACAGGGGACAGAGCCATAAATTTTTTGCCATTTAAAACATGACTTTTTATACGTCGCAAATTTCTGTTTCCCTGATCCACTACTCCCAGATTTACTCTTCTCATTAAATATTCCAGAGTAACATAACTGTTGCATCTGGGCCTATTTTACCGCGATTCAATTAAAATGCATTATTTTAACTAGCTGAAGACATTATTTAGTTAAATACACAACACAGTTTTCCCAGCCCAGGTACACACTTCATAATCCCAAGTACACATTTTGTGTCAAAAACACGCTTAGAATATGGTCTGGTGTGTAGGCTGCAGAAAAATGTATTTCAATTTATGCAAGTGATATAAAAGACGGAGGTTTGAAATGGAATTTCTTAAAAGGCAAAATTGGATATGAAACGTTATTAAGTAAGGTTGTTTTCCTTAATTTAGGAATAGCTCTCGTTCGGTTAAAAATTTGATTTAAATATTTATCTGCTGTATAAAATAATCTTTATTTTTTAACGTTAAGAGATAATAGTTTTTTTTAAGTTATTATAGGGAAATTAGTGCTTTAATCGTGAATTTCAGGTATCGGCAATATACGCGTTATTGAATCGCTTTTGTGTCTGCCAACACCCTATATTATTATTTTTGTTATATATGATATTGAAAGATACGTCGTCAAGTATTTATTTTCAACGGATGTACTGGATTATTTTATGTGTTCTGGGTGAGTTTTTAGTAATTATTACGGCAAATTAACTACTATTTTTTCGACTGTGAATAAATGTAGTGAGCAAGTGCACGTAACTGCTAAATGTTTTTCAAAACATAAAAATATTTGAAGGAGTTATGATCGTTATTATGTGTAAAAGCGAATTATTAAAAAGTGCCTCTCTTAGAGTAAAACGAGAATAAGGTTGGGTCAGATCAGATGGAATAGAATATAAAAATAGTGTCTCTCTAGCTATGAAAAGTTCACCCATCATTATACATTTGTGTGATTTCGAAAACTTATATTAAATTTTCTTAGATTAGATGAAATTACGTGAATATAGTTCAATTAAAATAAACGGTTTGGTTTTGTGGAATCATGGTGTGAGATTATATAATTTATGAGATTAGACAACCCGTGTGAGATTAAAAAACATTGTGAGATTGATGACTAAATGTAAAATTGTCCATAACGATCGTGATTTCAAAATATCGATGAATTACGTGAAAGCGCATTCCTGTGTGTTTATTACTTTTGTTTTTAATTATTTGCTTTGTTAGAAATAAGATACAAAGAACCAGGTAAAAAATTTACACGTAAAAGCTTAAACACTGGTAAAATAGCAAATGAAAAGGTGAGAAATATTAAATGAAATGTTCTGATGAGATTTTTTTCCAGAAATTTCAAGTATAAAAAAGAGATAGAAACATAACATCGTCATTACTCCTGATGAAGGACTGCTGCTGATGCGTCCGAAAGCTTGAGTGATCTTTTTCATTGCTATTTTACCAGTGTTTAACCTGTTGTATGTATATTTGTTCTGTTATTGCAATTTGGTTATTGACTGAATAGCCTATCATCATCATCATGTCTGCGCCACAATAATTCAAACTTGTTGACCTGCAGAATCCCGGTCCGTCAACGTCGCTACAGAAAGCTGAAGTTAACTGGACATTTAGTCTTATTTGCAAAAAGACAAACTACACGAAATGCTTATTTGTCCCATATATTCCAAGAGAAAAGATGTCAGAAGTGAATATAATATAGTACCCTGGCACAAAATTTGACTGCATTTGATGAAATATATTTATTACTAAGAACAGTGTCATTAGAAAGTATTGATAAGGATCCTGACATTGAGGCGGCCATGATAGCTTATGATGCACGATATCATCAGTTATGAAAATTGAAATATAACACCATAGAGTTAAATCGGGCTAAGAAAAATGCACTTAAGGCAGAGGTATTACATCAGAATGCAGATGAACCACCTGTAATTAAACGTGTCTGGTGTAGGTCACCCGTGATCGCCAAAAATGCTACATGCTTCTTTTGCAGTCAGGAAACTAGTCGTGCAGGTCTTCATGGTGCTTCCACATTTGAGCTAGATGCTCGTGTTAGGGCGTGTGCACAACTTGTTGCAGATAATTCACTTTTAGATAGACTAAGCGTAGGAAACTTGGTGGAACTTGAGCCAAAATAGCACACCAGTAGTTGTTTGGTAGATTTGTACAATAAGTCAAAGAAGAGTAAGAGTGATGAGTTCAAACCAAACTACCATGAGAACTATTTTAATGCTTATGCATTTGTTTAACTAGTTATGTATATTGAGGAAGTGCATAAGGATAATGAGACATCGCCTGTGTTCAAGCTTGTTGATTTTGCTGCCCTGTATTTAAGCAGACTCCATCACCTTGGGGGTTCAAATTTATATCAGAGTTCACACAACACGACTGAAATAACGACTTTTGGCACATTTCATTTACATGACGGCCTACACCAAAGGGAAAGACACATTCTACTTGCATTCAATGAAGATGTAGGGTCTTCTGTTCTGAAAGCCTCTGAAGTTGATGATGATAATGATGCAGCTCAGCTTGCTCATGCTGCATAATTTGTTAGACGCCAAATGTTTTCAGAACCAAAAACTTTTACTGGCTTTTCTAGTACATATCAAGAGGACAGGGTTCCCCAATTATTACTTGCGCTGGTGAATATGATACTTGATGGCCCATGCATTAATAGGGACCAGCTTGAAGATAATTCAACTGTAGCACTTATGATTACTCAACTCTTAAATTTCAATAGTGTAAAGAGCAGACGCAATATTAGAAAACCTTCTCCAGCGACGATACGACACAGTCCAACCCAGGAAACCCCCGTCTCCATTTATTTGAAATTCATGTTGTATGCTCATACATGAAAGAGAAAATTAATTGAAAACTTTAGAGTCTTGGTATAAGTATTTCATATGACCGAATTCTGCATCAGTCAACAAAATTAGGTAATAAGCAGTGGCGTAGTTCTAAAAAAAAGTTGCCTAGCGCTCTTCTAAATTAGGGGTTGATCCACGAGGAGGTGAATCAGGGAACCCTGTAACTAGTCGATGGCTCGTTAATCTGACAAGAGCAGAAATTATTATTATGTACGAGTTGTTAAGCTGGCATTTCAAGACCTCCCCTCAAAAATATTTCTCTGGATCCTACACCTCATACAGCATATAGCTTCGGGTCATATAAGCATAAAATAATAATAATGTGATACAAACGTATGTGTCCAAGCCGTACTAAACCAAATTACCTTTGAAATCAGCTAATAAAATAAAGAAAGATGTTAAGGTATTATTACCCTTCACAGGGATAACACAATTGCCAAATAATGGTCAACACAGAAAAGCCTCCGGGGCGAGATTTTTGTGAGTTTTTCGTGGGGGAATTTATTATACAATAATTTTTGCCACCCACGTACAGGTTATAGCTCAAACTAGAGCTTTATTCATTTTTGGAGAAAAAGAGACGCAGCACGGAGGGACCCTGGTTCGAATCCAGGATGGGGAAAGCGTCTCTTTTTCTCCAAAAACGAATAAAGCTCTAGTTTGAGCTATAATCTATACGTGGGTGGCAGAAATTATTGTATAATAAAGAAAACAATTGGAAAAAATAGCCAAAAGTCCACCTTTTCGCCCTTATCGCCTGATTATGTTAAACAACACATTGTGGCTTTTTCTACTTTCAAACACAGTTTATGATATGTGTTCCAAGCTGTAATTTCATTTTAATTCCCACGCTTCTTAGTTGATTTATTCAAAATTTTAGGGTCATTGCTCTAAAAAAAAAATTTTTTTAATAGAATTGTAGAGCTACATATTTTTTATTTACAACTTGAACAGCATTTTGTTTGTAAAATGTATGATTTCCTAAAATTTTGCCCTAGCGCCGCTAGGTCTCCAAAAGAAGTTTCCTAGCGCTGCTAGGCCTCGACTACACACCAGGTAATAAGGCGTACTAGCAATTCCACCAACAGCAAGTAATGTGCCTTCTCGTAATGAAGCATGGAACATTTACAAGTACTGCTGTTGACAATATCGGCCATAATCTATCACCAACTACATCAAAAGGTTCGTTTCATGTCACTGGCATAACAATATTCCAACATCTAGCTTTTCCTAGATGAATGAGAAATTAACTATCGGCTTAAGATTACTATCGACATGTAGGCTGTAGAATACGAGTATGTGTTTTAGTTTTTATCAATGAGATGAAAGATAAAGGTTTGAAGTGAAATTTCTTAGGATGAAAAAATAGATTCAAACAGTTATTAACACAAATTTTCTCAGTTTAATATTAGTTTCCTTTCTGTTTAAAATTCGAGTTAAATATTCACGTGGTGTATAAAAAACTGCTTTATTTTTTAAGTTTGGCAGGTAAAATATAGCCCTTATCTTAGTTCTTGTGGGGAAAATTTAATCTTCAGTCTTGAATTTTAGGTATTCTTAAAAATGGATTTAAAAATGATATATTTGTGTCGAAAATGTGAAAAAATATGCATCGCGTTTAGAAAACTATGGACTACTTAGTGAAATTCGCATCTTGGAAAACGCATGTAGGTTGAAAAATAAAGGTGGGTTGATTGGTTGTATTTTTATGGCGCAAGGACAGCAAGGGTCATTTTGTGCCCACCAAGCGAGAATATAAAAGAAAAATGGCTTGTGCGTGAACAGTGACTCGAATTGACAAACCTAACGTTGTGGTCGGAATTATTATAAAGATTGCTGCGAAGCTATTAATTTCTTAATATACTTAGTAATTATACCATTGGCTTTAGAGAAATTGTTTTGGGTGTGGAAGCTATAAAAAATGTGTTTTAATTCACACAAGTGACATAAAAGACAAAAGGTGGAAGTGAAACTCTTTATGATAAAAAAATGAGTTCGAAATGATACTAAGAAAGGCTCTTTTTCTTAGTTTAGTTTTTCTTAGTCAAGAATGGCCTTCTTTCTTTTAAAGTTTGAATTAAATATTTAAATGGTATGTATGAAACAATGCCTTATTTTTCAATGCTGACAAGTGAAATACAGTAATTTTCTTTATGCTATTAGGATAAAATTAGTGCTTCTATTGTGAATTATAAGTATTTTAAAAATGAATTAAAAGTATATGTTTGTCTTAAAAATGTTAAAATGTATGTTTGTCTTAAACGCGTTTATAAAAGTACAGTCTCGTTGATGAAATTTACGGCATTTAAAACGGGTGAAGAATGGAAAAAAAAAGTGGCTTTTGCGAACACGGGGACTCGAACGCGTGACCTCTTGGTCCGAATGGGGTTAAATATGAGTTTCTTAAAAAGGTAAATGGGATATAAACGATTGGCGTAAGGCCTAGTGAACCAATCCTTAGACTGCAGTGAGCATTTGCATGGTAAGCATTCTTTAGGCACAATTTGGAATCGGAACCGGTTAATCTGCACGGCAACTGGACCCGTTACCACTGTAATACCATCGAGCCTTCAATTTTGTCATTGAAACTGAACAAAATTACCAAATTACATGAAATATGCTTCACCAGCTTTAGCTATACTTTAAATTCAAAAACATAAGATTTCTAAATTGAAATGTTGTCTTTTTTTCTATTCTACTTTGTCTTGCAAAAGCGAATGATTATGATCGTAATATGCTTAACATCTAATAAGCTTAAATATAAATAGTGAAGTAACACACATGGCGAAAAAGAGCAACAAGAATATTCATCCTTCTAGCTATTTATCGTTATATTCAAACGATCTTTATTGTTATTAAATGAAAACTGATCACTATTCCGAAATTAACCGCCTAGCCTTTTTTTAAATACTTCAAAGCTTTGCGTGTTTAACTAATTATGGATTTAATTATTTACAGACTAACTCGCTTGATTAGAGTAAATGGACTTCACGGACTAATTATTAATAATGTGCTGATTTTAATACTTTAAAAAAATGAAGGATTTTAAAAAACCATGTAGGGAAGGCGTCAAAACCTATTCTGATCCATTATCAAACCATCACCTAATAAACTGTAAACACAAACATTTACATACACGTTGCAAAATGTATGTTTTTTGGATTTACGGTTGTATTTTTCGAGTATTTCAAAATTATTATTGGAATACAGCAGTGGGGCCTAGCAATTCAACAATTATAGGGGATTAAACTATCTTTAAAGAAGATTACGTGATGTAACGTTAAAGAGAAGCATAGGCTATGCCTTGCTATATATTGGGGGCTTGTGCCTCGTTCCCCGTATCCTTTACTAAGTCAGTGGAATACAGATATTAGAATATAAGAAATATAAGAATACTAAAGCAATACAATCGTAAATCTGAAACATGAAGAATAAATATTGATACATAAAATAGATGTACTGGCTGATAGAGGTGAAGGACAGTCGAGCCTCGTTAACTCCAACTCCAAATGGTTTGTTTGTTTGTTTGTTTTTTGGTTTTACGGCTCAAAGACTACAGTGGTCATGCTGCGCCGGGACCTACTGTTTTCCGAGGAATCCGAACCTCTTAAGGCCTAGGGAACCAAACCCCGGACTACAGTGAGCAGTGCGATCTTTATGAGATCTCTGAGTAAGCGTTCTTTTTGCACTGCTGGGAGTCGAACCCGGATTAGCCGCGCAATAGGAGAACGCGTTACCACACTGCGCCACCGCAGGGCCAACTCCAAATGGGACAGAAGATATGTTTGTGTTAACGGTAGCTCGCGTTATCCGAAACGCATGGGGTGACATTACTAGGTTATTTATCCCAGCTCTGGTTTCCATATATTTTTTATTCATATATTAGGTATAGTTATTATTATTTTATTATAAGATGTACACGTTTAAGAAAACAAATGGTAGTAAATATTATAATTATAATTTTTGCCACCCACGTGTATATTATACCTCAAACTAGAGCTTATTGATTTTGGAGAAAAAGAGACGCTTTCCCCATCCTGGATTCGAACCAGGGTCCCTCCGTTTAGCCCGGAGTGTCTTGGACCGCTAGACGAATGAGGACAGGAAACAACGCTCTCTTTCTCCGTATGTAAAGATGTTAAGGTATTATTACCCTCCGCAGGGATAACACAATTGCCAAATATGGTCAACACAAGAAAGCCTCCGGGGCGAGATTTTTGTGAGTTTTCGTGGGGGAATTTATTATACAATAATTTTTGCCACCCACGTATTAATTACAGCTCAAACTAGAGCTTATGTAATTTTGGAGAAAAAGAGACGCTTTCCCCATCCTGGATTCGAACCAGGGTCCCTCCGTTTAGCCCGGAGTGTCTTGGACCGCTAGACGAATGAGGACAGGTAATAACGCTCTCTTTCTCCGTATGTAAAGGTGTTAAGGTATTATTACCCTCCGCAGGGATAACACAATTGCCAAATATGGTCAACACAAGAAAGTCTTCCTAAAGAGAATTTTGTGAGTAGTAAACATATACAATATTTGCACTCTAATATTTAAAGAAGCATGCTGACTATTATCATGTCTTTAACTTTTTATATAAACCCGTTTTACAACAGTCTTTAGTTCCCACGCTATATAATCCCATGTCAGCCATAAAAACTAAACAAACATATATTTATATAGTGAAAAATAGCGCATGCACAGAGCAGATGAATAGTGATTGTAAAAAAAAATTAGTGAGTTAGATGAATAAGGTTGGACAGAATTAAGTTAAGAGAAAAGATTAATATAAAATATAATATCTTTGGGTATCTCGCTAAATGCATTTGGCTTATCTGATTTACTTGTATTTTGCAACATACTTCCAGAAAAGGCGCCAAGCATGTAGTCCTAGAAAAGGCCCCTGACGACAGTTCTGGGGCTGCATGCTTATATTACGTCGTATTTATATGTGTGTGTATATATATATTTGCATGTTTATATTTATATGTATGTGCATATATATTTATTTATTTATTTATTTATTTATTTATTTATAAGTAGTATAGGTATGATCATAACTGGAGTAATTGCGTGCCGAATGATCTTATAAGTCATAAGAGCAGATTCGGCCTCGATTCATAAGTTCGTTAAACTGTCTAACAATGAACATGAAGCATTTTCGCTGTAACAGAAAAGTGGATATCGTAAGCATCAAAGAAATGTGAAAGAAAAGGTTTATGGGAGAACGGATAACTGTCGACCGAATGCGATCCAGATGTCGCATTCTTCAGTTCAAGCGAACGTTCACCCCTCACGAAGTAAAACCGAAAACGATGTTAAATTTTATATGTGATGAAACAAATAAATTATTCAAAGGATTTAAAAATATAGTATTTAGCAGCTGTTGTAATTACATTTTGAATTACAGCTTTTTATGCTTTTTTCCCTCTCAAGCTGTCTTGTATCAAGAAGCAACGAGTGTTATAAAAGGATAGAATGTCTCGACATAAGTTTAAACATTTTAACGATGGGAGCTGTTATGCCTTTAAATAAAAGTTAAAGCCCTTAAACCAAATTAAATTAATTAAGATCCAATAGTATTAAATATTTCGTTTTTCCAATGTATTTAAATATATAATAGCAGCTAGCTTGAAAGTCTTGTACACGCGCTCAATATGTAATAACCAAAGCATTGAACTTATGGCGTACATGGTCCATATGGATCTATAAAAGATTTCATTGGCTCCCGTAACATCTCTTCCCATTGGTTAAAATTCCAATAGTCCCATTGGATAAAGTTTCGGATGTATCAAAACTATAAATAAGAAATATACAACAAACTCAAGGAGAATGCCTTTGAATCTGGTCTGGAACCGACTGTAAGCGCGGCCGGGCATAGCTCGAAATGACCTCTTACGTTATTAAATGAAATATCTGTATAACCTTTTAATTCGTGTGAATAAAGAATTGGTGTTTAAAAGGTGCGTATTCCTCTCAACTTAACAATGGATAAAATGAATCTCATCGCCATGAAGTTAATTATGATGGTGGACAGCCCACAAAAATGTAAGTACTTTACATTTATATTCCGCTCAAGGAACTGTTTAAGTGGGAATGAAAGAACCCACCTATCTTTAAAGGGAAGATAGGACATTTTTGGTGTCAGAAGTGGGATATGAAATATGAAATGTGGGATGTGAAATATGAAAAGTAGGATATGAAATGTGGGATGTGAAATATGAAAGGTGAAATATGTATTCTGGAAAGTAGTATATGAAAAGTGAAAAATAGGGTGTTTGAAATATAATATATGAAATAGGCAATGAGAAATATGGTATACGAATTTTGAAATGTGAAATAATATATGAATTTTGAAATATGAAATATATGAATTTTGAAATGTGAAATAATACATGAATTTTGAAACGATATATGAAATTTTTGAAATGATATATGAATTGTGAAATATGAAATGATATGTGAATTTTGAAATATGATATGTGAATTTTGAAATATGAAATGATATATGAATTTTGAAATATGATATATGAATTTTGAAATACGATATATGAAATTTGAGATATGAAATACGATATACGGGATATAATATATGGGATATGATATGATATATAAGATAGGAAGTGCGATATATGGGATTTGATATATGGTGAATGATATATATACGATATAGTAAGGAAATTTGGAATGTTGCATGCTATGTATTTGAATAATTAAGAGATAGTTGTGTAAAAAAGGAAAACGGGAAATTCAATTTAAACGTATAGTAAATATTAGCAAAGATTAGATTTGAGAATTGAAAGAAGGGAAGTAGAAAGAAATAAGTTACAATGAATACGAGGTCAATGAATACGCGTGCGCGCGAAGAAACTTCGAATGTAGAGAGGGTAATTGAAGGGGTAGCGGTCGGACAAGTACCAGATGCTCCAGATGAAGCGTTAGAGAGCCGGGAAAGAAACCCATATTACGATGTCGATGATTTACACTCAACGTCTTAAGTAGTTCGAGTAGAGGAAACCAAGAGGATTTAAGAAGGTTTGAAATTAAAGGTCAGTATAAAATAAAAATGGCAGAAATAGAAAGAGATAGGGGAAAAAAATAAAGCTGAGATGGAAAAAATTAAAGCTGAGGCAGAAATAAGGAAATTAGAAATTCAGCTCCAGATGAATATAAATTTTGGTTTAGATGAGAACAGAGGAGGAACGGGAGAATTTAGGTTTAGGATGGATAAGGTTAATTCGGCTCGAAGTACACTTTCAGATTTACCGATCGAGGTTGAGAGATATCCC
>QLNU02015003.1:171985183-172014251 GCA_006491805.2 Dysdera silvatica
ACTATTGTCTTAACAATGTTTTCATTTGCTTCTGAGATATCAATTTCACCAATGTCCTTCCAGTGCACATTTTTTAATTCCTAACTTGAATGTCAGACACTTTCAGTTTCATTAGATCCACCCTCTTACTTCATTTGTTTCCTAATGAGTTTGTCGTTTCTAATTTAGGTTTATAATTTACATCTCACCATTCATGATCACTTCTAGTATTAAATCTGTTCAGTACACTCGCCATCTCAATAATTGATTTCTTGTTTACAGGATATAATTTCACTAGTTCCCATTTGGGTTTTTCCACATGTCCATATTCTTATGGGTTTCTTCTTAAAAAATGAATTCATGATGCTAAGGTTTTCAGCTTCTGCAAATTCGATGAGTTGATCGCCACGTTCATTCCTTTCCCCATATCCGTATTTACCAACCGATGTCTCTCCTTGTTCCTGTTGTCCAATTCTTGCATTGAAATCCCCCATGATGAGCTTGATATGTTGTTTCCCTTTGGTGTGTAACTCTTTGATTTCTTCATAAAATTCTTCAACCTCTTCGTCGGTATGGCTTGATGTTGGTGCATATACCTGTACTATTTGAAGTTGGTATCGCTGGGTTAGTTGAACAACAAGCCTCGCTGCTCGATCTGATGTACTTTCAACTTCCAGAAGACAGTCTTTAATTCTTTTGTTGATTAAGAAGCCAACACCACTTGTTCTTCCAGTTTCCGTTCCTCTATAGTAAAACAAATGTCCGCTTTTCAGTTCCACCAACTCTTCACCTTTTCTTCTAATTTCACTGAGTCCTACAATGTCCCATTTGATCTTGTCTAGTTCCTCTTCCAATTCCTGAAGTTTTGCTTCAGAAGCAAGGGATCGTCCATTAAACGTAGCCAAGGTCAATAACAAACGGCAGCCTGGGCCATTCCAGTGATTCTTAGCACCCCCTGCTTTCATGCCACACTGACCGCTGCCTTGATCAGGAGCACTCCAGCACCTGGAGACTAGGGGCCATGGTTTCTGGTGTGTCAACATAATGGAGGAATTAGCCATAATTTCACCACGCTGGCTAAACGGGTTGGTGAATTAGCCCTCCCCTTCCGCCTTTCTATCCGTGTAGCAAATATTAATTTGCCACATAAATAGAAAGCTCAGCCTGCACCACTTGAAGGGCAGGGATTAATCCAGGTTGGCCCGGGCTGGTTCCACATATTGTCACACACTCCATTAATATTTATTTAGTGATTACTTATAATATTAACGATATTGCTAATCCATTGTAGTTTTTGAACTTACCTTGCAAATATGGCACTAAATGTTGAAAGTTATACTTAACATTATTCGTGTACTCCCCATAATTACTTAATGTTAGTTAATACATAAACAATTTTGTGTATTTAATCTAGCTAAATTTAGGCTATGATATATAGGTTATGGTGTAGAAATTAGTGAGTAGGTGGAATATAAATTTTACATTTTAGATAATTCAAAAAGAGTGTTTGAGGTAAAGCACTTATGTGGCAGCTAGATACGGTGTCTTCAACAAAATGTTGCATCCTAACTAATATTTATGTGCCATGTCGTGTAAACTTAGGGCAGTTTATTGTAATTTAGGGTTTTTTTGTGATTCTTCACACACACAAACATGGCATCTAAATTATTACAGGTAGAACGGTCGGGAAGGATACGTATAAGCTGGCACATTAGCCTAAAATGCGGAGCTTTTCAGTCCTCATAGCGTGTTGCCTACGGTATGGCATAACATATTACAAAATAAACATCCATTCATTGCTATTATAGCAACTACATACACTTTAGTAAACATAGATACTAACTGGTCCGGCTCTTGTTATTATGAAGTTAAACTATCTGGCAATGTTAGGTTTTTCAATTTGGGTCAATTTTCAATGGTCCCTCCATGTTGTTCATGGTATTAGAGATAGTAAACTCCATACAAATTCAGAACTCACATGTAAACGAGTACAGTATACAACCAGAGCATTCACATAAGAATGCACGTTAACTAACTAATTAACTTACAGTTAATTGTTGTGTAATAAGTGGCAATTATTTAGGCGTTCCTTGTAAACTTTACATGACTAGTCTTATGAAAACCTAACTCATCCATAAAATTTGTGGTACAATAATCGAACCTCATTTATTTACACACTGTATCTACAGAATGATATTACTGTACTCTAGTAATCAATTGTACTTGTCATTTTGTGAAAAATATGGCAACTTAGTTATTCAGTATTTTTCATTTTTTTATTATGATATTATTCAATTTGATCCTCATATGTTTTTAAGTTACTACTCGTAGAAACTAGTTGGTAGTGTTTACATTATTATATTCAAATTTGAAAGTCATTACAAATATAAAGTAATAAGTTAGCAAGACACTGGAAAAAATACTAGGCAAGATACTATATAAATATTTGTATACACCTTTGGTTTCTAAACTAGAAAACATTATGTTGTTTGCATATTATTGTTTTAGTAGAGGTTAAACATAAACCTTTCTAATAATTCTTTTAGTGAAAATTATTGCAAACTTTGTTTACAAAATAAACTAGTTGAGCGAATTGAGAAATTTATCTGCATCATTTGTTATGGATTAAGAATTTTTTATGCTGATAATTCTATATATCTTGTAGAATCTTAGAGTGAATTTGTGTAAGAATAAGTGTATTGTTTGTTTTTTTAGCTGTTTGCTTCGAGGATGCGAATGCATTTATCGGATGCATGTGCAATGAGTGTACATATGAAATATTAGTTTTTCTTCGATATTAGCTTTTTTCTTCTCAAAGGTCAATTTTACTTTGTATTCTTTTACTGTTTTTTAACTAGGGATTATTTAAAACTATCAATACTATGTTTTAATTTTCAATCATATATATTTTTCTACTGTTTATAGTAGTTGAGATTGTTTAAAAGGATTAAACTAATGATATTATGAACTACTTTTTTTTCAATTATATTTCCAATACTCTTCATATAAGTTATATTTTATTTGTAGATCTTGAGGTTGATGATATTCCTTCGAACAAGTTACTTTCGACATTGAATGAAAATGACTTTCAATGACTAAGCAAGAAAAAAGCAAAGAAGCATGCCAATTCCAGTCACACAAAAAGAAGCTCATCAGATCATCATGAGAACAAATGAAAAAGAATGTCAGATACCAACATGACTTGTCCTGTACTGCTGCTGCTACTTCAACTGGCAAGTACAATCTTATATTATATGATAATTTCATAATGGCTAAATCCATCATCCCTTATTATTCGGTACATATCGGTGGAGGGATAGGAGTGGAACTCAAAGAGTTCAGGAAAAATTATTATGTTCGCTTCTTTAAAGAGGCGGAAAACAGCGGGCCTAAGCGCTTCAATTTTCCATTAAACCAGCTCCCATTTCTGAAGAAAGCTGTAGACAGTTTAATAGATTTCGTAAAAGACGAATTAATTAACCTTTTTTGCTATTAGTTTTGCTTTTTTTGTACTATATGTTATGTTTTATGAATGCTCCTCTTCCTTCCAAGGATATGTACCCTCTTTAAGAGCAGATCTACAAAATTTTGCAGATCCTATATTATTGTTCAACAGTTATAAAACTAAAATCGAGGAAGCGTTAAAAGAAAATTCTACACAAATTTCTATGCGACTGAAATTCATTGTTTATGTTTAATATTTACTAAAACTACAAATAACATCTCTCAGTTGCAAGATTTTTATTTTTGTAGTTCTGCACAGCATTTACTCTCTAAAAATGGTATTTCCGAAAAGGTGAAACATGCTTTTCAGAAAATTTTAAGTGGTATCGAGCAGTTTATTAAATTAGGTAGCGGATGGAAAATTCATAACATAAAATTTCTAGACATTAATATTGGAGAATATAAATCATTAGAAGGTGGTTGTAAAGATAAATCTTTACCATCTGAATTAAAAAGGAAAAAAGCCATACTGCATGTCAAAACAGACAACAATTTTTGTTTTCTGTATGCCATTCTTGCTGCGCTTTTCCAAATTTTAACAATAAAAATGCAGAAACTTCATATAAAAAGTATGTAAAATGTTTGAATATCAGAAGTTTGGAATTTCCTATGAAATTGGATAAGATCCCCATCCTTGAAAACTTAAATCAACATACAATAAACGTCTTTGGATATGAATCGAAAAATGGTTTTTTTTTATTTATATAAGTAAATGAAAATTTAGCAAAAAGACAATTTATTATTCTATAAGAAACATTACTTTCTGATGAAAAATTTTAATCAGTTAATGAATAATAAAAATGGAATACATAAAGATTGCATGAACTGTTTGTGTGGTTTTCAGAGGCAATCAATGCTAAGAGCACATAAACAATTATGTTTAAACAATAAACTTCAAAAACTTCTGATGCCAACGAAGAATAATAAGATGTTGTGTTTTAATTCATATTATAAAATGCATGAGCATACTTTTTGTGTATATGCTGACTTTGAATGTCTCACTAAAAAGATACATACAGTATACCCCTCTAAATCTTATGCAATCCCTGTAGAAAAGCATGATCCAATAGCTTATGGATTAGTTGTTGTAGATACAGAAAACCATATTGTTTATAAACATTGCTTTTGTGGGAAAGATCCAGTATCAGATTTTTTTCAAACCCTTGAAAAAGTTCATGCATGTGCTATGATAGAAATGAAAAAAAAACTTCCTTTTAAAAATGTTCAAAATTCAAATTATTGCCATATTTGTAATAAGCTGTTTACTGACAAAGAATTCCAGGAAAGCGATCATTGTCAGTATACAGGAAGATTCAGAGGTTATGCTCATTAAGCATGCAATTTAAATTATACAAATTCTTATTTCTTACCAGTGGTATTGCATAACTTATAAGGCATATGCTGCAACGGGCATATTACATATGCTGCAACGTGCATTTCGATCAATTTAATACCAGTCTCTTTGCAATTTGGTTTAAATAGTAGTCTATGTACTACACCATTCTGCGAAATAACTGGCAACAATATATATACGTTCGTAAAGAGATTATATATTGTCCTTCGTAGCTCAGTGGGTAGAGCCTCCGCCCGGCAAGTGGAAGGTCGTGGGTTCAGGTCCCACCGAAGGCAGAAATATTTATTTTCTTTCGAACGTTTCACCATCTAATCACGCCATACCATCGGCGTTGGTATCACTACGCCAATAAACGTTGATTAATACTGTGTTTGACCCCAATAATCGTTGAACATCTTCTTCACATGCTGTAATTCATCGGTGCAAAATTTCCCTTGAAACACTTCGTCTTTACGAGTTCTCAATATATATGTTTTTGGGTTGATATCAAATATCTAGTGAATGAAATATATCTCTCCCGACCATTTACGCAAATATCCAGAATGAAACTACTTTTTACTTTTAGAAACGCGTACTTGATCGCTACTGTTAAATGCACTACGATTTTCGTTTTCCTTACTAAGTTTCTCTAATCATTTTGAATAATGTTCTTCTGTCACTTCTATCGGTACTAATCCAATAGTTCTATGAACATTATTATTATAGCTATGAACCAAGTTGCTTAAAATATCAATGTATTTATAAGATGTTCGATATGTTAAAACATGATAAATTTTGCCTTTTAATGTTCCTATCACCTCTTTGTGAAACTTGCCTTCGTTTCTGATTGTGTAGAATAATGATGCACTTGTTGGTTCTTTAAAAAACTTCTAAACAGTTTTGAACAAAATTCACCACCTTTATCGGTTTGAAGTTTTAATTAATGGTTTTTCGTTTTCAAATAATTCCTTAAACACATTAATAATCGATGTGGGTTTTTTATTTTTTAAAGTTTTTACATATAAATAACGAGAGAATACATCAATGACAATAAGCAAATAATTTACGCCATCATTTGATCGTGATAATTTTCTAAAATCAGCAAGATCAGCTTGCCACAATTCGTTTTTTCCGAATGCCAGTGTAAGTCAACGAGAAAATTTATACCTAACAGGTTTATGTAAAGTATAAGTATCCTATTCCTTTAAAAATTCTTTAATTTTGACATACAATAAATTTGCAGCTTTCGCTAATCGTTTCACTCCTCTGAACGACCGTGGGTGTCTATAATTATAGTACGTAGACTTTAATATGTCAACCATTTCTGTGAAAGTGAATAACTTCCTGATCTCCTATCGTGTCGAATGAAATATCTCTCTCATATTGGAGTAGATGGAGTTGACGAATATTCGCATGCATAACTTCGAGATATTCTGTCTTCTCCTTCTCGTATAGGAATAGATTGAATTGGAGGTGTTTTTCGCTTTTGTAACGTACACATGCAAAGATGAAAATACTTATTTCCTATCCACTCGATTGGTAAATTTTGTTCTATTAGTTTATTAAAAAATTCTTGAAATCCAATTGGTTCAACACTAGTTTTTCGACTTGGTATCAGATGAGAAATCAAATCGATAATGTGACTACCCGGAATGGGAAAATCAATTTTCATTGTTAATTCTCCATTCAAATTCCATGACATGTTATTTTTTTGAATTTTATATATTAATGATGAAATAAATTTCTTATAGTTTGTTGGAACTGATAAAGAAATCTGTTTAAAAATAGGCTCATCAAAATTAAATGATGTCGATTGTCCTGATCCTAATCCAGTTGCTTCCACACTTTGGTCAGGATCTTGTTTCTGTATTAAATCAATGTCTTTTTCCGAGGCGACTATTGATACTTTTATTGGATCGACTAGTCTGTGTATTGTTTTTCTATATCTTGTTAATAATTGACTTGAGAGTTTCACTTCGATATCATCAGATAACTTTTCCTTTTCTAACAAAGAATGCATATCCTCTTCAATTCTAGATTCTAAATCTTGATGATAGCGAAAAGGAAGAAAAATAAATTCTTTAGGAACTACGGCCATTTTTTTCACCATGATATTTTTCTATATCCGATTACCAATGGCTTTTCCAATAATCCCACCAACAGCTGATATAACTGCTGGTACTATTAATGATAGAAAACTTCCTGTTTGATTAATTAATATCTTTTGCTTCTGAAGTAAAGATGCTTTTTTATTCGCAATTTTTCTGATGGATGTTTTATATTTTCTCAATGTTTCAACTTTCAATGGTAAATTACCAGCTAGAACGTTATGACATATTTCACAAACACATTGAACTTGATTTGGAGAAGCAACTTTTAATGCTTTTCCTTGTATCGGATTAGCATGATTTAAAAACGAAAGAAAATATGTTTTTTTTTAATATTTTTCATCATTTAGGTAGATATATCCAGTAAAGACCGTTTTCATTGGGGAAACAGGAATTTCGAAGACGAAAAGATTCATCCGTCAGTGGATGAAAATCCATTAACAAATAACCATAAGGTTTCAAGATAGACATTTTATAGGCTTGCTTAAAATATTGCAACTTCCCGGGAAAAACCTGTCGGGCCAAGCAATCTATCTGACTGACATATCTATTATTTTTAAATGCTATAATGTAATGCATATTCAAACTTATGTCCCTCATTACCTTGTTTTTCAGGAACAAATTTTGTAAAATAAAAATCACACCGATCTTGTTGTGATGCGAGCGAACTGTAAACAATTGGACAACTTGCTCGGTTAATGCATGCATTAAATCATCAATTACCAACAAACTGCATTCGTCAAAATTATCTGGTATTCCTTGATGAAAATCAAATGAAGGTTCTTCTAAAAATCATGGTTGAAAAACTGAGTAACAACAGCATACTTTTAAAGCCTTGATACAGTAAACATTTTCTTTTATCATTTTTCTCACAAGAGAAGTTTTACTACATGATGATGATCCACTAACAATCAACGTTGATGGATATTTCAAAAGCATAATTTTAGAGATCATAGGTCAAATTGCATAATTTATTATATTCATCTGCATTTAGCTGAACTCCTACAAAATATGCTTTCAATTCTTTATTATCGTTTCTGAAGAAATATCTTATATCGTATACTGTATAATTTTCCTTTATACATATATGTAAAAAATAACTTTGCCCTAAGTATTGTGATTTAAAACAACTTGTACCATTCGAACCAAATATCATGTTGTTAGAACATCCATTCCTTGAAAATTCTGAAAATATAATAATCAAGGAGATGGCTGAAAGTAAAATAAGACTCAAGCAAGTCCATTGCCTATGTTTCTCCTATGATAGGAATCATTGATATATTCTTTTTAAGTTTCATCCAAAGACTGAAATTGCAATGGCACATCATCAGTGTTTTATAGGAACAGAAAAAAATGGCTGATGTTTATTTTACAAATCCAAAACTATAGAATACTTATTGATTAATTTTTCAATACCACGATAAGCAGATTTGGCATAAACACATTTACATGTATCAGGACCATCTGTTATGCTTAGATCTGACCATGGACAATTAATATAGTGACCATTTTCTTGATCTTCCATATCTCCATAATTCTTTTTATATTTTTTTATATGCAAAGGTAGACTAAAATTCTAAATCGTATTTTATTGTCTCTTGTAATTTTACAGGAACGGAATCCAAATTACTCTTTTTATTAGATCCATAATCTATCAAAAGGAATCGCTCAGATATTTCAAGTGTTTGATCAAACTGAAAACAAAATTTTATCATAAAAAGGATATGTATAAGACAGCAAATTTCATAGATCTTACCAGTATGAAACCTTGTTTGAGTATGATCAAACTTAATTGTGTATTCTCGGTTTTATAACATGGTTGAACGTTTGCTCAAACTGGAGAATGCGACGCCTGAATCGCATTCGGTCCATAGCCATCTGCTCCCATAGATCTTTACTTTCATATTCTTCAATGCTTATAATTACCACTTTATCGTTAAACCGAACATGCTTCCCATCCATCGTGTTCATCTGACATGAGTCGAGATGGCTTACAAGATCATATGACTTATAAGTCATAGGCTGTCTCTGAGCATAACTGGAGTAATTTCGTGTCGATCGGTTCCGGCCAGCTTATATGACATATAATCATCGGCACAAATTACCCTGTTATGGATCATACCTTATACTACTATATATATATATATATATATATATATATATATATATATATATGTGTGTGTGCGTATGTGCGTCTGAATAGGTGTGTGTGTGTGAGGTTTAATATTATATTTTATATTAATCTTTTTCTCAAATTCTAAATTTATTATATTTAAACCTCTCTCTCTCTCTATACATATATATATATATATATATATATATATATATAAGAAGTTTCATTTGCAATAAAAAGTATGAAGAAAGGAAGAGCCCCTGGTGATGATGGTATTACATTAGATATCCTAAAAGAAGCTGGAGAACATGTAGAAGACATACTCGCAAAATTCTTTACCAAATGCCTTAACAGTGGTAACATACCAAACCAATGGGATTCTGCAACAGTAATTCTTTTGCATAAAAAAGGTGATAAAGAGGATTTAAAAAATTACCGACCAATTAGCTTGTTACCTGCTATTTATAAAATCTTCACAAAAGTGCTAACACATCGCCTGCAGAAAAAATTAGATGCAGCTCAACCAAGAGAACAAGCTGGATTTCGAAGTGGATTCAGTACAGTGGACCATATTCAAGTATTAAGAGAATTAATTGAAAGAACACATGAATATGAACTTCCATTGTGTGTGGCATTTATTGACTATGAGAAGGCCTTTGACTCTATTAAAACATCAGCAGTCATCAACTCTTTAAGATCAACAGACATTGAGGATGTGTACATTGACATGGTGAAACGTGTGTATAAAAATGCAAGTGCAAAATTTCGGTTACATAAAGGTACCAAAACTACCAAGCTTGGCGAAGGTGTGAGGCAGAGAGATACCATTTCTCCAAAACTTTTTACTTCAGCTTTACAGATGATTTTTCAGCAGATAAATTGGAATGACAAGGGAATAAAAATAAATGGTGAATATTTAAATCATTTGCGGTTTGCTGATGACATTGTTATTTTTTCAACGAACCCATCAGAACTCCAAGACATGGTACAGGAGCTCTCAACTAGAAGTAAAGAAGTTGGACTCAAGATGAACCTACAAAAAACTAAAATCATGTTCAATAATTTCGTAGAGGAAACAAAAGTACAAGTTGACAACATTGAGCTAGAAATTGCTGATTCATATATTTACCTTGGCCAGCTGATTTCAATGGATGGCAACATTATGAAAGAACTCAACAGACGTATTAAACTTGGCTGGAGTGCATTTGGAAGAAACAGTTTTATCCTGAAGGGGAAATTGCCTTTGTGTCTAAAAAGAAAGGTCTTCAACCAGTGTGTATTGCCAGTCCTCTCTTATGGATCAGAGACATGGAGTCTAACAGTTGGAGCAATACGAAAGTTACAGACAACGCAAAGGAGCATGGAGAGGTGCATGCTTGGAATAACTAGGAGAGATCGAAAAAGGAACACTTGGGTGAGAGAGCAAACTAGAGTAGAGGACATCATTGTTAAAGTAAAAGGGCTGAAATGGCGATGGGCTGGGCATATTGCAAGAAGAACTGATCAACGATGGACAACAGAAATTCTGAACTGGATTCCAAGAGACCACCGAAGACCTAGAAAACGTCCTCAAACTAGATGGGTGGATGAAATAAGAAAACAGGTTGGGGTGACGTGGAAGCGAATTGCTCAGGATAGACTTGTGTGGAAAGCATTTGGAGAGACCTTCATCCAGCAGTGGATAGATAATGGTTGAATATGATGATGATGATATATATATGTGTAGTCCATGTTATACAGCTGTTTCACCACAAACCTTTTACAAATTATCCCATGTCTGTCATTGGATCATTATAACCATCCAGATATCCTTTAGGATCATTCCAATTCGAAGCGTTTAGCAAAGTAACCAGATCTTTTTTATGAGAGTATACCCATGAATGTAAGATTTTGCGCTCAAGTCTCTGACTAATCTCAGAAGCGTTATTTCAAATCGTTCGTTTTTGAAAATTCTCATTCTTTTTCGAGAAAGATCAAACTGATGAGCTACACAAGCAGCTTTGATCTTTTAAAACCGTCGATAAAATACTCTTCGCAATCAAAATTTTATGACAATTTATGTAAAATAGAAATAAAATACAGGGTACCAGGGAGGAAATTACATAAAAAGGTTAAACACTGGTAAAATAGCAATGAAAAAGTTTTTCCTTTTTCATTGCTATTTTACCAGTGTTTAATCTTTTTATGTAACAATTTATGTATTTACGTGGAAATATTCGACGAAACAATACGCAATATAAATAAGACACAAAAAACAACGTTTTAGAAGCGTATTTATGTCAAGATTGAGTTCAAGCTACGCGTTTCGGGCGATAGATGTTCGCCCTTCTTCAGGAGTGAACACCGTAGAATATTGTCAACAAACGAGCTTGATTAGCGGATGTAACCAGAGTTGAGTTATGAAGTGAAATGTTGACTACCAAAAGTAGGAAGTCAAGTAATACGTGTTTTTGTGGTGCGGCCACTCCTCCCAGAAATTACCAAATTGTGGAAAAGTTGGCAGTCTGTTAGTAGAGGTGGCAATTATGACAGGACTATGGATTAATATCAGAAGGAGTTAGGTGGAGTACATTTCGCCAAGCTGAGCTGAAGGAAGGAGTTGAGCTGTGGTCATTCACAATGGAATCACGAAACATGTTAATGAAGAAAGCTTCGGCGAAGTCCAGTTCAAGTGGTGAATGAGGTTGGTGGATGATACGAGCGTCAAAAAAGTTAAAGCGATGGTTGTGTTCGTGGCTGTGAACAGCAATGGATGATTTGTGCACCTCACCTTTCTCAACGTATCGGCGATGTTCTTTCAACCGATGCATGAGGGCACGTTTTGTCCGTCCGATGTAGGAAAGTCCGAACTGGCAAAAAATTTGATACACGCCCCAGCGTTGGAGTGTGGAAATGTTATCTTTGAGTCTAGAGGGCAAAATCTTGTTAATAGGCGAGAAGGTAACTTTGAATTTGGCTTGCCGAAGGACTTTGGCAATGGCGGAGCTAAGTTTGGGCACGTAAGGGAGTGTTACGAAGCCAATGTAATTATTTGAAGATATTCGACTAAGAGATGTACTGTAAGAACGTTTTGAGAATTTGAAAACGGCAGCATCGATAATGCTGGGACAGTACCCACGGATGCGAGCGATGGTCTTAAGCAAAGAAATTTCATCAGATAAGGAGTCCGTTGACGAACAGAACTGTAGAGCCCGGAAGACATAGGTGTAGAAGGCGGACATGTTTTGTTGATACGGATGGAAAGAAAGATTATGTGGAGGGAGAGCAACGCTGAAAGGCTTGCGGTACACCGAAGTATCGAAATAGTTATGATGTTTATTAATCTGTATATCCAAAAAGTGAAGGGAATCATCTTCTTCAATTGCGAGGGAGAAATTAAGCGCAGGATCCAAAGTGTTGATGGTGGGAAGGAGTGTTGAGATTTGATCTGGAGGACTGTCCCACATAATAAAAATGTCATCCATGTAGCGATCCCAGAGTTTAAACTTGATAGAGTTGAGGAGATTGGATTCAAAGAAATGCATATATATGTCACAAAGGATTGATGAAAGTGGGTTACTCATAGCTAAGCCACTGGTTTGTTGGTAATGTTGTCCGTTGAAGACAAATGCACTAGAGTTGACACAGATTGAGGTGAGATTGATAATTTCAGCAATTTCTGGTTGTGTAAAATGGAATTCAGAAAGACGAAGTTTAAGGCAATCAAGTGCACCTTCGACTGGTGTCTTATTTATATTGCGTATTGTTTCGTCGAATATTTCCACGTATTTCTGCTCCAACGGGCCTTTGACGTTAGTGCATCACACACGTGTTTTTTTCTCAACCTACAAGAGTTGAACAAAAATTTCTCGCCACCAGTTTACAGTTTTGCCACGTGTCAGTGCTTTCTTCACCATCTTTCTCATCGAGCCAGTGTATTCACCGTGTCTAAAGCTGATCGGAATCGGTTCTTAAAACTCCGCGTCAAAAAAGCTTCGTTTCTCAACCATCTCCACTTCCTGCTGACATGTAAACGCCGTCGGATTATTCCTAATTTTATTTCTCGATCGTTCAACTACCGCCTTGCTTCCACCAAACGCACCTGCCACGCTCTTCGTAATTGTAGATTTGCCATGCTTCGCGCTACCATCCAAGATACTCGTAGTTCCTTGGCTGCTATTGAACACGAACTTTACTCATTACACCTGTTTGTCGCCAACCATTTTAACCAGCTTGATTCATGCACTTGGGACTATGCATCTCACATTTCCTTTGTACAGAAGCGTACCCACGCGAAAAAGCTCTGCGAGTTAACGACTTCTCATTTTCCAATGGTTTCGTCGCCGGCCCACCATCTGAATCCACCAGTTGTTAATATGTCTGGCATGGATCTCTCCGATTTCTCCGAGGTCCAACTCAACGCGTTGTCGTACAACTTTAACTTCGCAAAATCGTGCCGCCCCTCGGTACCCATCCTAGTTTCACCTATAGAGAAGTCACTCAAATACAGCCGCCTAGCACCGGAACAGAAAGAGAATATTAGACATCTCATCAGTCATACCATTGCCACCAACTTTCCTAAAAAAGTTGTTCCAAACTTACAAAAAGAAGTTCTTTCCGCATTGAAGTCAGTAACCTCCAATGACAGCCTCCACATTTCCAAAGCAGACAAAGGCGGTCAAATTGTTGTCCTTACCAAACAGCAGTACCATGAGGGCGCTAACGCGGTCATCACCTCTGGTCCTTACAAAACCTTACCTCGTGATCCCACTGAACAGCTACGCATCCAGTACAACAAAATCATTCGTGCTTCGCCTTTGCTTACTCCTAGACAAAAGAACTCTTTTTACTTGTCTCACGCCATAGTAGGCAGCACATATTGGAGCCTCACCACTTTTTGTTAGAATTGGACCCCCTTTACGACTATTGACTAGTAGTAATAATAATAATAATTTTTAAAAAATTACACAAGCTCTAGTTTGAGCTGTAATTAAAACGTGGGTGGCAAAAATTATAGTATAATAAATTTCCCCCACGAAAACTCACAAAATTCTCGCCCCGGAGGCTTTCTTGTGTTGACCATATTTGGCAATTGTGTTATCCCTGCGGAGGGTAATAATACCTTAACATCTTTACATACGGAGAAAGAGAGCGTTGTTTCCTGTCCTCATTCGTCTAGCGGTCCAAGACACTCCGGGCTAAACGGAGGGACCCTGGTTCGAATCCAGGATGGGGAAAGCGTCTCTTTTTCTCCAAAATTACACAAGCTCTAGTTTGAGCTGTAATTAAAACGTGGGTGGCAAAAATTATAGTATAAAAAGCAATAGGTCCCTGAGGCAGCATGACCACTGTAGTCCTTGAGCCGTAAAACCATAAACAAACAAAGCAAAGAATACTAAAATATATGATCGAAATAGTGAAACGTATCGACTGAATATCTAAATGTTGAAATAAATAGAAAAGCAAAATAGCGATCTTTTAAGCTGTCGCTTGTAAAAGGGACTGTAAGTTGTGGGGGGAGTGGATGTAAATCAGACTTGGCATTAAATCTACGAAACCGAAATGCAATTGCAGCTTTTCAAAGAAAGAAAGCTAGTTGATTTTTAAAAATGTCAAGTGACTGAAGTGACGAGAATGAGAATACTTGCTGCGTCAAAATTGAACAGAAGAGTTGAAAAAGAAATTAAATAGCTATACAGGATTGTCCACGTTATGCAATTGTAAACAAAATTGCTAGAGAACGAAACAAGTCCTACATATAAGAAAATTAAAAAATACCATAAAATAATCTCGATACAAAGTGGAAAAATATTTTTTGGTTACGTTAAACAACGTATGGTTCAGGGCAGGCATTTTAAAAAAAAAAAGGATAAGTTTTGTCTGTGTGTTTTTACGACCCGAAGCAGCAAAAGCAATGCTGCGCCAGGACTTACAGTCTTCCGAGAAACCCAAACATTTGCTGTCAAGGAAATCAAAATTTAAACCACGGCGGGTAGAATAACGGTACGCATTGTTCAATGCCACTAGAGGGAGACCCTGGGTAAATCAGATGATAAATGAAAGCGCTGCAACTGTACCACCGCAGGACAGAGGACTTACGTCTTCCCAAGGAATCCGCACCTCTTAAGGCCAAGGATCCAATCCACGGACTACAGTGGGGAACCAGCCAGTAAGCGTTACTTTTCCTTATACTGGCTGGAAGGCAAACCAGCATTCATGACCCGCAAGGTGAATAAGTTACCACCAAAAGGCCAAACCTGGCTACGAACTTTATACTATAGCGAATTAGCAACGACCAAAAGCAATATAGAGAGAAAAACGGTGCAATGAATGGTTTCAAAGCTTTTAGCTTTCTGTAATGAAACCAGCGTCCATCGATCTGTAATTTTCTTGCCAAAACAGTCATCAAACGACAAGAAACCTCCCTTCCGCTTTCTTAAGCGAAGGATTGTGAACCGAAATGAGTTTCCGTATTTGAACCACTTTGCGCCAGGAAACCTAAATTTGTTCCGCTTTCAAGGGTCTCACGGAAATCTCAATTTAGTTTTCCTAAACACGTCCGAATTCCAGCTTTTCGCTCAATTTTAGCTAAAATTTGGCAAAGGTATTCACAACGTATCGATTTTGTAAAGACCGTTAGCTAGTTTGGGCGAAATTTCGTGTGGAAATTCATCGCCTCAAAGTCATTCTGGCGCAATTAGATTCTGAAATTTTAATGGTGAAGATAAATTTTATTGAATATTCAAGTTAGACAAAGGCGAGCTCTCTGCATAGATTGGGAAGCCACAGAGATATCAAATTTTATGTGGTGAGCTTTAGGTTGTAGAAGATAGGCTACGTTGGACGAGTTTAATTAAAATTTGCAAAAATGTATTTTGTTTGATTTGAGGTTTAAAATGGTTATTTGAAAATTTCTCCCTTCAACGTAACATATTTCATGGAACTTCTGAATAGCTTAAAATTTTGTTTGTGAGTTTTATTGTGCAAGAGGAGCAAGGGTCAGGCTGCACCGGTCTTTTGAGAAATCCGACCTTCTTAAAGGTCTAGAAAATCAACTCCTGTATCAGAGTGAGCAGATTGTCGGTAACCCTATTTTTGACGTCGTTAGGAATCGAATCCGGGATAACAACGCGCTAGGTGCACGCGTTACCAATTCACCATCGTAAGGTCGACTTATAATTTTTGTTTCGGCATTCCGAGAGTATATGAAAATGTAGTATTCCATTTTAATAAAACCACTTAAACTTACTTAATTTATATTTACTTAAATTTACCCGATTTATATTCACTTAAATTTACTTAATTTATATTTACTTAAATTTACTTAATTTATATTTGCTTAAATTTACTTAATTTATATTTACTAAAATTAACCTTTCATCTTGGCGCAGTATAGCCCAGATGCTCTTGCGCCATAAAAATCCAAACAAACAAACATAACCTTTCATCAAAATCATTTTATGTAAGAATTGACGCGTGATTCATTTTGTAATAAACACTGTTTTCTCTAAGTTTGTTAACACAATTTAGCGTAAAAATGGGGAAGAGGGATATCTTCGCAAAATATTGTCGGCACTTAGCAAGCATATGTCACCAAATGGAGTGTCAACGAATCGGTCTGGAAGATGATTCTCGTGGAGGCGTGAGGATCCTTACCGTAATATATGATTGTAAATGACATGCCAACTTAATTGGTTTTGTGAAAATTTCGAGATTTATAAATACATCTTTCCCAGTGGTGGCTCATTGGTTTATTTATAATATAAAATGCATTTTGGCTTTTTTAAAAGTATACTAGAGTCAATATTTGCATCATAGTTTTGCCTTTAACTCGAAAGTAAATGATTTGAAACTTGCTATACAAGGGGCATAAGCCTGGTGTAAAAGTTACCCAACAGGTTTTTTTTATGGTAGTTCCTATTATTTTATCCCGTGCCCAAAATTTTCACATAGCAAGGTGGATTTTCTGGCGATGTGCTACTTTCATTCGATTTACGAAATAATTTTCTAAACTAAAAAGTTCATTAATTAGTGCAATAATTAATTTATGGAAAATCGTTTTTATTTCAATAATTATTTAGTTAATTTGCTTTTAATATTACAAATATAGTATTCCCCGTTATGTCCAAGAATAATTCAAACAGCTTATGGTTGTCTCTGATTTTTGTTTTTTTAACGCCTTAAAGAATTTTAATCATAGTGATAAAAGTTTTAAAGCACAGAACAAAGTTACCACATATTTGAGATGGATTTTTCAATGGCTTCAAACAACCTTCATCCTTTTGATATGTTTATTCATTTGGCGCTTTAATTTAGTCTCCAATAATACGATAAAAATCGGAAAGAACACCTGATTACTATTTTTTAATTCCCATAGCATCTATACGACGAAGGTCCTATATACATGCCAGAAAAGAAATATGAACATTTTCTAAGACATAGAAACAATAAAATTTATGAAAAAAGTAATGAATATTGAAAGGAAAAAATATAACCAAACAGATTTTTTCTCAAAATGAATAAGGTTGAAGATAATTGAATTACTATATTAAAACATGTCGGAGAACGTTACTTTAATACAGATTAATGGCGCCTTCTGGTAGAGTTATCATTAGTTTATCCAGAAATACGGGTAGACTCTTATGTCCATAACTGCTGTACTGCTACGAGAAGGCAGCAATTCGCAAATTGTTTTTCGCCCTAAGGCACTACCCAATTTTTTTATTAGCAGTATTAATATCTCATGGCTGACATATTTATGGCAACTGCTGAGACAACACTCGCATTTCATCACTTGTGACACATGGTAAGACGCCTCTCAGATTAATGCTCGACGTCCTCCATAGAAGAAAATGATTTTTTTACTTCGTAATTGATCAATATCTCTTGTACATTCCAAGTCCATTAGTCGGCCCAGTTTATTTTATTATGCAAGAGGATAAGATACACTTTAAGGTGATTTAAGATTATTGAAGATTAATTTAATTCAATCTTAACAAAACTCTGATGGCGTAATATGCTCATTATTTTAATGTGTTTATGATACTAAACATTCTAAGTTACAGAAATAAAAATGATAGTCTTGTAGCAACAGATATTTACGAAAACCAATATGTACGGGTTTCCGAAGAAAACACATCACGTATCAGTGTGTGAGATCGGGTGTTTGTAAATAACACATATTGCAGAATAATTAACGACATTTAACCCTTAAATGCCCGAAGTATCAAATTTGTTACCGGACTTTTAAACAGTTAGTGCGACATATTTATGGACTTAATGCCTAAAGTATCAAAATTTATACCTGCTTTTTTTTTAAATAAATATATAAAATAAGTATTGTGATTTTTTTATTATTTTTCCCTTTATCTGGCTACTGCAATAAATACATTTTTAAATTTAATTTGGAAAATAAGGCTTCTAAGGGTTAAATGTCTTTTTTTGTGATAAGTTCTGTATTTAAAAATTTATCTGCAATGTACTTAAAAGTTAATACTTAAATTTTAAGACATTTAAATGCCTTTAAAATTTTCTGATTTATATTGCCGTGCCATTTTAATACTCATATTAAAGATCTGTGTACACTAATACATAGTGCAAATTTTTACCTCATTATGTTACCGTAATATGTTATTAAAATGCGTTTTTTCCTCCCCACTCTCTTTCTTAATTTCTCTTCCCTCATTTCTTCTTTCTTTTCCTCGTTCTGTTTGTTTAATATTCTTTACAAATTTTACTCGTTTTAAGAGGATATGCTTTATTGTTTGTTTCTTACCTAGTCCAACTAATCTAACGTGAATTTGAGAAAATATGATTATACTAATACTGTTTGAGATATGACTTACTAGTACTATATATGAGATACAACTCAAAATTATTGCTACCATAATCTCCGACTTCGTGGATTCGAGACATTTTTTGAATCCACAATAATTTTAGTATGGATTCCTGGAACCTCTGATGTTTTTGCGTATATTTTGCGTATTTAGGAGAAGTTCGAGTTTTTCTTTATTCATTCATTTACTATTAGTATATATAACAAACGTGTTAAGCCTGGATTTATAAATGGGTACGCTGGGCAAATGCCCAGGGCCCAAAATTTTCAGGGCCCTTTGTCTTTCGATTCTGTAGTTTGTATTTGCAGGCAAGTTAAAGTAGTCGCTTATATGTCATCGCTATTGGGGAAACAGGGCAATAATTAAAAGAAACATTATTTTTTCAACATTGTTGAGTTTGGACAATTTTATGTTTAAGCACATTGATGCCGCCCTCCGATAAGTGCCGCCCCTAGGCCTGTGCCTTGTGTGCCTACTTAAAAATCCGCCAATGCCCAACGCTGGGCGGATTATTTTTTTTTTCTCAGGTTCACGTTTCGGGTATTGATTCCATAAACGAAAAAAGGATTCTGACGATAAATGAGTTCAGTTATCTGTGGGCCACAAATTACAAAAGAAAAAAGCCTTATGTTATAAAAATAAAATACTAAAAAAAATTTTAGAAAATGGTTTACGCTTGTTCCTTTCTATTTACCTAAATTAAAGGATCATTAAGTTTTTAATTCCTATAGCTTGTTTCGTTATGCAAATGACCCGCTTGTTTCCAAACTGATAAATCACCGCATGCTGAAAAAAGAGTCCTTTTCACAATTCCCGTTCAGCGCAAACGAAAAATGAATTATCGTAAATGTCCTGAAAAGTCATTAATTAGGAAATGTTAATGCTTCTGCTAATCAGCAAACTAAATAAAACCAGTTCAATATTATCACGTTTCGTCTGTCTTTATGGTATTCATCAGCCTATTAATCATTGCAAATTAGAACTGTCGAAAGCAGAAATGATTTTTTACAACATAACATATTAGCATATTTTCCTCTCCGTTTAACGCCATCGCAAGCGACGAAAAGCAGAATCTCCAGATATGTATGGAGTGACAATTTGCATTTTTCAGTTCTTCATTTATTTGCGTATGACTAATCGAGAGTGTTATGCTAAATAAGGTTTTAATGAAGATGTATTAGGAGGCAGGGAAACAACTCAATGTAGTTATAATCTTAAATATATTAATTGGTAATTAGGGCGGCCATTTTTTATACATCTATCAGCTATATATATATATATCTATATATATATATATATATATATATATTTAGAATGTAAAAAGACATAGAAAGCGACAAATGCAGACACTGTCATGCGGCATCGGAGACAATCCAACACGTGATGGCAGGATGCAAGATCCTTGCGCAGTCAGACTACAAACATAGACACGATCAAGTAGCGAAAATAGTCCACCAGAAATTGGCAGCGAATGCTGGCTTTCTGACAGAAAAATGCCCGTACTACAAATATGAGCCAGAGACCGTGCATGAGAACGAAACACACAAGCTTTACTGGGATAGAGCAATCATAACAGACAAGACAGTCCCACATAACCGTCCTGACATAACCCTCGTCGATAAATCGAATAAGACCACGTACTTAATCGACATAGCAGTACCCAACACCAATAACATACAGACAACCTACACAACGAAAATCACCAAGTACCAAGATCTCAGACATGAAGTACGAGATATATGGGGTATGGAAAAGATCCTCATCATCCCGTTAGTCATCTCAGCAACAGGGATAGTACCAAAAACGCTTGCGACGAATTTGGAGATACTCAACATTGACCCAAACACCTACATTGAAATACAAAAAGCCACAATCCTAAACACGTGTCACATTGTCAGGAAGTTTCTAGACATGGCACATTAAGAAGTGATGTAAAAAGAGGCTTGGGAACATGGCGCTCTGCCCGTCCCAAAGCCTGTTTCCGCCAAGAATGGGCGAGGAAAACTTTTTTTTTCAGAATGTCATATTTGTGAATCATAATTTTCACGTCTTTTATTACAAACTTGTTGCACGTCTTTTACTACAAACTTGTTTCACTTCTTTTACTTCAAACTTGTTTCACTTCTTTTACTTCAAACTGTTTTCCTTTTCATGAAGGTAATTTTTTTTTTGTAATTTTCTACCTCGGTCAGCATGGGCTTTGTCAGACCCTACAGTATTTTCCCAAAGCTGCCCTGAAGAGTCAATCAAATACTTTTGTCATATATATTTAAAAAAATATAATGCATCTGAAACCGTAATTGATTTTCCGAAATAAAGTTTGTATTGTATTGTTTTTACATCGTGCCATAAATACACATAAGCATACCTATATTTATTTACAGGAAATAATCCTGTACAGAGTTCGACCTAAAATACTGACTAAACTATCAAGGTTTGTCCTTGAATTGCTGAATCCTATTTAAAGAAGTAGGTTAAAGCATAATTCGATAACTTCCAGAAAGCCAATTTGTCTCATTGTAATCTAGCCAAACTATGCTGATTAGCGTTAAAAGAAAAGTCTCATCAACCGATAAAGCATTTAGCATCGGTCGATATGATCTGACATTTAAGTTATTAAATAACAAATCGTAGATGCCAGGTAGGAGATTAAGAAGATATATTTAAGTTCTTTAAGTTAATTAAAAATTCTAAAGAGATTTCTTTAAATAATCAAAGATGTTTCTTTTTTATTTTAGTACACTTTTCCACTTGTACGCATATCATTGATAGAGCGCATATAAATGGAAATTTTAAAATACTAAGAAATGTGAAACACTTGCTGCTTAATAAACAGATACAGTGCTGAAATATTATTAAAGTGGAAACTAAAGTTACATAAAATTTATTGGGGCAGTTAATTTATAAAATATTGGATTAAAAATGTTGCTAATAGAGATTTTGACAGAACGTGGCTATCATCATGTGAGTATAGCGACTTCCGTTTATATCCGTGATGTTGGTCGGATTTTCCATTCCACTGGCTAGAAACTTGTTTGTATTGGTGAAGTATTCAGTTCATTGGTGGTGTCATTTCTAGACTTGAGATACAAGTGATTTTCCCAATTGGAAGAGAGAGAGAGAGAGAGAATTATGGAGGAGATTGTTGGGTGAGATAGCATTATTGTCATCAACTAACGTTGATGTTCGGTGGGGTACGAAATGCCTTAAAAAAGATGAAGGCAAGCGTTGATTTGACATTTTTAATAATATGTGTATTGGAGAATAAGATCTTTTGTCCTGATTCCCATGAGTTTTTAGCCAAAGCCGATTTAGGAAATTCATGTTTTCTGGTAACATATGCTTCATCCTCTGTTAATCTGAAACCTATTAATGGCAGACGAATGGCTGTACAAGCATTTAATACGATCGGTCGGAAAACATTCCCTGTTTATACATGTTTGGTAAGGCAGAAAGTCGGGCGACGATGGCAACAGATTGTATGGCAATGGATTGTTTAGTTATCTAATCCATGACAAACTGACCGATTGTATCAAATATTGGTAGAGACAGTAATATTCTTGAAAAATATCTTGTTCGAAAGTTTTCACCATTATCAACCTAGACAGCTCCAACCTCCTTCCTGAATTACGTGGAGCACTTTTTGGAAAGGAGTAAACTACTCGAATTACAGCTAGGATAGACAGATAACGCCAGATGTTTTTGCAACCAGACATCTCGTTGACAATACCCTAATGGACATTTCCTATTTTAGGCGTGGTTTATTTTTACAGTGAACGTCTGAATTTAACAGATTATTCAAATGGATGAATATACTGATCTCGTTGTAGATGGGTAAGCATAATGGTAATATCATTTTATATCATTTTGCTGTAAATACTGATATAAGCTCTCAGAGAATTAATCTACCGCATTATTAATCTGTTTTCGAATTTGTTCCCTTCTCCATGTTTTAATTTTTACCTAAATTGCAATGTCCTTGCAGAAGGACAACGCGATAAAGTGACATCTTTTGTGTTTTATGTAAAGGGTGGTTAAAGGAATACTGATTGACCTTTTTGAAAACGCCTTTGATGATTTCGTATCTTTTATCTGGGCTACAGGCCAAGGCGTGCATGAGGGAAGGTGGAATAAGGGGTCTGAATGGTGGCGTTATGGGGAAATTTTTTGGGGATGAGGGCATGGTCCTTTCTATCTAAGAATTATTGTAAAGGCCTATTGGCTCTTAGCTTTATGTTATATGACAGGAATATAATTTTTCCGCGAATTCCATGTTGTTGATTAATGAATTTTAGTTTTTGTTTACCTAACCCTTCCGTTTTGTTTATCTTTTTAACAAAAATTGCCAACACTACTGAATTTTTTGGGAAAATGCTAAATCTATTGAAATTTTCTTGAAAATTGCTAAAAGCTGTTCAAATTTTGAAAATTTATTTTGGTTTCCACTTTTTCAATTTTTCAATTATATTCTTGATATAAGCAGTAAAAAGTTTTATGTGGACAGTCAGCCTTCTATTTGAAAGGGAATCTGGCCCCTGGCTTCCCATGTGTTTGAATTAGTGAGTAAGCATAAATGTAATATTATTGTATATTATTATGTCGTAAATGCTAATATAAACTGTCAGAGTAATAAGCTACCCAATTATATATATTTTTTTTAATTTGCCTGCCTCTTCTTCAAGTCCTAATTATTCATAAAATTTAATACGATTCCTAAAAGACAACAGAATAAAGTGGCATCTTTTGTGTTTTAGGTAAAAGGTGACTCAAACGAATTGATTGACTTTTTTGAAAATATGGATGCTGAGTTGATACCTTCATCTGAGATACAGGTAGGATTACTTCCTCCTGTTAATGCAATGGCAATGTTACGGTTGAAGATTCAGGCTCTGAGGAAAGTCCAGTTTGAATAACTTGCCTGGAAATCAACTAAATGCTACTACATGGAAATAAGGGATAATTGAATGCAATGGAAGTCCTCAAAATCCTCGAACAAGGAGTTCCCACAAAAAAAAAATGTGTACCCTAGACGAGGTTTCTGCACATGTACAACACCTGTATGGGAGGAATTTATCGTGCTGATCAAAATATTTCAATCTACAGGACGAGCATCAGGGGAAAAAGTGGTATTTTCCAATTATAGCCGACGTAATTGATGTTGCGAAGTAAAATGCATGTCGACCATATAGACGACAGGAAATTGCAATTGACCACTTGGCTTTTCGATATTAAGTGGCTGTATCCATTTTAAAATCCAATAAGGGAACTTTTACGCAAAAGGGACGCCCAAGTATAAACATTACTGAAGAACCCCGCTTTGATGGAAGGGATCACTTGGTAGCCAATCTTTCTACCCATGATGAAACGAAAAAGAAAATGTAGTTGCGTTGTAAACAATGTAGAAAAAAACTACTAGAGCGTGGGCGCCCATATTAGTCCTTCTGCGGTGGGGGAAGGCTGAGAAAAATTATTATCTCCTGCTCAAGACTGTCAAACATTTTAGTGAATGTACAAGATATTAAAATGCTACAAAAGTAATTGATACTGCTTGACAATTAGTAAAGATCTAAAAAATACCTTTGTTATCATGTGCATGTAAAAAATTTGAAAGTAAATGCATAGCAGAATCGAGCAAATCAAATTTTTGAATTGCTGGGAGCGGGGGGATTCGAGCCCCCAATGCCCTCATTGTATAGGTGACCAGGCTACCGAGTGTATTAAATGTAATGCAGTGCTTTATGTTGACTGTTGAAATGATGTAGCACTCAAAATAAATATGTATTTTTGAGAAATATGATCGATTATTTCATATTCGTTTTACGAAATAATGCGTTATTATCCCGATGTCTTTCCAGAAGGACTTCCACTTCTGTGAACTCTGTGGACTGAATGAAATTAAAAGTTGAACTTTTGTGGTCTAAAGACCTTCTAAGAACAGTTTATTCAGAAATTATAAGAAAAGCTAAAAAAATCGGGATTATCTAGGTTAACTAATAACAATTTTACAGTTAAAATTTCTTCCAAAATTGTCTCTTTTTGCGTGAAGAACTTATTTGCAAACGTACTTATTCAAGCTTCGCTTGATTTACTACTCTGAGATTGAAAGGTTCACACTATTAAACTGAAAACAAAAAAAAATGATACTTCTCACGAAATTGTGTACCAACCAATCTTACGTCTCGGTTGTAAACAAGTTACTCAAACAAACAACTGGTCATTCAATGGGAAATTCATTTTCCCCGAGTCTATGTGACATATCTATGCACTATACATAAGAAAAAATTATGATTCCAGGGTATTTGAGCTCCACAGACTCATGCAATTCTATGCCTACGAAGATTATATTGTGATGAGATGTTTCAGTTTTCGTAGAGACCACAATTTTGTTTGGACAGGCAAACGAACCTTGTGTCAGCTGAATTTAAAACCATTTATTTACATGGTAGTAAAACATAGTACGCGTAATGGCTTAATTGTCAACAATATAAGGAAATATATTTTAATTTAAAAAAAAATAATTCATGAAAATTTTTGCAACGGATCTGAAGAAATGCGTAAAAACCAATGTTGATGCAACCAGACCTACAATTTTCCGATGAATCCGCATCTTTTAAGGCCTAAGAAATCAACTCACGGATTATAGTGAACAGTTTATTAGCAAATATTCTATTTCGCCACCGTTGGGGGTTGAACTCCGGATAATGGCAAGCTATTGAAACGCGTTAACGCTGCACTACCACAGGGCTCGGTTTGCAAATTTTAGTTTCGGCCTGGAAAATTCAACCATATGTCATAAAAGTAAAACTGAGTATGTAATAACTGGAAAGAAAAGTAGAGTTTTGGCCGAAAGTTGAATTCTGTTGCTAAATATATTCCTGGGCTCGATCCAGAGATAGCAAAGTGTTTCTTCCTCATGTTTCGTAAGAAATGAATTTACGTAAGGAAACATATTTTAATATTGTCTTATTTTTTGAAATTTGGTTTTGCCCTGGTAAATTAAACCATTTGTTATAAACAGCACTGTAACTAATAATCTTGTTTCCTTAGAGGAACCGAGAACCGTCCAGATTGCACCGCCTAGCTACGGATATTTTCACCCCCGTAAATTATTTAGGTTCATTTTAAGCCCATACTCGCCTGCCCTCTGGGCGTGGACCTTTCACGACACTCCGTAGCTACGGCCTGGTTATGAAAAAGGTAGTAGAATGCGTAATAACTAAAAAAAAAACAGCCAAGAAATTGTCGACTATCGCCGAAAGTCAGGTTTCACTACGATAATTTAGATGCAATTATTTATTACAAAATACGAAAATAACTGGATCTGATCTTTGGAACACAAATCTCTCATAAATGAAAACAAAATTATTGCAGGACAGGTGCAAATATTGATGTTATTTTCTTGTATAGCAATGCTGTGAAGAAAAGTACGTAAACAATACGCTGTTTGAAATCAGATAAAACTAATAAATATATTTTAAAAGAAAAATCAAAAATACTTATATTGACTCCAAAAATGTAAAAGGTTCCTTTATTTTTTCTTTAAAAAAATGGTTTTGAATTGATAAATTAAATCATATACTATGAAAAGTATTTGAATTTGTAATAACAGAAAAATAGTTGAGAGATTATGGATTAAGTCCGAAAGTCAAGATTCGTCATAATATTCGGTCAGAGTTCGATCTCAGAGGTACGAGCTTAGCCCCTTTATTTTAATTCAATTTTTCCTTTTCAAATGAAACCACATACCATAAGAAGAAGAAAGCAGAACGTGTAATAACTGAAAAATAGTGGATTATCACCGAAAGTTAAATTTGCCACTAATTATTTTTAAAGTTTTATCCCTGAAGTTTTGTTTGAATTTCGATAATGTTCGCGTTATATATTTTTTTAGATTTTAATTTAAAGTTTTACCTTGGAAAATGAAACCATTTGATATAAAAAGGGAACAGAATTGATAATAACTGAAAAACAACAGGGAAATTGTCCACTGCCTTCGAAAATCGAGCTTCGCTACATTAGTTTAAATTAAATTATTCACTGCAAATTATGAACTAAAGTGAACTTAGATTTTGAAATTCTGGTATATCTCGGAAATAAAAAAGTTTATGTTTTTGCAAGCAAGTTTTAAACCATGCTGTAATATTCTTTTCAAGAATGTATTAAAAAAGTTGTGTAAACAACGCACAATTTGAAATGAGATGAAACTTATAAATAGGTAGAACAGTAAAAATAAATACATAGAGTCATAAGTTCGGTCATCGCATGTCAAGCGCCAGAACAGGCGCTAAAATTTCAATGACGTTTTCAGAGAACTGCTTATATATCTTAAAATCCATGATGTGCTTAGCAAAATAATCTTTTGTTCATCTGCTGTTGTGATATCACACAAGCCCAGTATTTATTATTATTGTACCCAGTACACATGCCCAGTATTTATTATTATTATTATTAGGAAATGAAGTGGAAAATGAAAGGAGAGACAAGGATAATGAGTATGCTATTTAGAAACAAAAGATACCATATTTAGAATAACTTGAAGATTAAATTACGAAATGAAACACATAATGTGATTGTTTTGTCTCTGGAACGGCTGAAACTCGTGTTGTATCCTTTCATTATTCATTTCTTCCCGAGATTTCCGTGTTAAAGCTGAGATAAATGGACTACACATGCATAGGGAGGGTTTATCGCAAGTTTTCCGCTTAAAATATATTTCTTATTTTGAGCTGCTTCACGACCTAAATGTCTGCGGTTTACTTGAAGTAATTTTCGTGAGTTTGGACAGTTTTAAAAATACCAAGTAATTCTGCTATTTATTTGGTTGTTTGGTTTTATGTAGGTCTAGTGTTTTGTAGCTACGCTTAAGTAGATATCAACGAAAATGCAATCGAAAGCGTAGAAAAATCTTTAAATTAAAATGCAGTTCGGTTTCACTTCATCAATGCTCAATTTCATATTTACTTTTGGTAGGCGGGAGGTGATGTTTTTAACAACCTGTAATTGTGCTTTTCTTTAGTTTTATCCTTTAAGGCAATTCCTACAATTTTTATTAAATTATAAAAAATATATTAAAGTAATTAATTTCTGATGGTAGTCGTCCAATAATTAAACTTACTTGTATTAAAAATTAAGTAATTGAATGGCTAGATATGCAACATACAAAACAAGAAAAAATTCTCAACAAAAAAAAAGTGCATTTTTTTATTTTGAAGATACAAAAATGTAACAATTACGTCACCAAATAATCCGTAAGTTTTTTATCTTTGAATATTTCTTGAAGACCATCGATAGGTGATATCGATAGATAGACATACGAAAAATAACTCTGGACTAAAAGTGATTGTCTAATGGGTTACTATTTCGTTTTAGAAATTTCGGGATAAAATGTAAGTTTTCTAATTTGCTCGATGTTGTTTATAATGGCAATTTCTATGCATGTTTTAATTTATGCGAAGGTATTTGATATATATAAAATTCATATGTTTTTTCTTAGAATAAATTAGGAATTAAATGAGAGTATTTCCCAGCTGTAGACGAATTTTATTGATTGGTTCTCCATATCAACATTTGAGGAAATACTGAAGGAAATAAATTCTTACATTCTCTACTTCAGTTAGGGATCTGTCTCCCATATTATCTATGCGGATATTATTGCTCCTAATGTGGGCCCCACGGTCTTATAGCATGCCGCTATTATGGGATTAATGTCCAATGGCGCAAACAAAAAAGAAAAAAAGAAAAAAAAGGAAACAGAAGTTTTCAGACAAACTTCTTTTCTTTGCCTATCATGTCATTAATTTGGATTCGACTCCCAAAAGCATGGTGCAACACAATGGCGTGGGCACTGGGATATTTGTAATCATCCATTGCGATGAAATTTTGTATATATATATACACATACGAATATAGAAATATATATAGAGTTGTATTTCTGTAACCTTCCATTGTATGGCTGTAGCCCCCTTATCAACTTTCTGCCCACGCCTGTGGTAGACCGTGTTTCGTTTTTCTTCACACGGTGGTTTGGCTCCCTTTGCAATGGAGTTTGCGATCCCTAAGCAAACTCTAGATCCCAGTGCTGCCCTTTTATGCCACAAAAACAAACAAGCTCTTCTCAAAAAGTCAGGATAATTATTTAGTACAGTTCATATCTCCCTATATTTGCAGCTTAATTTGCATTTGTCTTCTGCAAACGAGATAATGGCCCTTTCTTTAT
>QLNU02015003.1:172014351-172041190 GCA_006491805.2 Dysdera silvatica
GAAATTTGGGTGAAATTGGCCGAGTAGTTTTCTCTACAGAGAGGTCTAAACACCTCCTGTTTAATTTGGATCACCCGGTATATTGTAGATCTTAAATTTTGCCATTTTTGTTTAAGATAGAAAATGAGGGAACTGCTTTTATTTATTAAGTTACTGAATACAGTAGCACCTCCATAACAAAATTTGTCGCATATAGTGGCCACCATTTCAATGGTGACTATTTCAGTTCAGTCCCAAAGGTGATCATTTTAAGCAGGTTCTACTATATATAAACGGTCGTATTCGTATATATATGCATTGAATTGAGCGTTGCATTTGGAGATAAGTTTCCTAATTAAGCTATACTTTATAAGTAAATACAATGTTTTAAGCGTAAGTAAGGTTACCTTACTTACGTTTAAGGGGAGTCAGGACTATTAAACCTTCAAAAAAAAAAAAAAATTTTTTTTTGTTTACTTTTTTCATTAATTAGATATTTCTGAACATTTTAATATCAAAATTATAAACATCCGACCAGCAGTTCAAAAGCTATTGGGAAACAGTGGCAAAACAAGCCGTCACGTAAAATTTAAATGGCCAGTTTAAAGCTTACTCGCATTTTTGATATGGTCTGTTTTTTATGTCAATTTTTTCATTATATATTTAATTATTGACGCTTTTAGAATCCGAGTAGAAAGGTGTAACTACTAGGTTTAGAAGGAAACAACTCTATTAACATCACGTTGTTTACCGAAATCGAACTGTTTACTTCAGCGGAGTTTCATGTGTGGGATTGATCTAATTTATTCTGTGCGTTCGATTTTTTTGGAATTTCTTTGTTTTTATTGTTATTTTTTTGCTTATTATTTTTCTGTTTTCGAAATGAGTAGTGAATATCGACGCTGAACAGGCTCTCGGCCTAGTAGGAGGCATTTTTGTGGAAACAAATGTGCATCGTCGAATGATCTTCCTGCTGATAGTAAAAGTGCATCAAGCAAAGAATTGAAAGCCAATTCATCAAATATTCGAGAAAGCAGTGATTTTATTGTTAATTGGGACTTCAAACGATATCGAGTTATTGATATTGATTTAGATTATTTCAGAATGTTTCAGTCATGTTTATCCTGCAACAAATGTAATAATACAGTAGAAATAAAAGAAACATATGTTTGTGGTGCATCACCCATATTTTCAGTTCTGTGTGTTTCTTGTGGTAAGATAGGTGAAAGCCAAAACTCACAAATGCTCGGTAAAACTGGCAATATACCTGAAATTAACCGGCGAATAATGTATTCTATGCGCTGCATCGGTCAGGGGTTGAATGGATTACAAACTTTCAGCGCAGCCAGGGATCTCCCACCCTGATACACCCCCACCCCCATTTCACAAAAACATATGAAAAGTGCGTCGAAGAGATAAAAGTTGCATCTCTTAAAATTCCGGAACTTTCTATGGCAGATGCTGATCGATTGAAGTCGAGTCGACTGAATGTTCTAAAGACAAATGTGTGAGTGGTGATGGCACGTGGAAAACACGTGGCCATACTTCACAAATCGGAGTGTGTATAGTTATTGAGTCTGAAAGCGGGAAAGTGATCGACACAGAAGTACTTTCTACATTCTGTAAAAAGTGTGAAGACGAATTAGTTGACAATAGCACTGATGGCGAAGGGGATGAGGATAGTGGTCAGCAAAAGCAACATGATTGTTTGAAAAATCACGCTGGGTCAGCTGAGAAGATGTAAGCTGTAGGCATGCAAAGATTTTTTGCACGATCGGTGGAAAAGCGAGACGTACGTTACGTTAAATATATTAGGAACGGAGACACTAAAACGTGTAAGGAAATTTGTAGCAGTAAACCGTATGGGAATGTTGACGTCCAAAAGATTGAGTGCATTGGCCATGTCCGAAAGAGAATTGGCAATAGACTTCGAGCATTCAAAAATCAAATGGGGAAAACCAAACTCGCGGACGGTGAGCCTATTGGAGGTAAGGGTGGGCCGACAGATAAATTTATTGATCAGCTGTCAACATATTATGGCAATTCCGTTTGGGCCAATTCTGTCTCTCTCACAAACATGCGTGAAGCAATATGGGCAACATACTGTGATTGTGCCTTAACTTATGACGAACCAATGAAAATGTTCTGTCCTAAGGGTCCCGATACCTGGTGTAAGTAACAAAAGGAAAAAAGCGAAGTCTATGGACAGCCCTTTCCTTATGTTCACAAAAACCTTTTCCTGTAATGATGCAAGCTGTTAAAAAGGTGTATGTGGACTTATGTGCTCCAGAGTTGTAGTGTTTGGGAGAAATAAACAAACCCGAATGAATCCTCAAATGTCATGATTTGGCAGTATCGTCCGAAGATTTTTGGAAATGGACGAAAGCTTGCCGAGATAGCAGTTGGTGAGGCCGTTGTCGCGTTTAATGATGGCGCTTCTGCTAGATTACACATAATGTGCGTTTTTAAACTAATTGTTGGAGAAAATTCAGCAAAAGCAGCGAAAACCGTTGAAGAGATGCCGATGAAAATAGCCGAGGAACGTGCCAATTTAGCAATGTTAGAGGCCAGACGAGCAAAACGAATAGAAAAACTTAACAAAACTGAGTTAATATCACAAAAGGAAGGTCTCACATATAAAACGGGGGATTTTTAATTGTGTGCAGCATGAAAATGTGTATGCGTGTGGTCTTTTGAACTCCAAATGCGTTGATTTCCGTTCAGTGTTATTGAAGTTTATCCGTAAGGAAAATAAAAAGGTCTCAACTGATTTCCATAAAATTTGGCACATTTATTTAGGACATCATTTGCAGCTAAATAAAGTAAGATTAAGTTATTGCATGCATATTTAATATTTTTAATGTAAATATATTACACAAAATATTCATTCGATTTTCACTTTTTATATTTTTATTTCTTCTAAAAATCAATCAATAAACTTTCCATTAAGCTGTTAATTCATTTTATAGAACAGCTTCTGAACTTCATTTTAAAGCATGAAATATGTTTTTAGGTGAATTATGTATTATCTTACGGAGGGTGATTGCGCATAGGACTGATTTTGCGGAACATAGTATTTAAAAAAAAAATAATTAAAAAAGTTTATAATGCCCGGAAAGAATATTTTTACTAGAATTTAATTCTACTAATTGATGTTATATGTTGTAAAATTTTCATTAATTTCCATAAAATAGAATCTCAGAAAATGAATTTTGAAATCAGCACTAGTTTCAAAGAATTTTAGTCGCCTAATAGTCCTGTCCCTCTTAATCTAATCTGCGTAATGCTGTGTCAAATTATCTTACATAGGCTATTGTTATTTATAATTAAGTAAATATGACTTCCACGCATGTCTGCAGATACGTTCACATAAAAAGTAGGGAAAACAAGAATTAATTAGAAAATTCTGCCAAGTGTACTTTGAAAAATCATATTTATGTAGAATTCATATGCATTTATAGATATGTAATACACTTTCTATGGTCTTGCTGTGTAATAAATTTTGATGATTATCCATCACAAAAGTATTCACGCTTATTAAATTTGTGAAAATTTATTATATAATATTAAATTTGTGACGCATTGTAATATATTGCCAGGAACATTTTCGAGGAATTGAAAAGAATGACGCTGTAAAATAATCAACAGGCAAAAAATATCGATTTTTTTTTAAAAAATTTCAATATACATAATTTTTTCCCATACGGGGGCAGAATTTCTATATCATGACCAGTGGTATTTACAAAAACTTACGTAGATATATATAGAGTTTTTTGATATACGGAAATTCGATAATTGGAAATTATGTCATGCTTTACATATCAAATTAGAGTACCAAAAGTAGTATGTATAAATTAGTTAATACGTCTTTTGTCGAGTGTCGGAAGAGTTAACATTATAATAAGCGCTTACAGAACAACGGTGCAATTTGCTGTCTAAAGATTTTACCTTCACTTAAACTTTATCAGTACGAATGCAAATTAGCAGTTTCCTGATGGATGTAATGTAGTTATTCAATTTTTTTTATTTTTTTCTTGTGATTTTACGGCGCAAGGTTATCAAAGTTTGTTTCGCCGGGAACTAAAATATGGGACGTAGCTAGGGTTGGTACAGAAGACCTACGCGAGGAGAGCAGGCGAAGAAAGGCGGTTGGAATAAAATCGGTTGAGTTAAAATCGGTTGAAATAATTTACAGGCGAAATTATGTCCGTTGCTTGGGGGTAGGGTTCAAGCTAAATGATTTTTCCAGGGGTGAAAGATAATCTAGCTACGGTGCTGCCTACAATTTGAGGAGGAATTCGAACCCCTGGAGCCAAAGGAACCAAACCCCGTACTATGTACAGTGGGCAGAAATGCGATATGTATTCTAGTATATTCTTAGAAGTCGAATCCATTTTAATGACACGACAGGCGAATGCCTTAACACTCCGCCAGTATAGGGTACGGACCTGCATTTTCCCGAGAAATGTGAACCTGTTAAAGGCATAGGAAACCAACCTTTAGACTATTCGTCGATACGCGTTTACACTGATTCAGCGAAGAGCTTTATATTACATTACATTTCATGCATAGTTTGGAAAATTTGGAATACAATAGAATGTCGATTATCAGGGTATTTGACACTGCTATGGATGTAACCGCCGTTTGTAACATGGGTTGGCATTACACATAGTTTTGTATCAGCTGCCGTTCTGACGAAAATCTATTGAAACGGCAGTAAACGATTAAATTCATTATTTTACAGTGTTAATCTGTTGCCTTCTCAATTATTTTATATTTCGATGGTAGAGAGTTGAATATCAATGTGATAAAACATCTGCAATATAAACATTAACGTTGTCCTCGGATATTACTTTGTCTTTTGCGAAAACAGTTAACTCAGTGATTGAAAGTTTTGGCGAACTTTATATTACCATAGTAGAAACATACGTGGCTCTTGTGTGATAAAATCTCAGAAGATCTAAACGCAGCCGAAAGGGGGAAAGAGAGAGAGAGAGATGTAACTCTATATGTGGGTTCATATATTATCATTTCTCGATCAACTGCCTGTTCACGAACACATTTTCAAATTTATATTTCTGACAACCTTTGCATTTCTAAATATTGTACATGCATTATGCAACGTAGAAGTTATTACATATCGTGAACCATCCTTGGTAGGGATAAATTATTATTATAAAACAATGATTATTGTTTTTACAGAGAATGCATTATAGAAAGTAGTAAAGAAAATTTTTAAGCCGTTAATTATTAATGAATGAATAAAAATTTACTGGAATATATCTTCCACAGACATTTATGATATACGATGTGCTTGGCCTTGATTTTATCTCTTTCCGTTATTAACGGCAACTACGTGCGATATATTCCATTCAAATTAGATTATTTTTCCTGTAATAATAAAATATACGTAAAAAATACATTATTTAATCACGTAACCGAAGTTATTAAATATTTAATTGAAAATTTCCAAAAACAGCATATTTTCATATATATATGCAATAATCTTCAACTTTTTTATGAGAACATTTTTTTTCATTAACTTTCAAATTAAATTTGTGTTCTAATCATATTGCGACTTTTTTCGAATTCTTAAAACAAAATGCCGAATGATTTTTTTTAGTTTCAATCTTAGAAAAAAAAATGAATGACATTTTAAAAACAAGACATGGATTTTTGATAAATGCTTTCTTGAGTCTTTTGTTTTTGCTAACGCATATTTGTATTTTAATTTTCCTAAATTATATTTAAATCTTGCATTTATTTAAATATGTTTATGCTTGCTTATCTGTGAAATTTTAAGAGAAATGTACTCATATCCCAATTATTCATGATATACCTAACGGTTTTCTCATATAAAACAGTAACAATATTTCGATAATAATTGAAACTTCTAAAAAATTGAACTTATTTTTCCAACTCACGTAAAAAGACATTGTTTGTCAAGGCTTTATTTTGTTTATTCTACTGTGCTCGAAGCTCCTGCATCTAAACTTAGGTTTGTGATCGGAGTTGACTGGAATTTCTTTTGGATAAATCCTAGAAATATCTGAAGTGTATGTTCATTCCTAGAACACGCGTTTCCGCCAAAAGGAGTTCGATCAGTAATGTCTTTCGAAGCGAGTGGAATTTTCTTTTCTTTAAAACAAAGATCGTATTAAAGATCTCTTACGAGTCATTAACTTTCTCTTTGTTTAAAACTGGTTAAAAATGCTGGGCTTTTCTTGATATTGTGCGGTTAAGCTCATGTCAATTAAATTCGATATGTGTATTAATATACGCTAATTAAGGTTGAGATTACTGAAATCTTAAAGTTAATTTTGGTTTTGTCTGGCTATTGAAATAGATGTTAGATTTGACTAAATGCTTACAACAATCTGTAGTCTTGATTGCAGCTTTATTATTTACTCAATTGCCGGACTAATTACGTTGGGGAATAATTCCAAGTAGTTTGTTAAAATCCTTCATTTTCGGCGGAATTTAATTTTGCCTTAATTAAGGTAACCGTTGCTTAGGCTACCGGGGCTCAAGCTCTTTTCCTTTGATATCGAGACACATTATAATACTTATCAACGACGAATCGCATAACTTTTCTAAAGTTATTTGTGAGACACTCCCTCTCTTGCTTCCTTTAAGTATTTAATTGCTACGTTTCTGTAATTAAACAGTTATTTTGCATTAAAATTAAATTTTAGAACTCAACTGAGACTCTTATTTTATACTGATATATTAATTTTATATAAAATTATGAGGGACTAAATTTTATTTTAATATCACATATGTGGGAAACTAATTTTAATGCTTTTAATCCATGTCTAAATTTGGTATTTTATTAATGATTTTAAAATTCGGGCTAATTTTTTGCTGCAATTCAATTCCTATAAACGATCGTTAATAGTAAGTTGGACACTTTACGGTCAAGGTTAAAAATATAACCTATTTTTTAAGCTTTTAGTGGACAAGTCGGGGTAAAACATGAATTATTCAATCAAATCGAACTAAAGCCAGCGACCATAGTATTATTGTTTCGAAGCTTTGATCGCTATGCAAGAGTATAGTCTAGGCCTAGCGGCGATAGGGCACAAATTTAGGAAATCATACATTTTACAAACAAAATTCTGTTCAAGTTGTAAATAAAAAATATGTGGATTCTACAATTCTGTTAAGAAAAAACTTTTCACAGCAATGGCCCTTAAAATCTTTAATAAATCAACTAAGAATCGCGGGTTAACGATCGCTGTTAAACGAAATTGCAGCTTGAAACCCGTATCATAAACTGTGCCAAAGAGCGAAAAGGAGGACTTTTGGCTATTTTTTCAATTGTTTTCTTTATTTTATTATCTCACTTCAGAGGTGCAGTCCAGATTTAGTTTAGCTTGGGCACATGCGTTTCTATCACATTATTATTATTTTATGCTTATATGCCCCAGAGCTATATGCTGTAGGCAGTGCCGTATTCAGAGAGGCATTTGGGGGTCTTGCAATGCCGGCTCAACATCATATACATAATAATAATTTCTGCTCCTATCAGATTAATGAGCTATTGATTGGTTGCGGGTTCCCAGATTCCCCACTCCGTGGATCCATCCCTGATTTAAAAGAGTGCTAGGCTACTTTTTCTAGGACTACATTTCTCTCGTCATGATAAGAAATACAGCCACATGCGGCTTTTTTTTGTTCTGCTCCCACTATTACGGGTAAGGACTAATCCGAATGATTTGGTCTTTTACAATCTTCCAATTTATTTAAAATTACACCTATAGTGAATAAACATACGTAACAGAAGCCAAATTATTAGAAAGGTAAAATAACGATGGCTAATGTATCTATCTTACATCAAAACATAGCATATAGCATATAGCACGCCTACATTTTTAAGGTAGTTTAGGTACCTCTCCCCTCCCCAAAACTAAATTTCAAATAGGACCGTAAAAATACGTATATGTACACTCTATAACAAAAAAATCGACGCACCAAGAAGGAGTTGTCCGATTGCGATAAAAATTGGTGGATGTGAAGAACATACATAGAAAAAGAAACGATTAAAATTTCAGAACAATTGAATGATTTATTGCAGAGTTTGACCGTTACAAAGGGAGGAAGTCAATAAGGCGTTGGTCCACCTCTGGCCTGGATGCAAGCTGTCACCCGGCGTGGCATAGACTGATAAAGATCCCGGATGGTGTCCTGCGGAATTTCTTGCCAAATTGTCTCCAACTGTCGGGCTAAATCGTCAACATTCCGGGATGGTTGCAATCGCCTTCCCATAGCGTCCCAAATGTGCTCTATGGGAGAGAGATCAGGAGATCTAGCTTGCCAAGGAAGTGTTGGGCAAGCTTGAAGACAATTCATAGCAACACGTGCCGTGTGCGGCCGGGCATTGTCTTGTTGAAACGTAAGTCCAGGGTGTCGCAAAAGGAACGGTAACACAACCGGTCGTAGAATGTCGTCTACGTACCGCTGTGCTGTAAGTGTGCCAGAAATGACCACCAAAGGGGTCCGGCTATCAAAGGAGATGGCACCCCCTGACCATAACGCCCTGTTGTGGGCATGTGTGGCGTGCGATAGTAAGGGCAGGATCCCCACGCTGCCCTGGACGTCTCCAGACACGTCTGCGGTTGTCGTCAGGACACAGTTGGAAACGGGACTCGTCACTAAAGACTATACGTCCCCAGTCAGCGCAGTTCCAAGTTGATCGAGCCCGGCACCACTGTAATCGGACTTGACGGTGTAAAGGCGTGAGAGGTAAGCGGCGTAACGGTCGGCGCGAGCGTAAATTCCGCTCTCTCAGTCATCTGCAGAGGGTCATGTTGGACACATGTGTGCGGGCCACACGTTGGATAGTTGATAACGACGAATCCGGTGCTGTGACAGCTGCTCTGACAATCGCTCTGTCTTCCCGCCTTGTTGTGCCCCTAGGTCGACCGCTGCCGTCCCGACGCTGACATCTGCCGTTGTTGACCCACTCTTGCCAGCACCGTCCAATCGCCGCATCGCTTCGACCCACATGTCCAGCGATTCTTCGATTCGTCCAACCAGCCTCTTTCAATCCGATAGCACGACCTCTTTCAAACTCTGACATATGCTCGTAATGAGCACGAATCTTTCGGCGAGGCATTGTTACAGTCGACGTAAGATATCCGCAGTCAAAATGCAACAGAAATTTTGACCACATATTGAGAATCGCTCCTTATATACACCTGCTGAATGCGCAGTTCCGATGCGCTGGAGTTCCCGCTATTCATTCATTGGACACCAAATTTTAATCATTTGCATGTTCGGTCAAAATGTCTTTGCATACGAAATTTCATTACAATCAGAAAAATTTTTCTTTGTGCTTCAATTGTTTTTGTTATGGAGTCAAACATGCAAGAAGGGGAGATAAATACTCTCAAAACTTGAATGATAATAAAATTTCTGATTACAAGTTCACGCTTTGTAGACCATTAATTTGAGAATGCTTTACAGAAAAAAAATAAAGAATCCACTTTTTTTAAAAGGGAGACTTTATCAAAACCTAGGCAAAATCAATATTTTTTCATTAACTTGTGTATGATGTATTTGTATTTCTTATTTACGTAACTCATATTTATTCAACGTTACTTTATAAAAAAATTTAAACACCCCAACAAAATTAAATCCTGGGTATAGCCTGGGCACATAATCATGTGTTTTGCTTGAAGCTGTGATCTGAAAATCAAATCGTATTTAAATTAATGATAATGTTAAATTTTACTGAAATGCTTGTTGGTTTTTTAAATATTTCACAGGCAAATGAAAAAATACATTTTCAAATAAATTTACAACAAAGTTCTATAAAATTTTCAGAAAGTAAATCATTTCCGAGCAGTATGTAATCAAAATAAGTCGATTAAAGTGTTAATGGAGATATCAGCCTATTCTTTAACACGCTTGCTTATTGGTCCAATTCCCAACTCTTAACTTTAGACGATTAAGATCTGCAGTTTATTTCTACGTAGGTGTCGAAAATTATTAAGTAAAAAAATAAATTCCCCACGAAAACTCACAAAAACTCTCCCTTGTGGCTTTGTGTTTTGACCATTATATGGTGATAATACTCTCTGTGAATACCCTCTGTGAAGGGTAATAATATCTTATATCCTAATATACGGAGAAAAAGAGCATTTGTTCTTGTCCTCGGTCGTCTAGTAGGTCAAGACACCGCGGGTTAAACGTGGGGACCCTAGTTAGAATCCGGGATGAGAACGGCGTCTCTTTTTCTCCTAAACAAAAAACAGCTCTAGTTTGAGCTTCTTTCTACTTGGGTGTCGAAAATTATTAAGTAAAAATTAAGATCTGGCTTTTTCTTCCTAATATTTCGTATATAAATGAAATGGATTTAGCTTATGGAATTCAGTCAGTTTTTAATATTTCCTAGGATTTGCTGTGAGAATAAGTTTGTATGAAATCTTTATTAATTTTAGAAGATGGATAGTAATCACAACAACAGTAAAGATAAAAAAGGACTGATGAATAATTAGTTAAAACAAATAATTGGGAAACTAATTCCTTCTTAAATAAATTAATATTCTGTACATTAAAATCAACATATGCAGTCATTCAAAAATGAAACCTAGTTTCGTCCTTGTTTTGGTTTTCGAGACTCTGTGGTCAGCGCCGGTGCAAGCTAACTTGGCGCCCTAGGCGAACGATTTGTGCCCCGTCCTTTCAGGAAAATCGACCTGCCGACAGATTTTAAATAGAAATAGTGATATGCTCACATATGTCTAAAAAACCTTAGACAAATTATTAAGTATTAGGTATATGCTTCAGAATTTATCTCGATTATCACATAGTATTAACCATCTTAAACGTATCGTAATGCCGCTCTAGGCGGCAGCCTAGTTCGCCTTATTGTTGCGGCGGACCTACCTGTGGTAATATACTGGTAGCACCTATTATGAGAGAATGGTCCATATCCGATTCTAACAAGTATTTCGCGCTTACTTGCCTGTTTGATTGCTTTTATTAATTTCCATTCTCATTCCGCAGTTCGATTCCGTAAACAAAAAAAGTTCGGATTATTCCGAAAATCACTGACTTTGGGATGCAACATGATGTTAGCCATTCTCGCTAGATAAAATACAAGAAAAATATTTCGGAGTTTTACTCATTATATTTGTGTGACACTGGTAAAATAGCAATGAAAAAGATCACTCAAGCTTTCGGACGCATCAGCAGCAGTCCTTCATCAGGAGTATTTACTCCGTGGGTGATCTTTTTCATTGCTATTTTACCAGTGTTTAACCTTTTGTATGTAAATTTCCTCCCTGGTACCCTGTATTTTATTTCTATTATATTTGTTTGATTCGAGTGGAATTTCGACAAGACATTGCAATATTTTCTTCATATCAGTTGTCTTGAAAGTAATAGCTTAATTAGGTTTGGGGAGGCAATAAAATAGAATAATTTGTATCACTTGGTAAATACTTAGCATTATTTGAATTTCAATTTAGTATATAAAAGTACATGCTGATAAAATGCAAGATGTGTGTGCAAAATCGTTTACAAAGTATTTATGGGCATCATTTAGTGATGATCCACTTAAATGTATCACTCACCCTATGTTTCCCTACATTTACAGACGGCAGAAGTAAATAAAAATATAAATTATGAATTAGATTTACGTTTCCAGTAATATATGTTGTTCATAAAAGAAGTATACAGCTTCACATTATTTGCATAGGAACTGCAACTTAAAAACTTAATTCTTTTTTAATTACATGGTAACTACCAATTTTTTTTGCATAGTTAGAGTGTCTCTACGTGCTTTCCGCCCTTTCCTACGATTGTGTGTCACCGAGAGTCTAGTTCCATCTACGTTCACTGCAAAATATCGGGTGTTACACCAAAGAGGGCTTCGCTAATGGGCACTTTGAGCACATTAAAAGAAGTTACATTTATTTTTTCACAATATCCTTAATAAATCTTCAAAGAAAAATAATCACACACGGTAATGTGAGAACAGGGTGGTCATTTCGCCGGGCCATCACGTCCAATCTATCATCCAGGGAAATATTTGTCTACAACTTCGAATATCCAAAAACTAATGGGAAAGAGCACCATCTTGCTGAAAAAAAAACGGTTTGGAATATCCTGAATTGTGGAATTGCAAATTGTTCCAACATGTCCAAATACGTTGCAACAGTAACCATGTTTTCAGCAAAGAAAATGAAATAAGTCCTGTCTGCCATTACATCACATCAAAACGTTAACGTTCGGGCTATTTTCTCTTTCGTGTTATATGATCACATAGGAATTTTCAGTGCCCTAGATTCGAAAGTTTTACTTGTTAACTTTGCCGGAAACATAAAAATTTGACTCATCGCTGACACAGAGTCTTAAAAGTAATCCATGTTCTGTCTCAATGCGATCAAATATGTCTTCAGCAAATACTTTTCGACGGGTATTGTCATTAGATTCAAGTTTAAGTACTCTTTGTACTTTAGATGGATGGATATAGGTAGATAGGCTTCTGCAGAATTTTGTGAAGTGTTGTTCTAGGTATATCGATTTCACGACTAGTAACATGGATTGATTGGTTCGGGCTCTTAGCATGATCCTCACGCACGGCTTCCACACATATATCAGCCACGGGAGGTCTACCAGTACCCTTACCTTTCAACACATTCCCCGCTACTTTGAACTTCTTTACCCACTGATCGATGCTCCCCTTGGTAAAGGGAATGGTTTTTTCCAAAGGTTTTGAAATTTCGTTGCATGTATATTATCAATTTTGTCTTCATAAACCATATTACATAAGCAGCCTTCTCATGTGTCCATGCCGTCACTATTATTTTCGGTGTCTGTTTCATTATATCAACACACGTGCCCTATTTTTGACGTTTGACGTTCTAACTGCTATGCAGGATATTTTTTACTGTTGCCAGGTAATTTAGAAAAGGACTAAGTTTCCAGCCATTACAGCTTCAATGTAGATAAAATTGGAAGTTTTTGCACCTTGTATAACTTAATAATAGTTTTTATAAATATATTTTTGCGCATTTATACTCTCAATTGCACATCGTATTTTTCAGAATGTATTGCTCTGTTTGTCAGAAAGTATTGTGATATTTGTCAGATGTATCATTGTGTGCATCAGAAAATATCACATTACATGCATTAGAAAGTATCTCATTTTATACATGAGAAAGTATTTCATTGTATGCATGAGAAAATATCTCATTTCATGCATAAAAACGTATTTCATTGCATGGATGAGAAAGGATCTCATTGTATATATGAGAAAGTATCTTGTTGTAAGCATGAGAAAGTATCTCATTGTATATATGAGAGATTATCTCGTTGTACGCATGAGAAAGTATCTTATTGTAAGCATAAGAAAGTATCTCATTGTGTTGATGAGAAAGTATCACATTGTGTTGATGAGAAAGTATCACATTGTGTTGATAAGAAAGTATCTCATTATGCGCATGAGAATGTATCTTATTGTAGGCAGGAGAAAGTATCTTATTGTAGGCAGGAGAAAGTATCTTATTGTAGGCAGGAGAAAGTATCTTATTGTAGGCAGGAGAAAGTATCTTATTGTAGGCAGGAGAAAGTATATCATTACATACATGAGAAAGTATATCATTACATACATGAGAAAGTATCACATTGCACGCAAGAGAAGGTATCTCATTTCATATGTTAAAAAATATTATATTTGTCAAAAAATACATTATGCTGGTCATAAAGTTTCAGTAATTGCTTGTGGATGGGTGAGAGATAGAGAAAAAGAATTAAAAAAATACATTAGCAAATCGTGAGATAAAAACGAAAACAGAAGTTAAGAAAACATATAAAACGGTCAAAGAAAGAAGAAATACATTTAACTTTAATGCAATACAGGACATTTATGATTACATAATGAATAGAATAAGAATAATGAAAAAGCGGAAGTAAAATAAAAATTTTAAACTTGGAATTGCAAAAAATGTTTCAGAATGCTTTATGGACCACTTGTCTGATGTATGAAAAGTAGTAAAGAACGTAATATTTTTCGAAATCTTAGGAAACTTTCCTGGTTCGGTTTTACAAATAATTAATTATCAATAAACAAAGGAAAATTCAAGAACAGGTTAAAATGAAATGTTCTATGTTTAATGATATAATATGAATACATGAAACTTAAACAGGAAACTGAAGTTAACAGGATTTTCTTTTCGCAAATTCAGAATGAAAAATATTCTTTATTTTCAAAACACAAGTTTAAATTAAACTTCAAATGCAGAGACCTAACAAATTTGTTTTAAATATAAATGCGTTTTCCAAGCTTCAAAAATAAGAATACAAAGAATTACACATATTTTTCGCTTGAGTTGCAAAATACTGATTTATTTCGCAATGCGAAAATTTCTATAACTTGTTTTGATTAGCTGAACTCAGACTGGAAATGAGATTTCCACTGTAAAATTAATCGGATAAATTATTCGTATGAGTCCTTGCGACGCACGGACAGCAAAGGTCATATTATGACGGAATCTAAGTCTTTTGGGTAATCTGAACCGCAAAGGGATCCCGCCCCTGACTATGAAGGGACGAAAAACGGCACGCGTCCTACTATACCATGGAAAGCCAATCGATCCCGAGTTAATGGCACAATGTGTTACCACTGTGCCACCGTAAGAGAGCGATCCTAAAGTTTTTCGAGAAATTCGAATCTCTGCAGTCGGTCGATAATCTCTCTCTCTCTCTCTCTCTCTAATTTGACAGATCGAGAAATTAAATGAAAACGCCAATTGTTGAGTAAATTGAATGGAGTCTCCAATCGAGGAAATTGAATGCACACTCCAATCGAGTAAATTGAAACTCTGGGGCGTTTAAAACCCCCAAAATCGAATTTTTCTTACTTTTTTTTTTTTTATTTTAACAACGTTCCAATGGCATATTTATTCGCAATACCAATTTTTTTACATTGAAAATCCGGGGCTTTAAAATTCGGAATTTTAGTACAATAAAACTTTCCACGGTCACCGCTAAGCAACGGTAACCTACAAAGACCGGCCACATATCAAAGGAATTGAACATGTACTATAAGATTAACATCAGTGCTAACCTCCAAACAACGAATTCCGAACAACGACTACTCGGTCGGCATTACGAAATAAAATGTTTTTAATTTTTTTTTTAAATATATCTATAATCACATTATCAACAATGTAAAGTAAAATTTACTTCACTTACGTAACGCATTTTCTTTCAAAGTACTCCATTGGAACACATGTTCATTTTGTAGCTTTATAGTTATATCCCTTTTTTGTGAATACGGTTATTTATGACCGACCATCCCAGCATTCCTTCTGCGCAAACAACCACTGTTCTTTAGAGTTTAGTTTTTGACAGCTTCGATTCTTTCTGCGTTGTTACCATTGAGTAGTGTCGTACACCTTTTTTCGTCATTGGAAAGCCAGTTTGCAATCACGATGAGTTCGTCAAGAAAACTTTTTATGTCTAAAGGAAAAAATCAAAGTCACCCAGGCAATCAGAAAGGTATAAGTCCAAGAAAATTAGCCACGCTTTACAGTGTTGAGAGCATAGGCGCACGTAGAAAATCCGTGAGTAGGAGTTATAGGTTCAATAAGGAGTTTACAGAGCTTCAACTCACATATTCTTATGCTAAACATAAAAAATTTCTTTGCAATGGGGGGTATAATCCCATCACCCCCCGCGTACGCCTATGGTTGGGAGAACTAAGATAAAACGAAATTTTAAAAAGTAGTGTAGGTTTTCTGTAACGGTCCTTTCGATGGCTGAACTTAGCAAAACGAATGGTCGGAAGACCAGAAATGAAGAACTTGACAAAATTATTGGGGTGGCTTCCCAACAGTCGGTCAAAAAACTTCCAATCCCAAATTCTGCAATTAAAATATTTTTTAATTTCAGGACTTTTCCTCACTTGATGAATCCGAAAACATAGACAAAGTTGTAAAAATATTGTCATTTTCTTAGAAAAGAATGTTTGCCATAAAAAAGCAAAACAATTACGCATCACTGATTTTTTTAATATAAATTAAAATAGGTGAGGATTAATGTATTTGAAATGGTTATAATTTTTTATTGTTAATTTTATTTATTTTGTTCTTTTGTACTGAATCTGTAAATAACAGCCACCTCTGAAGGACCGTCACCTTTGCAGAGTCCCGCGGGTGACCGTTATTCGGAGGTTTTACTTTATATAAAAGATATAATATAAAAATATTGCAATGCGACTAAATTAGTAACTGATTGGACACTGAACATTTCGTCAACTTTTAGCTCTTACAGTTTTCGACGATCGATATCGAGTATTGATTACACAAACCAATTTCCAAAGAAAAAAAAAATACCTTATCGATTACTCGGTCACGCAAGCCAATGCAATTTTCATGAGATTTTCTTTTTTTTCCAAAAAACTCACATTTTTTGTATTTTTGTATAAAGAAAGGCAAGAAAAGCAAAAGTAATGAAATATGATGATATTTTTTGTATATGCATATAGATCTATTTAATTGCTTCAATTCTTGTAATATATATTCGATCTTTGAACTATTAGCATTATAAGTAATAATACACTATTTTATCCTACTTTAATAATGAAAAGTGATGGTTGAATTAACTGAAAAGCTATATTAAAATATGAATGATGTTTCGGCACGTCTACGAGGTTCAAACTAGCTTTGTTTTTCAAAAAATAAAGAGAGTGAAAAGGGCACCATTCTTTTCCGGAGTGCAACCCAGGATCTTCCTATACATCGGAAAAACAGGAGTGCCAGAACCAACTGCACTACCAAGTATGTCTATCCAAATGGGGTAGCGATAACGTGTTAAAAGCTTTTCATTTAAGATATTTTTTCTTGATTACTTTCTTGTCGTAAATATTATTTACCTGAAAATGTATTAGATTTCACGCATGTTTTTAATCACCTATTATATTATCGACCAATGTGAGTGAAATTTTTGAGAATGAAATATTAAGATGACATAAAACTAAACCACTCAAGTTATTATAAATGCTTTTTTAGCATTTCCAAGAAGTGATAAACTCAAACAAATAAGTTAAAGTACATGATAAGCTTAGTTTGTAGCAGCTTAAGTAAAATATATATGCTTTTAGAACATTTTTAACGAAAAGCTGGTAATAAACTATCATGACGGTACATTTATTTTGTCCTTTACCAGGAATTCTTTAAACGGAAACGAAAAATGAAAGACTTGAAAGGAGTTTGCGATGCACGGAAGGCAAAATGATTATCTTTTATTTTGCTTTGTAATCTAGTTATGAATTCATATTTAACATGTGATTTAGAGTATTTATATTTTTAAAATATGTTAGGCTGCTATTACCCAATCTTGAGCTTTTAAAATTGGCAGAAGTATTACTAGGAGCTAAAGTTCCGATGAAAATGCTTTTTAAAAATTTATTCATACTCATATTTCTACTAAATTAATTAACAATGCTTTTTTTCCTAAGATACAAGAAAAAACAAATACTCACAGCTACATAAATTAACAAATTGGCGTACCCAAAATTCGTCGATGATATGTCGTTGAGGAGGGAATAAAAGGGTGGTAAAATATCATTTGCAGATTTTGGGAGGAAACTCCTCTGAAGAATTGATTATCAACAGCTTCACCGGAGCTTTGAAATATAAAAAGTCTGACAAATTAAAATATGCAGTGTAATGTGACTTAAATGAGTTTATTTCAGAAAACTTGAATTTCTGTTTATATTTCTAGAAATATTTTGGCAGTTACCGATTTTTGGAAATACCATTTTGAAAGGCAAGTTTAGTGTAAGTTTAATCTAAATCGAAGCGCTTTCCGTCTTTGTCTACAATTTCCATATCTGTTCTGAATTTATAGACCCCACAGTTGTCAAACTCTGAATCGCGGAAATTAATTGAGATCGCGGGAATTAATTGAAAGTGATATTCATATTAATGCGTAAAGATGACATCGAATTTAACTTTAAGTGGTATAGAAGAAATTATTGAAGAAATATTTGACATGAATAGAGGAGATAGACTTTCTAGATGAAGAAGCCCAACGCAACGCAGATGACGAAAGTGGAATTTCTATTCAATTCTTTTTGGCTTCGATTAACGATGGACTGAAGACATCTAAATTTTATAGCGATTTCGCACAAACATGCGAGTTTGCAAGAGAGCAAGCATATGCTAAGCAGGTGGTGGTTTCAGAGCACGGAAATGTGACAATAAAAGAAACTTGCTTTCTGTGATTGCAGGTGAGAATTAATGGCATGTTTGTGGTGGGAAGCAAGAAGAACCCGGTTTCCTATACATATTATTCGCCCCAAACCCATTGCTGAAGTTGGTACTAGTACTACATTCAAGAATACTCATTTAAAATGTTTCTCATCTTCAAGAGTGAATTAAATGCTGAGATTCATTGAATTTAAAATGCTAATCGCTTGCATAAGGTTTCCATTGCTGTCCGTTAATTGCGAACTACGTACCTAATCCAGATGAAAAGGGGAGGATTCACTATCTAATCCTCAATATAATGCAGGTAGATAATTACCAAATGGAAGAGGAGACTAAACATTACAATAGTTAGGGTTTGAAAGCCACATATCTAGGCTGTCGTATGATTGGATCTTTTCTGGACATTTCGACCATTCGGAGCAATTTTCCGAATGTATATTTGGTTAACATCCATTGTACGACATTTGATATGGACTTCTCATGAGCTACGTGAAGATAGCTCAGATTCTATTGATTCAATTTGTAATCCTAGTGAATGCTTTCTATTTGATATCCAAGTTATGTGCATGTATAGTTAATGTCTCTCCACAGCTATATTTGAATTTATGGAAATGGAAATTCTGTGGATTTCGATATCTGCCTCAGAATACTTAACATGATTTACCAGTCTGTAAATATGATTGCTCTTTAGAAAGAGTTAATGAAATAATATCTTTTGAAGCAAACTGAACTTTGCTTCTTGATATAAAAAGTGATGTAATCAAATATTCCTTATTAACCATTGATTCATCACAGTCCAGATTGATATTCGTACCAATTCAGACCAGAAACAACTACATGTACAATCACATAAATTCTAGTAGTCCTAGGGTGTGGAATACGTTATCTACGCACCTGACAACCATCGGAAGCCATGAAGCGTTTAGGACTGCGGTAAAGCGCTCCCTATTTAATGCATTAGACAATACTATTTGGCTAACATAGCCATTTAGTTTTAATCTAAGCTTTATCTATTGACACGTCCTTTGCTCAAATTACTACTAGCATATTTAATATTCAATACTACAATACTATAACTGTTTGTTTGGAACCGATTGTGTAGTTTTTATACACAATGGAACCACGGTTATCCTTCTCCTTTACCTATTTGCACTTGATCTATTTTAAATTTCTTAGTATATTTTATTAATTTTAAGGTAAATTTTTAATTGGTTTTTATGTTTGATTCTCTGGTTGCAATATTCGAAATGGTTTTGGGCAACTATCTCTGTGTATTTAGTATAGTTATTGTTTAGTATAGTGTTATATTGGTGTGGTAGTATTTTGGTATAGTAGTTTATTAATTTTAAATTGGTAATTCCTTTTATGATTGATACATTTATTGCAATATTCGAAATGGGTTTGAGGAACTGTCAAAAGTGTATTTGTGTTTTCTATTTTATGTATTTTCCTTTACGTTGTTAATTTTGGATTGTTCCTCCAGATTTTAATTTTTGCTTTTTTAGTGATAAGATATTTAGCGTAAATGCGCTGCCTGAAAATGTTTGTATTTTTAAAATCATTGAATCTTCTGATATAAATTATAATTTAAGAGAAGCCTGGGGCTCGTCAAGTAGTTATTACCTACTTTTCCCCCCTAGCTTTCCGTGGGGCTTTGTCCCTAAAAATGAATCGTAAATAAATAAATGATAAATCATAAAAAAATTCCTTACACCCGTGTATGTTGAGAGTTGTTTGTCGACACATACTCAGCATCTTGCGACTACAATTACGATAAGAACTTTTAACATATCCTAATGAAAAATATCATTCAGACTTCTTCATGTAATATTGTGTAATTAAAAGAATAAGTACAAAATGTAAGAAGTGGAATAAAATGAAAATATCATTGACTTAAAAAACGCTCCACAAAGGACCAATACTCAATAAATATCGGTGTAAAATTATCGAATTCTTTGTATATATATCAATACATTTTAATTGATTATTAATTGTAGTCATCCTTAACAGATGTATATAAAAGTCAGCAACGTCTTTGAATTTAAAGCTTTTGTTTCTCCATATATATATCATCATCATCATTTCAGCCGTTGTCAATCCACTGCAGGATAAAGGCCTCCTCTGCATCTTTCCAACGAAGTCGATCTTGTGCATTTTGCTGCCACTTGTGCCCAATATATTTAATTATTTCATCCACCCATCTCGTCTTTGGCCTTTTTCTTGGGCATGTAGTGTCCAGTAAGATCCATTCTAGAATGCTTTTGGTCCATCTGTTGTCAGTTCTTCTAGCAATATGGGCTGCCCACTTCCATTTCAAACTTTTTACCTTCGCAATGATATCACAAACTTTTGTTTGATCTCTTATCCAACTGAAGGTCTTCCGATCTCTTTGCGTGATACCAAGCATCTGCCGCTCCATGTTCCTTTGTACCACTCGTAACTTTTGGATACCTTTGGCAGTCAATGTCCATGTCTCACTACCATAAGTCAGAACAGGTAGGATAACAGCTCAGTATGCAGAACACGCCAGGAAATGCTTAAGAGGGTAAAAGAATTCTACACAGACCTCTATAAAAGTAACGATCAGCAAAATCTGCCAACAATTGTAGTTACAGAAGAAATGCCGGATGTTTTAGTATCAGAGGTAACAGATGCCATACGATCAATGAAAAATGGGAAATCCACAGGAAAAGATGGCATTTCTGCTGAAATGTTAAAAGCTGGGTGTAAAACGCTTCACAAAATATTGGCAAATCTCTTCTCAAAATGTCTTAAGGAACAAAAAATTCCTAATGCATGGAAAAATGGTAATGTTATTCTTTTGAATAAGAAAGGAGGTCAAGATGATCTTAAAAACTATCAACCAATTAGCCTACTCCTTGTTATGTACACAGTTTTTTAGCAAAATCACTGCAAATAGAATTTATAGAACATTAAACTATGCCAAACCTCTAGAACAAGTAGAGTTTAAAAGTGGCTATAGTACGATTGACCACATTCAGGTTCTTCAGAGAATAATAGAAAGACACAATGAATACACTTTACCATTATGCATTGCCTTCATCGACTACGAAAAAGCTTTTGACTCAATTTTCAAACCATATATTTTAAATGCACTAGGTAACCAAGGTGTGAACCCAGCTTATGTTAGCTTACTCCAGTCCATATTTTATAAAGCAAAGCGACTATATCTATGAACAGACACAAAGTTGAAATTAACCTAGGGAAAAGTGTACGACAGGGAGATACAATCTCTCCCATATTACTTTCAGCTTGCCTTGAGGAAGTTTTTCCTAAATTAGACTGGGATCAAAAAGGCTTAAAAATCAACGGAGCTTATTTAAACCATCTAAGATACGCTGACGACATCGTACTTTTCGCAAAAGATCCATAAGAGCGCCGAAGACCCATTGAAGATCAAGGAAAGAAAGGAAAAACATCTGGCTTAAAAACGAACTTGAAGAAAAACATGGTCATGTTTAATAAGTCTGTACAAACTAAGAAAATCTTTGTTTCGGAAGAAGAAATAGAGCAAGCTGAAAATTACATTTACCTTGGTCAACGAATTACGATGAAAGGCGACATAAATCAAGAGATCGAACGTCGTATCAAGCTTAGCTGGCAAGCATTCTACCGGCTACAAATAATTTTTAAAAACAAGCTCCCTATGCCTTTGCAGTGGAAAGTTTTTGGTCAATATGTATATATATATCAGCAACTTTTGGAGTTGTGTTTGGATTATTTCTGAGTATATTCTGGATCTTGTTTGCTAAACCATTTAGATTATTTGCTATTTACATGTTTCATTACTAAATTATAATTGTACTTTTCATTATTATGTTACAATTATATGTTCTATTGTTGTGTTATAATTTTATGCTGCAATTTTTATCCATTTATATATGCACTTTTTCAAAAATAATATGAAATGTCATAAACCATAAATTAACGCACTTTTAAATTCATCATTTTAATGTCGATGAAGAGGTTGATTTGTGATTAAAAGCATAATTACTTTAGTGTGAAGACGTATTAAAATACCCTGAAACCAGGAAGAAAAAACATTTTTAAATAAATGTGCAACAAAAACTTATGAGCTTTTAAGAAAATGCATTAATTCTGGAAATTACTCAAGACAAAAGAAAATCAACGGAAGAGCTAATGAAAATATTGAATTGGAGAGTATTCGATACTCATATTTAATGAGCCAATTCCCAAAACCAAATTTCCGGCGATTAGAATACGAATTTTTAATTAAAAACTTTCCTTCCGCCCGATAATTTACATATAACATGAAACAAACTTAGCACATTAAACAGTCTGGTTCTATCGCTCTTTCCTCTTCGTCAGATTCCGAGTAATTTATTAATTTGAAAGATAAATGGCAATAACAAAAAGATAGAAACGAAGGCAGATTTTGAATGAAGTATCATTAATTAAAATGTTAATTATCAAATTAACTTTTTTCAGGTGAAAGGATTTTCTGCATATTTTTATCTAGAAAATCAGAATTCAAAATCGAAACCTTATTAAGTTCTTATTTGTTTGTATTTGTTTTAGTCCTTTCATTATTTTACTTGTTGCAAAATATTTATTGGCGGGGTCCTCCACGATCTCTAAGCTCAATTCATCCGCGAAATTTGCGCTTTTTGATTATTTCGATTACCAACTTGTTCAAGTTCGAGGAATTGAATTAATCATGCAAAAATAACATTTTCTCAGAATTTCGGTTTTACATTAGGGAAAGTTCAAGTATTACGTAAGTAATATTTTGGTCGTTTATACATCCTCCCCTAGTAAGCAAAAATTAACATTGGCTAACGTAGGAAAATAAGCACAATAGCAACTCCCAAAAGGTGCTTACGTAATACTGAATTACTTTTGTACTAATTTTATACTTTTCAACTAGGTTTTATACTTTTGTACTAGGTTGTGCTAACTTTAATGAAAAATATATTGATATAGATATGTATAACGATTACGACCTATAAACATAATTTTTCAATAACGAAATTTTTCCTAGATCCCGGCAGATACAGAATTTATTAAGGTCAATCTTATTTATAACGATATCTTTTTCCGAGTTCTTAAAACACCTTTATAGGCATATTCCACTGCAATTGTATGTCTTGAAGTGTTCAAGCCAGTATTTGATAATAGCATAAAGTATCGATTTTCACCTTAAAACGAAATTACAGTCAGAGCTATTCATAGAGGAGGTACAAATGGCCCCCTCACATAAACGATTTCAGATAATTTATTATATTGTCTTTAAGATCTTAGGATCAAAGGCAATATCAAGACACTTAGTTTCATTTTATGACAAGTTAAAAATATTTGAACATTTATTTGGCATGCTAACTGCTTAAAATTTCATATATAATGCAATATGCCATGCATATAAAATTCCTAAAAATATTAAATTATAAAATTAATAACGGCAGCTTGATTTGTTTTTCACCTGGGCTGCCAACAAACCAGGAACCGTCCTGTCTACAGTTTTTTTAGCAGCGATGATAGTAGTTGTTATTATTATCGGTTTTTTATGTGATTACACGAGTAGATATCGCTAAATTAAATGAAAAAAATACGAAATTTATCCAAATGAAATTTTTATTAAAACATTAAATTTTTGATTGACGCGAACATAACTAATGTTGTAAAGACATCAACGTAAAACATAGAACCTACTGATGCAGCTTAGATAATGAGCGTTTGATGAGCAGTCCAGAATATTCTGGCTAAGCAGAAATGACGTCCATTTGGACACTTCGGATTGGCCGTGATTTTATTTGCATCTCGGAGTGGCGATGCATCATTTACATCTCGGACCTTTAAGGACGCTGTTAGGAAGGCTGCTGCATTTGTGAGCAAAATCTGGAAAATGGAATAGAAATTTCGATGTTGATGATAAGTTATTCTAAAAATTATTGCTCACTAAAAGTAAAATCGAATATATCTTTATCTCGTAATAATTGTTAAAACGAAATATTAATATTAACCTTTCATTAACTGCAATAAGCATTAACTCTCTTTACTTTTCCAGTAGTAAAATTGTATATCTAAATTTGCCATTTTTTAACTAACTGAACGTTTAGTGTATATTCCGTGAATGTACATTTTTTCCTCCAACCGCAAAATTGTACATTTGTTCGGCCACGTGTACTGGTATGCATACTTTCTTCCAGTTATATCATTCCACAATCTACATTTGCTCATCATATTGTACGCATAATGCCTTTGTCACTTTTGTAAAAATACGTGGGATAAGAAAATGTATGGCGAGAGAAAAAGTTCTGCATCAGAGCAAACTAACACATATATGAAAATATTTAATGCACGGTAAAAAATCATATATAAATAACGCGCTAGCTAGAAGTTATTAGAACGTTACAAGATACCGAAATATACACAAATAGCCACTAGAATATTCTTCCAAAATAACCAAACCTGGAATAATTTAAAGAAGGAAGAGAGGCTTTTAACGTGAATTTATAAAGTTCAGTATAGATTTCATGGATAATGTATAATGTATTGTAATGGAAAATGGACAAAACCCAAGTCGAACACCTTCCTAACGACGTATGGATCTTGCATAGAAAAATAAATATGAATAAAGTGGTGTGAAATCCGCTAAATAGTTATAAACTGAGAAATGCGGGATTACAAAAGTAATAATTAAAGATATTTTTGAAAAGCAAGTAAATAAATATAAAATATTTGGAATAGCGAAAAATGATACATTATATTTTTTATGATAGAACTGACTTAAGATATCAAAGCTGTGCCAAAAGTGACATATAAAGAGATTTAATATTTAAAATGGCCTGCAAAAGGGTTGCTGGTATCTAACTGGAAGGAGACCCACACGCTGAACGTATGTGACGATGTGTGGAACCGGCCAGGCCAGTAACCTAGTGTCCTACCCCGCCTTCAAGTGGTGCAGGCTGAGCTTTCTATTTATGTGGCAAATTAATATTTGCTGCACGGATAGAAAGGCGGAAGGGGAGGGCTAATTCACCAACCCGTCTAGCCAGCGTGGTGAAATGATGGCTAATTCCTCCAATATGCTAATACACCAAAAACCATGGCCCCTAGTCTCCAGGTGCTGGAGTGCTCCTGATCAAGGCAGCGGTCAGCGTGGCATGAAAGCAGGGGGTGCTAAGAATCACTGGAATGGCCCAGGCTGCCGTTTGTTATTGACCTTGGCAACGTATAATGGACGATCCCTTGCTTCTGAAGCAAAACTTCAAGAATTGGAAGAAGAACTTGACAAGATCAAATGGGACATTGTAGGACTCAGTGAAGTTAGAAGAAAAGGTGAAGAGTTGGTGGAACTTAAAAGTGGACATTTGTTTTATTATAGAGGAACGGAAACTGGAAGAACAAGTGGTGTTGGCTTCTTAATCAACAAAAGAATTAAAGACTACCTTCTTGAAGTCGAAAGCACGTCAGATCGAGCAGCGAGGCTCGTTGTTCAACTAACCCAGCGATACCAACTTCAGATAGTACAGGCATATGCACCAACATCAAGCCATACCGACGAGGAGGTTGAGGAATTCTATGAAGAAATCAAACAGCTACATACCAAGGGGAAACAACACATCAAGCTCATCATGGGAGATTTTAATGCAAGAATTGGACAACAGGAACAAGGAGAGACATCGGTTGGTAAATACGGATACGGGGAAAGGAATGAACGTGGCGATCAACTCATCGAATTTGCAGAAGCTGAAAATCTTAGCATCATGAATTCATTTTTTAAGAAGAAACCGCAAAGAAAATGGACATGGAAACACCCAAATGGGGGAACTAGTGAAATTGACTATATCCTGGCAAACAAGAAATCAATTATTGAAGATTGCAGTGTACTGAACAGATTTAATACTGGAAGTGATCATCGAATGGTGAGATGTAAAGTGCACTTAAATACTAAATTAGAACGACAGAAGCTCATTAGGAAACAAGTAAGTAAGAGGGTGGATTTAAAGAAATTAAAAGAAAATACCGAGGCATTCAAGTTGGAATTAAAAAATCGCTTTTCTGCACTGGAAGGACTTATTGATGAAAGTGATATCTCAGAAGCAAATGAAAACATTGTTAAGACAATAGTTGAAACTGCTGGGGAAATTGGTGGTGTAACCTGTAAAAAGCACAATAGCAAATTATCTGAGAAGACGAAACAGCTCATGAAAAGGCGAAGAGATATGAAGGTGGACAATCAAAATACCAGTTCCAGGATTGAGTACATAGAACTTTGTAAAACTCTGCGCAAAAGCATGAAAGAAGACATAAGAAAATTCAACTGTGAGCTAGTAAGGAAAGCCATTGAAAATAACAAGAGCCTTAGGGTTGTTAAAGGAAGTTTATCTGTTGGGAAGAAACACATCATTGCATTAAAAGGAGAGGATGGCACCGTAACAAGAAATAGGGAAGAAATACTTAGAAGAGTTGAAGAATTCTACAAAAATCTATACGAAAGTAACAGTGGATTAAACGAAGACATTGAAATAGTCGAAGGAACAGCTCCTAAAATCTTAAAAGAAGAAGTTTCATTTGCAATAAAAAGTATGAAGAAAGGAAGAGCCCCTGGTGATGATGGTATTACATTAGATATCTTAAAAGAAGCTGGA
>QLNU02015003.1:172068006-172080942 GCA_006491805.2 Dysdera silvatica
AGAGGCGACTACCATTCAACTGCAATCGCAAACAGTGATCGGTACGCCATTTTCGTTACTTTTTTTATTCAATTCATTAAAAAAAACGGAGTAGGAGTATACTTCGGAAGTAAAAGCGAACAAAACGAGTTTTCCTCTTTTCCACATTTCCTTACAAAATAACAAACGTTCCGATAGTTATTAGAATAGTGAACATTAACCTCTTATTCAAAATGTATCTAGATGTGTGATGCATGACAAATTAGTGTTGCCATTTAAAGGTATGGAATATGTCAAGGCCGTATCCAGGGGGGGATCTTAGGGACCGGTTCCCCCCGAAACTAAATTTTTAATGGGACTTGGCTACGGACTTGCATGCTGTGATTGTATCGATACATGCTGTAAAAATTTTTGAACCCCCGAAATTAAAACCTTGTTATTGTCTTGGGGTATGTCAATGTATTTGGGGTATGTTTGCAAAAAAACAAAGTTTGTGTTTCTTAATATAGGAGCAACTAAAATCATGTTGCGCACCAATACACCCATTTTTTAAGTGATATGAACCTTTGTCGCCTTGCAAATTAGACACCGGAAAACGGATTTGTAGAAACGGGCAAGGACTCTACATTAGCCGGACCCTTAATTAGATTTTAGACAACCCAGTTTCACGCCATCGTAATATAGCAAAGAAAATGAAGGTAACTGGAAGATATAAAGTAAATTTAATTATTACGGTAAAACAGTATTTATATACATTAGGGTGGGAAAAAAACGAAGTACGCATAATCGAAACGTAATAGCGCGGGAAAGTTGCCTTAGGCAATAAGGAATAAATTCGCAAAATATTATGACAATCGGCTAATATCTTTTGCCGCAGTAGGGGGCCGAAATTCCAAAAAATCGCAAAATACATGGTTTTTACTGATTTGTTTTTAATTATCCGAACATAGCAATGCAATTTCTAACAGAAAGCAAGAGCTACATCAAGATGTTGGTAATGTGCCATTAACATTTAATTATGGGTAAATCATATTTTACCGCACCTAGAGAGCTAACATTTCGAAACAATGACGAAAATGTCCATTTTTCGTTTCTTCTCAAATTCCATAATTTCCGTATGATGTCCATATTTTTGAGAACTATTTCTAATAGACTCGGAAAGGCACTTTCCAATATCCTTAATTTCGCCAAAATTGTTTGTCATGATCACTGTAATTCTACGGAAAATATCTAACTAATTCTGTACGATATGATCACCTGTAGCAGAGTCATTATTTTTCGTCGCCGCTAGAAAGTCGTGGTTTGACGTGTGGTTGTTGTTTGCTTGTATAAGAATCATTAAATTTTATTAGAATTACAGTTGTTAGAATTACGTTTTGCAGTATAAATGGAAAATGGAAACACCCAAGAAATCAAATAAGTTGATAACTCGTTCTACTTTCACGTGTCCATTATTTGAAACCCCAAAAGAATGAACAGATTCCAGATTACCAACGCATGGAGATGTATTGTTTTGTTGTTTCCAGGAAAGGTGTAATCTTGCACTGGAGGTCAGCAATCAAGAACCAAAGTTCTCCATGATTGCCAAAAACGTAGTTGAAAAAATTGAAAATGTTTACAATGAATCATCTAGTCCAACCGTTTCGCATAACCAAGTCACAGCAGTATTAAATAAATACCATGAAAATTATCGAAGCCTGATGACGTCTTACAGAAGAGACAAGGATAAACCGAAGTACCAGAGAAAAATTAATAATTTGGTGGATAGGGCCAGAAAGTCTCTATATGATATAGCCGCATGTAAATGCAAAGATTTTAACAACTGTAATTGTTAGAAACGAAATAAGGTTCCAGAAAGAGAACATGCATTTTTGCTTGATCAATGAACGATGAGACTGGGTTATATTGGCCAGTTGGATACTGAATGTACTGCAGATATACAAAAGAGAATGCAAAGGAAAAACCGTCCAAGACAACGGATGATTCTAACATTAGAACAAATATCTGAAAATTCTGCCGTGTACTGTCTGTTCACGAAAAGAAGTCCGATGGAACAGTTAGAAATATCGGGGGTGACGTCACAAACTGGCTATACACTTACAACAATGCGGGACATCAAGTTCTATACTTGTTTTTGGTGACGGCAAAAACAAGTTCTGAGAATTAGATTTACGCAACTTCATTTAAACCTCGCCGCGGGCTGACATTGGAAACTGATGATTATAAACCAAGTGAAAGTGTTTCCAAATATCTAAATATGAGGATAAATCTTACAGCAACTTCAATGATCAGCGATAGATATGGTTTATCTGTCGGGGCTACTGCCACATTAGGATCAACAGTCCTTCATGGGTGCTCATACGAGTACTTTTGGAGGGGGTGGGTGTTGAGAAAAATTATTACCTCCTTCTCAAAGCTGTCAAGAATTTTAGTGAATGTACAAGATACCAAAACGCTACAAAAATAATTGATACTGCTTGACAATTAGTAATGAGCTAAAAAGTACCTTATTTTAAAATGTGACTGTAAAACTTTTGAAAGTAAATGCATAGCAGGTTCGGGCAAATAAAATTTTTAAACGGCTAGGGGCACTCGAGCCCTCCTGCCACGATATTGGCGCCCATGACCTGCAATGAGGACCGTTTCTGCTGAAGATGCAACACGGGCACTTGCACGGGGTTACAAATTTTGAAGGGCGGCGAAATTAGCATAGACTAGGAAATTTTAGAGGGAACAGTGGCAAAATTCTAGGGCCGGCCCTGTCTGCAGTTAACTTTTCTGAAGACAAGAGAGTGAGGAAAAGCGTATGCAAGTATAACATTGCTCGAATATTGAGCAAAGTAATCCATTCTTATCATCGAACTTGTTCCCAAACAAAATTCAATATAAATTTAAAATAGTTACATGGGGATGCGAGGGGTACGGGGTCACAAACTTTTTAAATTTTAATATGTTGCTTTTAAGTGCAAAATAGACTCCGAGCAATATGTGGAATCAGGTTGCAAAATTTCGATCCCCCCACCCCCAGTGTATATATTAACAGAAGTTACCATATAAAAATATAATATAATAAAAGAAGTAGGACGTTACCACTGATTATATTATCAATATCGCATAGTCTTTACTTATAAAACAATATACGATATCAGACAACGTGTAGCTTATCACCTTAGTTGGTTCTACATTTAATCTAGATTTCGTTGGGTGGTTTCTTGACCGAGTAAATAATTAATTACTTAACAAAATCGTGTTTTGAGGATTAAAACACAAAATCAAAGTCAATTAAAGAATAAAGTTAATCGGGATAAATAATTACCTGAAGGAAGCAAAGTCAAGAAAAAAATCTTCAATAATTTCGAAGCTAGTTAATTAATGATTTATGGGATTTATTTGACAAAGAAAAATCACGTGAACTGTACAAGAGACGATTCCACAGAAAAAGCTTTTTTATCGGATGCAAACAAACAAGCATTGACGACCACCAAGAGAACTTTGATCTCATCGTTGGGACAAACAAAAAAGAGATAGAGTCACTTCAAAAGACATTATGGAACTAAGCCCTATTTCAGGAGTTGCATGTTTACCGAATAGCAAACAGCTTCATGTATTCGAAAAGGATATTAGGTAGAGTTTTTCCGAACGAATTCCGGTCAAATCCTGAAACAAATCTGAGTTTAGATTCAGGATTTTCTCAAATACTGAAGAAAAGCAAAGTTTTGTCAAAATGCATCCTTATAGACGGAAGAAAATCCCGATTACATTTTAAAATTTTAGGTTTGAATTTCTTTTGAAATTGTGGTGATTATCGTTTAATTTACGAAAAAACGGTAATTGATAAATATTCCCGAAAATATTTTTTCTCGAAATGTACTCTTTTCTGGAAACATTTCAGTGTTTATACCACTATTTGGTAATAGTGAAGTTAAATAAAAACCGTTGTCGATAAAAGTAACTAAATTGATAAGATGGCGCTAACCAAAATATAATTTTTCTCAAAAACTTAATTTAATAATTTCATCTTTTATACAAAAAGAAGAGGTTTTTTTAAATCAATTGAGTTAAGTGGGTTTGAATATTTTAAATACTATCAAATTACGATTAATTATACAGCGTTTAATACAAAGAAAGGTAAATTTATTGTAACAATGGATACCTTAGTTCAAGAACGGAATACAGTCGAATTTCGTTAAGACAAACTACAAGCGGAAGGGAAAATCTGTTCATATTAACATTAATTCGTATTATCTGTAAAGGATGAGAGGAATCGTATTACTAAGTTATTCACCCTATCTCTAGTTACCATATACACATTTTGCTGTTATATGTATATTATTTATTTATTACTTTATTTTTTACTATATTATTGTATTATGAATAATTTTATTATGTTTCATAAATATTATTTTATCATGGCATACACATTTTGTACATAGCATATACAGAGACACGTAACTTTGAAGTAAATATTATGCGTAGTTGGTGGATTCCAAAAATCCATGTTTTGCTATATGTAGATATTATGGTTTAGTAAAAGTTTATTTTTCCGTATTACGTACTGGGACAACAAAAAATTTTAAATTTTAGTAGTACACTTAAAAAAATTATTAATTGCAGATTGTTTTTTCTTTCCGTCGGCACTTTCTATAGAATCTACCCATTCCATCACAAAACGACCCACAGTTTTTAGTTACATCCTACGGCCCCAGAATTTAATCCTAAATTCTAGGCACTATCCCCTCATTAGAGAAACTGAAGATTTGGTTCTATTTTAGTAGATTGGCAGTATCCTTCAACAATAAACCTGAAGCCTTTAACAATAGATTTCGTTATCCTTCAACAATAGACTTAAATGATAATCTGTCATGGATAAACTGTCCGCAGCAGACAATCCTCAACATTTTATAAATGCTGTCTAATAAAACTTACAGCTATGGAAAGGATCTAGACGAAAAGAAAAATATATCCATCTTCCCAGGCATGTTTGGTCAAAGAGTATTTGTTCAGTCTTGTTTGCGTACTTAAGCTGCATGCTCTTTGGGACGAAACCGAAGGGCACATTGTATTGGATCGATATAAATATGGTCACAATGGCGTGGGATTGAGTAAATTCCCCAATAGTTGCAACCCGGAACATGTTGTGAATCCTCCATAGTTATAATCCGGTTTCCTTAAACTGGTTTATAATTAGTGCGTTGGCATCAGAGGACTTCTCGCAGGTGGTCTCCGTAGTCAGTGCTATTTTGTTTGAGGAAGGAAGCTTCCAGGATCCCGAAATTACCATAAACCGTCAAATAAAATTAACTGCAATTCTATGTGTTTTTTACATTGTATTTAATGGCAACAATATCCCAATTAGAAATATGGGTTAAAAGAGAATAGGTTGAGTTGAATAGGGACGAGTTGAAAATTTGATTCGATTAATTCTTTCACACATTCCCCGCTTCAAAAAGCGGGTGTTTTAACTTTATGGATATAAATATTGTAGAGGAATAAATAACTTATAAAGATGTAATGAATAACAAATAATATATATTAAACAATGTCAAACAATCAACGTTTATTGGCGTAGTGATACCAACGCCGATGGTATGGCGTGATTAGATGGTGAAACGTTCGAAAGAAAATAAATATTTCTGCCTTCGGTGGGACCTGAACCCACGACCTTCCACTTGCCGGGCGGAGGCTCTACCCACTGAGCTACGAAGGACAATATATAATCTCTTTACGAACGTATATATATTGTTGCCAGTTATTTCGCAGAATGGTGTAGTACATAGACTACTATTTAAACCAAATTGCAAAGAGACTGGTATTAAATTGATCGAAATGCCCGTTGCAGCATATGTATTTATTTTATATAAATCGAACACTACGCAGATTAAATCAAACAACAATGTCAATCAATCAACGTTTATTGGCGTAGTGATACCAACGCCGATGGTATGGCGTGATTAGATGGTGAAACGTTCGAAAGAAAATAAATATTTCTGCCTTCGGTGGGACCTGAACCCACGACCCGTATCACTACGCCAATAAACGTTGATTGATTGACATTGTTTGATTTAATCAGCGTAGTGTTCGATTTATATAAAATAATTACATATATTTGAAAATAAATAATTTTCACATAATCATAGCGGAAAGATGTAAATAGCAAACAGAGGCCATTAATGGCCAAGTATAGAAATTTACGGTGAAATTGCATAAAAATTCATATGTTTTTTTATTTATGACCATAGCAATAATGTTCTGTTGAAAAAAACTAGTGCATGTGGGGAGAGTACAGCAAAACATTGCGTTTATGCAACGTTGGCGGTTAACGATGTCAGTTCATATACAGGGTGTCCCAGAAGGTGGTTCCCAAACTTCTAGGGGTTGTAGAGGACAAATGAAACGTATCGGCCAATGGAACCTATGTCCGAAACGGAACCGGTTTCGCAAGAAAGTGAATTTAATGTATACGCCCACCTCGCGGCTGCGTAACCAATTACATCAATTAAAATATTTTTTCCACATAGAATTTAAGTGATTCGTCTAATAATACAGCAAAGACAAAAACATCCGGAATTCCCTTTTCTGATCCGGATCTGAATACCACATAGTGAGAAATAATCATAAAACTGCCTTTTTTAGCACACTAGAAAAGAGTTGTGAACTGCCAAGTATATGCAGCAGGTAGAAGACATGAAAATAAACAATTTTTGTTTAGTCACTTTTTCCTAAAATTAGTCGTTTGGCCGCTACAGTGAATTTAGTGTTCTCATCCAGTCCATTCAAGGTTACCACATATGGCAAAATGCGCCATTTAAAGAATTTCCAAAATTATTCAACGCCAACGGACGGCGGCCTTTCTCCGCCTGGCGACTTGGTATTGCCCCTAAGTGCTACTTCCCCTGTACACACATATGCACGCAGGAGAAGTTTCGCCCCTAGACGATACTTGTCCTACATTATACATAGATTGTGGGCATACATATTGACAATGTCAAAGAAATCTCAGCTGTGTCGATAAAAATGTCGAAGTTATTTAATATTATTGAAATACATATAAACTGACATAAATTAATTACAATCTATGTATAATTCATAATACATATTTCAGTCAGGATCGGCGTTAGGTGAGGGGGGTATGGTTTACTGCAATGGAATATTATTTATGTAGTCTTCCATCGGGCCAGCAACAGATTTTTCGAGCCCCTACGTGCTACTTTCCCTCTATATAGATATGCATGTAGGTCAAGTATCATCTAGGGGCGTTACTTCTCCTGCGTGCATATGTGTGTACAGGAGAAGTAGCACTTAGGGGGGCAATACCAAGTCGCCAAACAGAGACAGGCCGCCGTCCGTTGGCGTTAAATAATTTTGGAAATTCTTTAAATGGCGCATTTTGCCATATGTGGTAACCTTGAATGCGCTGGATGCGAACACTAAATTCACAGTAGCGGCCAAACGACTAATTTTAGGAAAAAGTGACTAAACAAAAATTGTTTATTTTCATGTCCTCTACCTGCTGCATACACTTAGCAGTTCACAATTCATTTCCAGTGTGCTAAAAAAGGCACTTTTATGCTTATTGCTGACTATGTGGTACACAGATCCGGATCAGAAAAGGGAATTCCGGATGTTTTTGTCTCTGCTGTGTTATTAGGTGAATCACTTAAATTCTGTATGAAAAAAATATTTTAATTGATGTAATTGGTTACGCAGCCGCGAGGTGGACGTATACACTAAATTCACTCTATTGAGAAACCGGTTCCGTTTCGGACATGGGTTTGATTGGCCAATATGTTTCATTTGGTGTCCTCTACAACCCCTAGAAGTTTGAAAACGACCTTCTGGGACACCCTGTATAAGCACAAAATTCAGGATTTTTATAAAACGCAATTAATTTTCACGTAACAGAAATTTTATACATTTTTTAAAATGCTTTTACAGATATTCCCATAATTATCTGAATAATTATCTAATAAAAATCCAATTAATAAAATTTTAATTATCTAATAAAATTATAATTACCAAATTGAAGTCTAATTATTTAATAAAATTCAAATGAACTACGTACTAATAAAAATTCCAATTCAGGAATGAAAATTTCGTATATCCCAATTAGCTAATGAAAATCTTAACTAAAAAATCCTAATTAGCTAATACAATTCCCAATTAACAATCAAAAATGAATAGTATTTTGTTTTTCAGAGATGTTGCTTTCAGCGCTCGGTCTCAGGTAGTTGCAACGTGTACCTTTGGAGCGTAAAACTACTTAAGCCAAACCAAATCACAGCATGTGGCCCCAAAATAGAAAGCAGAGTCTTTTACTACAAGGAAAGGGTACTAACGAGTTATAATTACAAAGGGGTGGGAAGTTGGGGGCATGAGTGTAGCCAAGGGAATGGGCAGGGCATTTGCCCCCCCCCACCCCACCTTAGAAATAAAAGTTGAAGTACATTTGGGTATATTTTAGTATTTTTGATAATATATTTCGGGTTAGCAATGGTTTGCTCAACGAGATGGAAAGCTGGCTACGCCCATGGGGGAGAAGGGTGGAGGCTTCAGGAACACTCCTATTTCATTATATATGTATATAACGTTCTCAATAAACATAATAAATAAAAGCTCTTTGTTCATAATGGGTATTAAATCAAATAACTAATTATTACATTTTATAACCGTAAAAAATTACAGTGTAAAAATCTTGGAAAACGTCAAATTCTGAAATATATAAATGTTTATAGAACAAAGGAAACAAAGTAGCAAAAGTTAGATTGCATTGTCACTACTGTCAACTGTCGATAATGCTAGTCAAAGTAAACATTCAAAGGAAGAATGGTGAGAAACTAAACTAAACCCATGGTCGCCCCGAAAGGATGGAGGGATAAGCCGACCCCTCATCCGGCCAACATTGCGTTAATGCAACATTATTTTCTTTCTTCAATATTGCGTATTTATAATTATCATTTTTTGTAATTTCCATTTTTCACAAACTGTTGACATCTGAAAGATTATGTTTAAAAGAAAAGAACGTTGATATTCGTCAATCAGCAATTAATATACTTTTTCAAAAAATGGGTCTTTGAAAGTCCCTCAAAACACTTAAAAATAAAGAATTATAAAGCAGGAAATTTAATTTGTTCCCATATGCAAAAAATTATATTAATATTTAGTAAGATCAAATATTTCTGAATATGATATGCTAAAATTTGAGGTGAAAAAACTAATCAGGATATAGAAAAAAGTTTCCGTAAATAATGTGGCGTTAACGCAAAATTGGCCGAAAATGAGATAGGCAAGATTTTCTTTTCAAACAATACGAATACATTCAAAATTTACAATATTAGCCAAACATGAATCTCGCGCAAAAACCAATTGTATGATGAGTGGACATAATTTTCAAATAAATTTTTTTGAAATATGTATCATTTATTGTGGCATCTATAAAAGCACTACATTTTGAATCGGCAATGAAACGATGTGAAAATGATATTAAGCAACTAAATGAAATTCGTAAGAAGGATGCACAAATGCACAAAAGTAAATTAATAATGACAGTGAGATTAGTAAATATAAATTCAGTGGCGGGAGAAAGGATTTTCAACAACAAGAACTTTAGTAAAGCGAATTAAATTAAAGAAAAAATGAATAAAAATGCAGTATTCATTTTAATTTCGAAACATGCTTCGGATTTCACAATCAATCATCGGCTGATGCCTTTTTTCTTCACACGATTGAGTTTACTTTTATAAATTACCTTCTTGAAACCATAATATGGAAATTTTTAAGAAGCGTGATGGAAACAAAGGGAGTTTTATTTACTCGCATAATTTCCATTGATTCGCATCGTCTTCGTTTTGAAATGTCAAATAATTTAAAATAAAATTGTATTATTTTCCTATCTCACTTTGAAATAGTCTTAAATAAAATAAATTTTTCAGTTAATAAATAATAAGGATTTGCTTTACTGATAAATAATTATAATATATTTATTAATAAATAATTAACTTATGGATTTGTTTCAATTAATAAATAATGCATACACTCACATTAAAAGTATATTGTAAAACAAAAATTTCATAAGGCAATATAAGAATTAATGTATTACAGTACTACTTCGATGTGTTATTTGTCAACTTCTACTTACAGCTCCCTAGTTTTCTATTTATAATTTACATACAGTCTAATTTTCACATATTGAACGTCCGTGTGTCAAAATTTTGAAGAACGCCCTTGACCATTTCCGAGGAACTGTTTCTACATAAAATAGATAAGACTACAGATAAATACAATTAAATAATAAATTCCGTCTTTTACATCCGTTTCAATAACCCTGGGCTATTTTATTCAAAACGGCAACTCATTTATTTATTTATTTATAAATTTAAAACTTGACAGGGGAAAGACTCTTACATCGAGAGTGATAACTAAATGCCACAACTAAGAACAGTACAAAAATGAATGAAAGCAATTAGATGACATGACAATAGAACTCTAAAAGATAAAGTAAAGCTCTGAATTAAACACTAAAAGTTAAAAGGAAAAACATTTCAAGAAATCAGATAGGTCGTGAGCCTCAAGTGCTGTACAAAATGATCCGAAGGTCTCCCGGGCTACGATAGTTTATGACAATGAGTTCCATACTCGTCCAACTCTTTGTGTATAAAAATAGTATCTGGAGTTTTGGCGAGTAACTGGAAAATGGACCCTCCATGGGTTACCACTCATACCACATAGCATGCAATGCCAACCAGTGTTATAAATATATCCAGTCTTTCTACACATTGAAAAAATTTTCCATTTGGCGCATTTTTCATTTGATCATGAACAATAGGATGTTCATCACAACGATATATTTCAGGGACTTAATAAATTTTAATAATTTCATGATGAATCATTATCGAAACTCGTTGCGCATCAAGACGATAGTTTTTTCCTACACAAATATAAATTTATACATATAGAATACTACATGAACTTGATGTATGTCAAACTAATTTCAGCGTACGTTTATTTTTAATTCACAAATCTTTAGTGTTATTTGCATTACTTTTAATACAAGTAGAAATATCTAAGGAAATAAAGTTATGTTTATGGTAATATTTATTTCTAAAGTGCGCAAAAATATTTTACGTTTATTTTTTACAATATGACCGAGTGTATCTTAATTTACAATGTCACTGTTTTGAGCATCACGCGTTTTTCACATTTTTATGAGTTTTCATGCAAAAGCTTAAACACTAGTAAACTAGTAACTAGAGCACTCGAGCTTTTGGAAGCTTTGGGAGCTAATTTTCATGAACAGTAAATTTTTTTCAATGAAGTAAAAAAAAGCTAACCCATCTAAAAGCACTTTTGGTCTATTTGCTATTTTATCAGCGTTTAATATTGGTACAAAATTTTTTTCCTAGTAATTGGTACTTTTATTTTAATATTTTTATGAGCATAAGAATTCAATGTTTCGCAATAAAATATACATTATGCTTTCAATGACGTAATTGGAAGACACTTAGTCTTATAAAAGTATACTTCTATATCCACAAAAATATTTACTTTAATCTGATATATAAATTGGTATGCATACTATTAATATTTACTTAATCTGATATATATTGGTATACGAAGTATGAATTTCGTAAACAAAAAAAGGACGTCACAATTAAAAAAATTATTTTTAATTCTCTATGAGCAACTTTTACCCAATTTTATTATTAAATCAGGTAAGAAACACTATTTCGTACAAATAAAAGTTTGTACTGCGAAATGAGAGGTGAGTAATTAATATGAATTTATTATTGTCCCTCTCTTTTCAAAAAATGTCAATCTTGGAAGTATTCTAACGTAGCTATTTTAAACTAATTTTCTACTAATAAGCTCTTACAAGGAAAATGGCAAAAAAAAATTAGATTTTCTATTCGCCTGAAGCATAGCTTTTTAAGCAAGAACTGTAATTCCTTCAACATGTCAAGTGTTTATTTTTATTCCAAAACTAATTTTTTTCAGTTTGTGTTTGCGTAAAGGACTTCCGTTATGGAAAAACGCAAACTTTCTCGGAGGCTTCAACGGAAGTGTTTAAATAGGGACCCTTCATTTTTAGAAATAATATTAAATCATCCTTAGGTTTTATTGTAATCTTAAAATATAAAGCAAATTTTTGAAGTGATAAAGTTTTGTATAAATTCAAAATGATTATCGTTTCCAAATACCTTTCTCCAGTTTTAAAAAAATTTATCAAAATTAGGAAAAGTTCTCAGAAAATGCAAAACAATTATATTTTAACATTGGCTTATCAAGGTTTAATTAATATTTTCTTCTTTCCTTATATAAACATATTCATAGTTTTTGATTCATTCTGCTTTGACGTTTTAATTTAGAATTTTAAAAAATAAATCTATTAAATTTTGACAATTTATATTACCCATAGGTTTGGAAATTAAAATAGCAATTTATTAAAATGTATTACAAAATATTACAAAAATTGTTAAACCAATTACAATTTAATTTTCAAAAATTCCTTTTAACAAAAGTCCTTTAAATAATACGTTCTGTCGACAAAATTACATGCCGATAAGTATAAAATTTAAAATAAAATGTTTGATTGAAACATTATGATGCAAAGACAGAAATGGCCATTCCGCGCTAAGCAAAGTGACCCCGCACGTACAGTTGTGAAATATCGTCTGAAAAATTATTAAATTTTGAAGATCTCTCTCCTCTTTCTTTTTACTTATATTCGTATTTCCTGTCCTTTCATTAAAAATTCCCTCTTTCTTGTTGAAATAAACCGATCTTTCCGTATCTGCTGGACTTCGAGAACAATAAACTTAAATAAAATTCAAAATTGTTGCACATCATGTTAATGTTGCATGCCATTTCATAATATTGCCTATTCTTGTACACCACTATATGCAATGACACATAACTGTATACTATAAAACGTTATTGTATTCTCCATTAACTAGCTGATCA
>QLNU02015003.1:172081042-172100061 GCA_006491805.2 Dysdera silvatica
TGCGCATAAATTCTCAGCACTCTCTCCAAATAGTTGTGATAGCTGCACCAAAGTCCGAGTAAGTACGAGTAGCTCGGTGTTGCGTAATTTTTATTTAAATTGAATTAGTCATGTTTTCGTTAATTTTATGTTTAATTTATAAATAAAAGTTTAAGTTTTGTTGAACCGCCTGTTTTCAATCTTGCAACGCAAACGCTTCCAATTTGATTGCTTTGAATTTCCTATATTCGACCTTGCGCCACAAGAGAAGCCTAATTAACTCGATAAAGCTCCTTCAAAGCAGTGGATCTTTAAGTCTATGTGCTTTGGAACCTAACCTTACAAGCATGTATAGCCATAAAAATTAAACAGTTTTCTGCATTTTCTACTTGATATTTTCTTTTAAATTGTTTATAGTTTTACCACACATTTTAAATTTTACAAGATAAGCAAAACCTCTTTTTTTACATTTTGGAATACTGGAACTCTTGCAATTAGGTAGGCCGCCTCCTTTAGGGGACACAGTTCCTGAAACACACATCCTTTCATCTTATAGTCCATTAAAACCTTAAGCTGGTACTGATGATATATTAGAAATCAGAGACCCGAATTATTTGTAAAAGGTAATATTCAATTACACGATGCTTTATATAATGTTATGAATACTTAATTTTGCAGATAATTTGATGTTTTCAATCAATATAATAAAAGTAATGACAGAATGTAGGCTAAAGTACAGATCAGTAGACCAATCTGCAAGATTTCATGCTAGTATGCGAGACAATATATACATGAATATGTTAGTATGAGAATCACTGTGCAAATAACTATACTGATATTAAAATATATGTGTCAGTATGCCAGTATTTAAGAAGCAGGCAAACCTAAGTGCAAGAATTCAACATACTGATTGCTAATTAATATACCAGTATTTCAAAGTGACGGATATTCCTGTACAACTGAATAAACTTTGGAAGTTTTCTTTTACGTTTTTACCCTTAAAACCATTTTGTTCCATTCTCTTTACTAAGTAATGTAATGTACAAATCAATTGTTTCTTTTTAGGTTTCAAATATATTTTTCTTATATTAATCGCAAAGAAGTAGAAAGATGAAAAATAACCTCCATATTTTCCATTGTTGAATTTCTCAAGGACAAAAATAAAAAAAAATCTATTTGTAAATGACATTTCCAAAAAGCCAGATTATAAGATTGGATGGGAATAAATTAAAAAAAAAACAGTTCTCTTTATGCAATCTTCGAAAGCATTCAAATATTTTTACTCTGCATATTTGGTTAAAAGATTAAACAGTAATTAACTATCTCCCAAAATTATGTTTGAATTTTTAATGCCATTTTAAAAATAAAAATGAAATCCAATTACGTGGCAAAATTAAAAAGAGACCCACTCAGCAATTATTTTCGTTCAAACAAAATATTTTTTTTTATTTGTGCCTTGTTTAGTATTATTGGAATATTTTTTTAAGATATTAAAGTTTCCCTAAAACATAAATGCGATTCCAGTATGCAATACATAATTTACAAGAAGATGAAAAGAATACTAAATTGAATTGCAAGTTTATGAGAGTCAAATTAATTTATTATTAATATATTTTTTTAATTGAAGGTCTAATTTTTTGACACCGTAGTCTTTCGAAAAAGTCTACTTTCATAAAGTGTTTGTTAAAGAAATTTGTAAGTGGCTGTGGAGAGGGCTGTGGAGAGGATTTGAGGGCTACCGGGCAGTTTAGAAGATCGGACTCCCTTCCACCACCTACATCCCCCCCCCCATATTTTTCAAGAACTAAAAGCTAACGGATTTTCAAGCTCACAATTCCTTTTTAACATTCTCTCTTTTTACACATATATAGTTCTTCAAAATTTTTATTGAATTTTTAAAATATTATAGTACTTTCCTTACTTCGACTATAGTATTCTATCTAGTCACAAAACATTGCATAACTCTAATCATTTACGGGTCATTTTTGATCAAACCAAAATTACCAAATCGCCGATCAAACACAAATTATCAATCAATCAATTGTCATATTCATCAACTTTTATTAAACAAATTCCCTAAATACAGCAAGGCAATTCTCATCAATAGTCATGTTGTTTCTAACAATAGTATCTTCTAAGCAATATCGGGTTATCATAAAGTGGAGTCCAAGACTGGAACCAGCCAGCCGGAGCGAAGCACGTTAGCAAGCACCTCAAGCACATGTCGACTGATAGTGGCTTATAGCGTTATGTATATTATGTAAATTTGATGATGTTTGCTATGTAGGACTTCCCAGGAGGGCGAAGCAGCTCAGATCTATTTACATTCTACAGAAATGCATTCAAAGTGCTCAGTTGGATACTTATTTAACAAGTAATGGCAAATTATTATTAGAATATTCACATTCTAAAATATTTATTTCTACCTGTGACCCAGTTTATTTGTATAAAACTTTTAATATATAAATGGAGTTAGACCATAGCAAAGTTAATTTAAACAAACAAAAACTTAATAATATTGTGTTTTAAACAATGAATCACTTTCTGCTCAAATAATTTAAAAAACTTTAAAAAATGTTTAGTTATTTTATTTGAGAAATTGTATTTTTGGACAAAGTATTTGTGAAAAATCGTCTATTAACCAAAAATTAAGTATACACTTGTAAATTATCATTACGCTTTTAATTAATAAATCACGCAGCCCAAAAATGCTCTGTCAGTATCACCTACGGGCAAAACTGATCAGTGGTTTAAAAAAAAGATGGTGGTTGTAACAGGAGGCGTAGTCGAGTGATTGGTGAGAATACGTTCCCCATCAAACGCTGCTTGTTTGTTGCGGTGTTCAACGGAATACAGAAATCGACCGATACATTTATTGTTACGCAGAAACAGTGGTTGGCCTCGCAGCCGAAGTTCACATTTTTGCGTGCCCTGCAACAAGCGCAAGGATTTAAGGGGGCTGTGAATGAAAAGTTAACATTAAAAAGGTACAAGATAAAAGTCCGATGAGGTATCATTTCCAAAAATCAAGTCATTAATGCCCCCCCCCCCCCCCCCCACTTGAATGACCTCTAAATCTGCCCCTGTACTGCGACTCCTGATTTTCCCAGCCGCCGATAATAGTTAAGGCACTCCGTGCTCAACGGACGGGGGACGTTGTTTCTTTTTCTCCTATAGAAAAAATAGCTCTAGTATAAACTAAATACGTGGGTGTCAACTTTATTAATTGTAATATATTTATGACATGTATTTAATGATAATTTTAAAAAAAAAAGGGAAAAGGAAAAAATTTCGTTCCGGGCACCTAGGCGTTTGCCTCCTTTGTCCTCGCCGTGCCCTGCTTGTAAACCGTTAGAGAATGTGCAAGTATTACGTAAGCACCTTTGGGGGAGTGAGGGGTTGCCGTTTGTCTTATTTTCCTATGTTAGCCAATGTTAATTTTTGCTTATTGGGTTGGGTGGGGGTTGAAATGGCCAAAATATTGCTTACGTAATACTTAAAACACTCCCTTAGGTATGATTTTTTACATGTAAAGAAAAATTTACGTACATAAGAACGTTCATATTGGATCATTTAACGCCCTGTTATTCGCCACTGATTGATCAGTTCGTTTAGATATGAATCTAATAAATAGACATTTATAAAAAACTTCATGAAATCGAAGTTGTGTATGTTATTGTCAATGGTAAAACTTAATGTTTCACTCGGCGACTGAAGATCAGATTACACCCCTATGTCTTTGTTATTGTGTCGAACTTAAAAAAAATTAGATTCTATTGAAGGTACTGATATCTTTTCCACATGACTTGGATACAACCCTTTTAATGATACAAACACACACAAACACACATACTCATTTAATAATACCATCACTAGAAAGAATTACTTTAATATATTTCTAATATTACTTTAATGATAGCATTAATAAATTTTCTTTTAATGATGCCACGTATTAGTTAAATCCAGAATATTTCTAGTCATTAATATTTCTCTTATTAAACATATATGATGAATATTTCTCAAAGAGAAATGATTTATCGACACCTGGTGGGACACGAACTCGCAATCTCTTTGTTTCCGGCGAAGATTTTTACCATTTAACTTGAGGCGTCAGACATTCTTTCTCTCGCAAGGGTATATAAGGCATTAATTAATATAGACAAGTTCGCAATTAGTAGGGCACTGCATGGCTGCTGTTTAGACCAAAGGGACCCATAAGCAAGACTAGCATTGATATTTATTAAAGCAGAACAATTCTCATTTTATCCAATGATGTAATAGTGTTAGATCATGAATAGATAAGTTGATCAGTGCTCTACTTTAATAAATTTACATGTACAGAGAAGTATAAAGTAGAAGAGCAGAATAAACTGAATGTCAGATATATTCCATAAATCCGATAAGAAGATTATAAGAGATCATACGCAAATCATAGAAGTTCATCAAAAGGTAATAAGAAGATTATAAAAGATTTTAATACGACGGCGATTGATTATAAGAAGATTATAAGGGTCCATAAGTAGATCATAATGAATAATAAATAGATGCTATGAAGAGGACTGAATGCAATTTTGAGTATTTAATCTGTTTTCGTGTTTCGAAACGTAACAGAAGTAAGAAATAATGAAATACAATAACAAGAAAAGACGGAAGAGAAGAAGAAATCTAAAGCCTAAAGCTAGAACAAAAGCAAAACAAACTAATGAACGACTTACGGAAATTTTTAAAGATATAAAAACAATTTATTTAGTTCATATGAAATTTACATAATAAATCTAAAGAATTAGAAAATCCCAAAGAACTTGTGAAATGAATAATAAAGTATTAATAACCGTACATGCCAATGAAGACCGCAATCAGCTTGAATTTTGGGGACCATGGATTTAGTTATAGGGAGATGAAAGACTGTATGTAATAACATAATGTAGTGTAATAACATAAAACAAAAGTATAAACAAAGAAATAAAGATGTGGTATCATGATTTTAGGAATGTTTCACAAACTTTTAAGGACCACTACTACTTTTTATTTGTTAAGGGTTCACACAGTTCCCATAACAACGCTGATTAGTACAGTTGAACCCCGACTATCCAAGCTCTAAGCTCTGATTATGCGTGTTTCCATTTTTTCCGAACAAAATGTAGTTTACAAAATCTTATATAGTTATCGGCAAACCTGCGGCGCTATGGATCGAAAAGATATAAAGCTCGTTTTTAAGAAAAAATTATTATCGTCAATAATTTTCATTTTAAACTTTAATGTGAGACACCATATAAAATTTCATATTATAACTAATTTATGAAGACACTGTACATTATGTAAGTATTTTACGATACTACGTAAATCACCATACCGTTTCAAATGAAATTATTTTTAAAAGCTTCAAAAATGACCAATATACAAGAGCCGCGGTTGTACTTATCATCTGAGGTATATCCGGTATAAATTAGGAAAATTGCGGTTTACTCTATATGTAACTGTAAATCATCACAATAATAAACAAGAAACGTAATATGAAGTTCCTGTATTTATACACCAGTCATCAACGTAGAGTTTTCAAAATTATTGCGGGGCCCAGTCACATATTTTGTACATTTATACAGGGTGCATCATAAATTCGTTCAAACTTCAAAAATTCATAATAAAAGAAGTAATGCTCGGAAAAAATTTCGGTTTGGCCGAATATGATCAGAGGGACATTGGATTTTTTTCCATGTATAAAAAAAGATTTCAAAAGTAACTGAAAGAGGGCGCTCATACGTTATACCGAGACGTTTTATGCAAATCAGGCAAATACAAATAGACAATGAAACAGATCACAATAACATGACACTGTGTATTTATTATTTTAAAGTAAAAGATGTTCAACATGAACACCACCACAAGGTATTAGGCAAGTGAGGCACGTCACTGTGCCTATTACAGCTGAGTGTAACATGTCGGCATCGATTCCACTGACGGTCCGTTGAATGGCATCTTTCAGTTTCATCAAAGTGGCAGGGGAGCCCCGGTACACACAAGATTTCAAGTATCCCCACAACCAAAAATCTTCCGGGGTCAAGTCTGGTGATCGTGAGGGCCACTTAAACTTACAACCTCGAGTTATCATTCGGTCTTCAGTGAGAGTTTCCAAGAGGACTGTCTTGACTGCACGTGCAAAGTGGGGCCGGGCACCATCCTGCATGAAGGTGATGACAGGTAATGCATGTCTTTACTACAGTGCAGACACAACGTTAGAGCGCAAAAGCGTAACATACGGTTTTGCAGTGACTGTACATGTTTTCCAACCGGATATAGGACAATGCACTTCAAAAAAGAAAGGGCTCAAAATGAAAGACGCGGTGAAACCACACCAACCAGTCACATGAGGAGAATGCAGTGGCTTAGTGAGGTAGTCACGAGGGTTTGACGTCGCCCAAATATAACTGTTTTGCGTATTGACATCACCATGCAGTGAAAAGTGGGCTTCATCCGTCCACATGACATTCAACAACCATTGTGGGTCACGTTCCATTTATGCAAGCGCCCATGTAGCAAATTTTTGTCTTTCATCTGTTTCTGCCGGTAATAATTGGTGAAGTGCCTGTATTTTGTACGGATACAGATTCAAGATTCCGTGCAGGATATGTCAAATCGACGATTCCGGAATCCTAATTATTCTCCCAGCTTCACGAGCACTGCTACTCCCCGTTGATGTCTTGGCTCCCAATTCTTCCATGACACTTTGTACAACATGGATGCGGTCCACGCTCAAGGATGGTCTGCCACTTTGTGGATGATCCTTCAAACTCCCCATTTCCTCAAAACGTCGTACTAAATTCAGTATCCCATTCAATGAAATAGGGCTTTTTTGCGCCTTCAGTCTGTTCTCCGTGCGAAACTTTCGCAATGCAATAGTTGTGGATTCACCATTCTTGTAGAAAAGTTTAACCACCAACACTCGATCTGGTAATGATAGCGTTCTGCCGGTATCGAATGACGAATCCATTTCCAGCCAGGTGTTTTATGGCTAGCCTGATTTGCGTAAAGGGTTCCAGTATGACGTGTGAGCGCCCTCTTTCGGTTACTTTCGTAATCTTTTTTTATAATAATTTTTTATAATTTTTTCTGAGCATTACTTCTTTTATTATGAATTTTTCGAATTTGCACGAAATTTATGACGCACCCTGTATATTATAGTATATGTAAAATTGCAATTTCTTTCAAATATATGGGGGGGGGAGGCTCGGGCCCCACAGGCCCATATCACGCCTGTGACCCCAGTAATTTATTTCATTAAATCTGTGACATGAATTGTCCCTCTCTTTGGCATTTAACTCAATTCGAATATAATGCATCATTTGTTTAAATAGTTTTTTGCCATAAAATTTCATCTTGTAATTTTTGATAATTTTGTACCTTTAAATTTATTGATTCTATCATCAAAAAACCAATGCGCTTTCCTGGTCGTGGTAAGGAATTAGTATTAGTGAAGATATTAAGCATAAGTGGCGCGAATTAATTTGCAATAACTGAATGCATCGGAAACCGTCTATTGGAAACTTTTATCGGAAAAATCTAATTTTCCTTCAAAAAAAATGAAACACAATGGATAATAAATAGTGATTGAAACAATTGGACGGATGCCAGTAACGAGGTTCTTAATGACCAAATATCCACAAAAAGGGTACAAAATAAATGGCAGGTTGAAATTTTTTGTTATTTCTTCGCCAAATTGCAGGAAAACTATTTTGTTTTTACACATAAAGTGCATCTAAAAAACATATACTTTTTACTACTGTTTTACATAATCAACCACAAATCCGTATAGACTTTAAAAATTCTTTAAAAAGAAGAAAAAACTTCGCATTGTAATTAGGTTTGCGAAATATATATTGCCTGGACTTTTTTTTTTTTCTTTTTTTTTGACAGAGGAAAAACTGATGCACGAACGAACCGATAGACGGCGCTTTAGACATTTAAAAAACAATGAAAATGGCTATTACATGTTCAATTTGATTGTTACACTAGCAAGTAATTAGAAACGGTAGGTTTCTAATGGTTTAAATGATAATAATATATGTAATAATGTAATGTAATAATTAAATGATAATATGTTTATAATATATAAATGTATAATATATCTACAATTGTACTTCATTCTCCTAAATAAAGTTTTCATTGTATTGTATTTTGTTGTATTTTAAAGTGTTCGACATAATTATCACTGCAGGCTTTACATTTAGTTCTCGCAAAAATAACCGACTGAATATTTATGCAGGATAGAACACCAGCTTACACCGTAATTCCAGTAAAGATATTTCACTTAAAGACAACACGTACATTGTTTCATTTTATACTCAAATAGCATTATATACATAATGGGAATTGAAATAATTGAACTGGTATATTATATTATAGTGAAAAATTAACGATAACTTGTTATAAACCTGTTAATTAATAACAAAAGTGCAAGGTATAAAAGCACATAATGACATCTCTTTTCCTGAAGAGATTATTTGAAGACTATATTTACGATATTAGAAAAAAGTTGGGCTATTTGGGAAAGCATACTTGCATGATTTGATAAAACTTAACTGATAAATATTAATTTCTGATTGGTAGTTCAAATTTCTATTTTGAGTGAACCATTAATCACGAAATTTTCGAAAAGCGTGTCTTCGATTTTTCATAAATTTCCTTCCACTGATATTCCGTAAGAGGAAGAATAAAATTGGGGAAATCTCAATTTTCTTCAAATTAATAACAAAATCAATTTTGTAAAGATGTAAAGAAAGGTTCAAGTTACCTTAAATTTATAGAAATAATCATTATTTTCAGCTAATCAAACATCACCATATAAGAAGAGATGGTGATGCATTGGACTTCATATTTTCCGAAATATAAGTAACATATATAAAATAAATAGAATAAATATATATATATATATATATACATATAATTTCCCTATATATTTCCCGAAAGTAAGAAAAACACTTGTCATCAAGAAAAATATAGTCACGATAAACACATTTTTAAATGAACTTTGTGTTAAATTTCGTTTAATATTTTAATGGGAGGCCTTCATAACACCCTCAAACTCAAGTTAGATTTCTTTATTATTATGAACCAAATACATTCAATCAAGGAATTTTGGAATAAATTACCATTAGAATTAAAAGCATGGAACAATACAATTCTTTTTTAAAAAGATTAAGGAAATATCTACTACCGGGTAATGGAAAGCAAGTAACTGGAAAATAAATTAACAGACGATCTGAATCTTTTAAATGATGAAAGAACCTTTAATCATTTCATTTTGTCATGATACAAGTCAAAAAAAATTCTTATTTACTATAACAAATAAGGCAAAAATTATAGGGAAAATTTAAGGAAATAATGCAGATAATTTGGGATTTGGGGTATAAAAAGAAGGCATGGGGTGAAGTAACCTACTGGTCTTTTCTAGAATCCAGTCTCAGGAATCTTGTTTTATTTAGGTATTAGGCGCTTTGTATCCGCGCTGATATTTTTTTGGAACCTTACTTTGTATAGTTGAATATAGCCTACATATAATATATATTTGCTTTATGCTATAATAGTTGTTATATGATGCATACTTAAATTGACTGTACAAATAAGAAAAATAAATAAAACGACTTATAAAATTAAAAGGAATAAATTAAAACTCATTTTAAAAAAAAGCAGTAAGTGCGAATTAAAATTCTGTTGGGTACAAGGCTGAAGGGATAGAATGGGCTCGTAAAGTATGTGGCCTCGCGATATACAATCAATTACTAAATCATGATCTTTTCTTTGAAATTTAATATTTAATATTCATATTTATCTGTGATGAAAATTTCTCTTTGATCAGATTGTATTTTCGCCGTACGTAAATAAACAAGGCTTAAATAACACTTGGAGAATATCAGGCCTCTCTTCAAAGCTCTTGAGCCCCAGCAAACAAGGGCTCTAGGCTCGGATCTATTTCGTTCATACGTATTTTGTATTAGTTAATGACAGAAAAGTAATTTCATTATTTTCGTATGCAGTAAAAAAAATCAACAAAATATATTTCATGTATTTCATCATAAAATTTAATCTATGTGCAATGAATAATACCCAAGTCACATTATCGACTTAATTTACAAGTAAGTAGTTTTAAATAGAATTTTCAGTGTAAACAATTTTTTTACTAAAAATATTATACGCATAAAGTTTGCAAGATACTCATGGTCAATATTCTTCAGATTCCGGGAACAAGACTTTTAAATTTTTGCGCGAAAACCAAGACTGAAACCTTTAAATTAATTTACAGCTTTAGTAGAAAAATATAATTTGCATATTAATAAAATAATTTAAACTGTAAATTAATACAATTTTATAATACTGCTGACGCATCCAAAAGCTTGGATGAACTTTTAGATTTGCTATTTAACCGGTGTTTAAACTTTTATATATAAATTTAATAATTTCATTCCTAATGGATTGACCAGTATTTTACTAAATATATGAGGTATTTTCATTTTACTATTATCAAACTAGTCTCCAGAATAACAATTACTATCAGATAAATATGTCTTAAACTAATAACTGTAAGGTAGAAATATATGATAGAATGGAAAGGAAAAACAAAGAAAAAAATTATAGGAGAAGTTCTAGTAAAACTCGAAAGCAAATTGAAAGAATGGTGCTTTTATGCCGTAAAGTAGATTTGGGACTTTAAACGATTGTGAAAATGCTGATACCGAAGAATTTCAACGAGAACGTTAAACCCTGGTAAAAGCACTGTGATATTTAAGCACACCTTCAAACGAAGTGCACTGAGAAAGACAGAATCGATTAGAGATTTGGATGAAATTACTTTCGCCTAGATATATTACAGCATCTGTTCTTCAGGATTTAAACTATGATTAAATAAATATATGTTTATTAAGGAAGACAAGAAGTCTTGTTTAAAGAACTTCTTACAAGAACTACTGAACTTTTACATTTCTAGTATAAATTTTCATTGTGTTAGCATCACATAACCTTTTACTTTGTGGCTTCTAAAAATTAAATTAAGTAGCCCAGATTTATACGTTTCAATGATTTGATAACCTGAAACCAGGAGTTGTTTCTAAGACTCCCTTTAATAAAACCGATGTGATCATCTGAGGAAAGAACGATGTATAAAAGTATACTTTTTAAACAACTTGTTAAACACTCACTTTTCATTTTAAACACTCATACAGCCTTGAATCTATGATATCGGAGTTGTGATTAATAATAGAAAGAGAATTACATATTTAATATCCTTCAAGCGAATGATCTAACCAATCGACCACTATGTTTGCTTTCCCGAAAGATATTTTCTTTGATTCTACACGACATCCCATCTTCCTACTTCGCTTTGTGTCTTATTTTCTAGTTAGATGAATCGAGATACAGGGAGAAAGACAGAGAGGATAATCCAGAAGGAGGTGTCATCGAAAACTAATCAATCAACAAACATTTATATTTATATCCGGCTGCACATTTCCCGATACTAATGTGCAAGTGATTGATAACCAACGACTTCTGTTAGGCAAACTATTATGCTTTCGTTTTTCTCTATAAATCTCCGGGTTCTGATTCCACAAAAATGATTATTGATATTATTGTATCAAAGTTAATTGAAATTTATATATTATGATTTAATGTTACGATATATTCTCTAGATTAGCATATTTTTAATAATGGATTAAATATTAAATGACGGATTTATAAACTGTAACTAAAAGTTTATAATACTTGCTTAATTTTTATGTACATGTTTTGTAAGTATAATTTTGTAAATGATCAAGTATTTATATAAAACGGCTCGGTGTAGCTGTCCAATTTTTCATATCATAAATTAAAGCATTCACAATATATATAATATTATTTAATATACCCAATTATTATATTTCATAAAATTTATAATTAAATACAAAATAAAAACTTTAAAAGTACTTCATTCATCAAACGATTTAGTACAGAAACAGATATACTCACTTTCACTAATAACAACTAGTTTTGATATCGGCACTCAATATAAGTAAAGAATACACTATTTATATTTTTAATTATTTATTTCAATATTTTTCCGTAAACAAATGCGTACATGTACAGAAAGACCGTTACTTCATATGAAATTTATATTGTATAAATACGCGAAAATTTTAAAGGTTTTAGGATATTATTTTATGAACTTTGTTTTGTTAAGGGTTGCTAAAAACGGTCTCGCTGGCTTCATGCAGCCTGCTGGCAGTTGGTCAGGTTGGACAATCCTGCTATAAAATATTCTAATAATTATGTTTATAATAAATTATCAGATGAGAAATTTAAATAAATAATTGATCAACAAAGAACGGAAAATAAAACTGAAAGATGATTATTCACTGTACGTAGATAGCTCAAACCGACTCAGATCCGGATTGATGGAATTAATCGGCCTCAGACATTTGTTCACGTGTATATTTATTAGAGGGTTGCTAATAATAAACCTAGTAGATCAATGTGCCAAATAGTGTAGTACTACATACATTTTAATCCGTGTAATACATACTTTCTCTGGTCAAACGTTAGAGCTATTGTGTGATTTTTGGTAAAAACGAGCAACGTATGTGCATCAAGTTTTATATGGAGCTCAAAGAATCGGTATATTCTAGACACTTGAAATCATTCACTGTGCCTTGGGGGTAAAACTTTGGGTTTTATGTACTGCTTTGAGTAGTACTCGGCTTTAAGGGTGATTAAACGTAAGTTGATAAAAACATCAAGATGGCGAACGCTTGGGACAATCGAGGATTAGAACAACTCTAAAATATTGAAAAAGCGTAAATGCATAAAATTTGTGTCCTTATTACATCTAGGATATTATTGAGATCATTTATGAAACCTGCCAGATTACCTTTATTGGCGCATCTGATCGTAACTGTGGTGCTGACGTGACTTACTCTTTGCATTACGACATTGCAACCTTCATATTGCTTCCCTTATATTGTTTTTACATTGAAACTCTTATGTCTTTTAAAAAATGCAGTTTTTAGCAATAAAAACATCATCTGCCGAAATAACAAAGCATGTCGAACATAACGAAACATTCCCAGTATTCTCCTACTGTCGATTTCCCAAGTTTCACATAAAACTTTATACACATATTTTGTATCATTTTGTTAGCCATCAGATAAATCGAATACATTTAAGAGATCATAATAGGATCTGTGACATAGATAACGATGAACGCAGCACATCGCCACTTAACACGCTGTCTTCTTAGTGTTGTGAGCAGTGATATTTGGGGAAGCGTACGCTAAGTTTCGGTGCAATTTAGAAATATTTTGAGCAATCCTTGTACTTTCAAAATGTATATGCTTGTACGCACACACACATATACACACACACACATATATATGTGTTTGTGTGTCCGTTATTTTATATTAAAAATTAAAAAGGTTGTGTAATTCCGAATGAAATTTTTTTAATTACAATAATTTTGCTTAAATTTAAATATTTCAAATTATCCACAAGCCGTTATGTTACAGTTTAGTTAGTATAATAAAACATCGATATATCATATTGGATCGCATTAAACTATCGTTCATCAAGTATTGTATTAAAATTTGTCTACAACAAGATTCTTAAGAAAAGTTCATCAAAATATTTTCTGGAATTAAATACAAAACCCTTATGGAAGACACTAAACATTATCGTAATAGAATAGTAATGATCCGGTGCTGATTTATCGTGATAAGTTATTTAAGCTAGTTTTGCAAATATAAAATAGCTGCTAACTTTCTACAATGGACTGAAATAAGTAACGTGGCTCTCACTGAACCAATTCTAAAATTTTCGTTTTCAGTGGACTAATAGTTACTTAGGTCTTACCAACTCACCACTAATATAGACCGCCTCAAATATATATGGTAAATACTTTACTTACAAAAAGCATAAACCTTTGCGCAAAATAGAGAAGGCTGAAATTCTTCTGGCAACAATTTCTAAAAATTCACACACATATATATATATTTTTTAGGAGTTTAAAAGTCTCTTCCACGACATTCTCGCATATTCCGAGGAGTAACAAAATAGAGTATAATATGTCTGAAAGAAAATATAGGATTATAAGAAAAACTGCATTCCGGAAAGATGACACGAAATTTCATTTCAGAGAAAACTATATTAAAGCACGTACAGACTTCTGCGGGGCATGTATTTTGTAACAAGGAAAATAAGATATATTATAGGAAAAATATTTGTTTACTAAAGCGATTGAGGATGGAGTTTGCATTAAAGCAACCAATTTTTTTCACCTATTCCGGCCAGAAATTTAATAGAAATAAAATACAGGGTACCAGGGAGGAAATTACATAAAAAGGTTAAACACTGGTAAAATAGCAATGAAAAAGATCACTCAAGCTTTCGGACGCATCAGCAGCAGTCCTTCATCAGGAGTAATGACGATGTTATGTTTCTGTCTCTTTTTTATACTTGAAATTTCTGGAAAACCCTTCATCAGAGTAGTCCCGCAGAATGGGAAAACCCAATGAGAACCAATGGGAGGCCTCCAATAGAATCATGGAAGAACCCCAATAGGGACCAATGAGAAACCCACACTGCGGGTTACCTAATTTGGGGATGTCTCATACATTTCAGAGTAAGAGTTGTTTATAAGTTTCTGGAAGTGGTTGTGATGTATTAATGGCTTTCCCGTGTAGTTTGTAAGTTTCCCAAGATTCTAAGAAGAGTCTACTATTCTTGTTTGTGATGTGACGGTGTAGTATTTTTGTTGAGTCCCAGTCGGGTTCGTGTCCGTGTTGTAAAGCGTGTTCTGCCAGACGTGAGGCTATGTCTCCTTTCGCGAGTGCTTGTTTGTGTTCTTTTTTTCTTGTTTTGATCATTCTTTTTGTTTGTCCTATGTAATGTTTGTTGCAGTCTTTGCATGGTATTTGGTATATGGCGCCTGTGAGATCTTCTGGTGGAACTGGGTCTTTAACTTTTGTAAGTTGTTTGCGAAGTGTTGTGACAGGGGAATAGAATGTTTTGATATTTGCCTCTTTAAGGATGCGAGAGATTGTTTCGGAAATGCCGTGAATATATGGAATAGATATGCGGGTGTGAGATGTATTGTTTAAAGATGTACTATTGGGTCTACAGTTTCTGAGAATGAATCGTTTAGGGTATCCATTATTTTTAAGTGCCGTGTGTATGTGTTTTGTTTCTGTGTTTGAAAGTGTTTCATTACTGCAGTGAGAATTCGCTCTAAGACTTAATGTTTTAACAACGGAAGCTTTGTGGCATGTTGGATGATGCGATTTAAAATCGAGATATCTGTCTGTATGTGTGGGGGAAAGGGCTTTGGAATGTAATGGCGTTCCAGCTAATACGTGTTGTCGACAATATCTTCTCAGATTTAATGTTGAAAATTCGATGAGGACAAAACAGCAGTTTCCTCGATGACTCCACTGACCAAGGTAAATTTCACAACACTTCCAGACCAGAGATTCACGCTTGTCACCAGAAGGAGAGTTGTCGATGAAACTTGGGGAAGACACAGCAAGTCAGGGCAAAAGAATTTCAGCAACGCACAGATATCATCAGAAGTGTTAGTGAGATGCAGTCATGGTTCTGTGTCATTTTGGAGGCGTGTAAGTGCGGTGTCGATTGCAAGTGATGTGGGAATGCAAGTGAAGAGAGAAATTACATCGAATGAGACCATAAGGTCGTCGTCGTCAAGTTGTAGGTTATTTAAAGAGGTGCAGAAGGATTGGCTAGTAGAAACAGTGTAGTCGTTATTACCGATTATAGGAGAGAGTAGACGTACAAAATGTTTTGATAGGTTATATGTAGGAGAGCTGCAGAAACTAACTATTGGCATTTATTGACTATGAGAAGGCCTTTGACTCTATTAAAACATCAGCAGTCATCAACTCTTTAAGATCAACAGACATTGAGGATGTGTACATTGACATGGTGAAACGTGTGTATAAAAATGCAAGTGCAAAATTTCGGTTACATAAAGATACCAAAACTATCAAAATTGGTAAAGGTGTGAGGCAGGGAGATACCATTTCTCCAAAACTTTTTACTTCAGCTTTACAGATGATTTTTCAGCTGATAAATTGGAATAACAAGGGAATAAAAATAAATGGTGAATATTTAAATCATTTGCGGTTTGCTGATGACATTGTTATTTTTTCAACGAACCCATTAGAACTCCAAGACATGGTACAGGAGCTCTCAACTAGAAGTAAAGAAGTTGGACTCAAGATGAACCTACAAAAAACTAAGATCATGTTCAATAATTTCGTAGAGGAAACAAAAATACAAGTTGACAACATTGAGCTAGAAATTGCTGATTCATATATTTACCTTGGCCAGCTGATTTCAATGGATGGCAACATTATGAAAGAACTCAACAGACGTATTAAACTTGGCTGGAGTGCATTTGGAAGAAACAGTTTTATCCTGAAGGGGAAATTGCCTTTGTGTCTAAAAAGAAAGGTCTTCAACCAGTGTGTATTGCCAGTCCTCTCTTATGGATCAGAGACATGGAGTCTAACAGTTGGAGCAATACGAAAGTTACAGACAACGCAAAGGAGCATGGAGAGGTGCATGCTTGGAATAACTAGGAGAGATCGAAAAAGAAACACTTGGGTGAGAGAGCAAACTAGAGTAGAGGACATCATTGTTAAAGTAAAAGGGCTGAAATGGCGATGGGCTGGGCATATTGCAAGAAGAACTGATCAACGATGGACAACAGAAATTCTGAACTGGATTCCAAGAGACCACCGAAGACCTAGAAAACGTCCTCAAACTAGATGGGTGGATGAAATAAGAAAACAGGTTGGGGTGACGTGGAAGCGAATTGCTCAGGATAGACTTGTGTGGAAAGCATTTGGAGAGACCTTCATCCAGCAGTGGATAGATAATGGTTGAATATGATGATGATATATATATTATGTATAATTTAATATGTCATAACTGCCAAATACTTTTGACACTCGTTTGAATCTATAAAATACAAAATTTTATACATTTTATTAATGCGAAATAATTTATACGGTTATAATTTTATTAATACGAAATACAAATATTATGTTTTTAGTGTTGTAAATAACCTGTATACATGGATACGTTAGAGATGAATATTTTTTATTGCTACAGATTTAATGTTAATTATTTTCGTTTCATAAATATATGCGGCATATATCGATATTGTTAGTTCCCGAACATTAGCTAGATTACAGCAACCTCTCAAAGCTTTTGAAAAACGTTTCCGACTAACTTTACTTATTCTTTCTATTAATTCATATTTTGCATAATATTACACAACTTTCTCAACCTTAAGTCTAAAAATGAATTTCTAATAGTATTTACGGTCTCTCATAGTGCCGGCTCTTATGCCGTTAAAAAAATTGAATATGGTCATTTGAAAATTTCGAAAATCAGTAACCATAATCGTAATCATGAAATGTAGCCTACATTACTTCTCGATTATCACTCCAAAGCACATATCTATAAAGGGTTGTGTACTAAGTTTCATACACAGTCGTCAATTATAGTGTCCTTTACTACACCCCCTTCAAAAAGGAGCTATTAATTTGAAAGACCCTGTATAATAAATATTAACGTTATCAGTCCCATATGCATAAATAAATAATTAATCGCTTTAACAAAGCCCGAAAGAAACTGAGATTGCGCTAATTATTTTCTCATAAACTTGCATGTTCTCTTTCTGTTTACGAAAGATTCCAGTAAAGGGTAATATGCAGAAAATCTCCACATTTTGGAACGCTAATTATGAGAATGTTTTTTTATTTTGAAAGACAAAAACTGCAGTTTTTCCGTTTTGTTAATGCACGACTAATTCATTACAACTAATTCCAGTTTTTAGTTGCAGGCCAATTAAGTTTTCATAAAAATTGAGCACAGTTTGATGAAAACTGAAAAAAATATGTTGGAATTTTTAATTGGGCTATTTTTTGACCAAATTAAGGAGAATTGACAGAAAGAACAGTAAAGTTCAATTTATAAATTTGCAGGACTTTTTTAAATGTACTGCATTTTATATTCAGCTTTGAAGCACATTACATCTGCTAATTAATTAAAATAAAGAGAAACAGGTACTGAAAAATACTTTATATCTGATACTTATTTTATGATTTATATTAGAAACCTATCTTAATTTTTAATAGAATCTACATGCTTCCCCTGTTTAACGCTGTGGATGCGTTTTTTGGAAATAGGGTGCTGCACGTGGCGATTATAATCGACTATGCGAGCTTGATAAAAACTTCAAATCGAGATGCATTATTATTTTACGCATACAATATTTAGTGTGAGCAGGAAATAAAAATTAATGAAAGAAATAAAACCTTAAAGCATCTTCTCTAATATCGGTAATGACAAGTTATTGTAATTATTAACTCGTCGTTAATACCGAGTGGAGCGAGTTAAATTTATATCTTGGAAGAAGGACTGTTGGTCCTGCTTTAAATTTACATTTTTTGATCTGTTAATATGCTGACTGTCTTAACGTATATCCAATGCTTCGAAAGAGAAGCAAATAACACTCGTATTTGCAGATGACATATACTTTCAGTGTTTGATAAAGTCAACGCATATACAAACCCGTAATAAACATACTTATCAACGTAAGGTGGAAGTTTAGGTTACGCCAATTTCCCTTGATAGTTCAGTTGGTAGAACCTTCACATGAAAATTTAAATAAATCAATGAATAGATGAGAACTTATGGAGTTGTCTTCTTCTGCTCTTTACTTTTTAATCTAATAGAATTCTATTGCTGGTGATGATAATACGTGAGCTCTAAACTTAAACTTCAGCGTTACTATTCCTTTATTTCCACTCCTTCCTATAAAAGGGAAACAGAAAAGATCTGGAAAATTGTTGAACAACGACGATCTTTTTGGAAAATTTTTAAAATTGAATTTTTTCATCTCTAGTCAACCTCCCAAGTAAACGTTTCATTTGTTGTAATTCCCCTCACACACAATGTTTGTTCTAACTTTAAACTTTTTACACCAACCATTATTA
>QLNU02015003.1:172100161-172117252 GCA_006491805.2 Dysdera silvatica
ACGCATTACCACTACAGCACAGCAAGAACGGATCATTATTGCATATTATTTAAACTAGAAGGGAATTTTGAGTTCAATAATTTTTTTCTAGGGAAGCAAGTTATCGGGCAGTCATGATTTTTTGCAGAAAGTAAAAACATAAGCTTAATTGTGAAGTATAGTCTACTTTTAAGGTATTACCAAATTATTTCGAGCATATTTATTATCAACAATTGGGTTTTAGCCCCCATCATGTTTACCAAATACTTTTCTACTACGCTTATTTCATTTTTTGTCTCTAAAATCGATCGAAAACGAATAATGCAATATTTCATATCCTTTGATATCAGCTGCATTTTCATTTCAGAAAACAAAAACATATGTGATGTAAAACATTGAAATAAAAGCAATGATATGGTCTTGTTTCCATGGAAACAAATGTTATGCGTCAACGTAAAACGAATGTCACAAATTGATCGAGAACGAAACGTCGAAGTATAGTTGTGTTTTCAAGGAAACGAACAGCGAAAAGTTAAACGCACTTCAAATCAGAAAATAAAGAAACTTCTAAAATTGAGATTCTGTCTTCTCATCTTTATTCAACTGTACTTGTTTTGGCGATTTCGACAGATTCGCAATATATTGCAGAATCAATTTTCCCTTTAGTTTGCTTTATTCAGCATACACGAGTATGTTTCTTGTGCGTGCCTGCGTTGTTGTAGTCTTCTGTCATTCTTACGCCCAATCGATGAAGCTTTTAATCTTGCAAGCGTTCAATAAAAAAAAGTACAAGCTAACTGTCCTCAGCAAAGGAATTTATTATACAATAATGTTTGCCACCCACGTATATTTAGCTCAAACTAGAGCTTTTTTTATATTTGGAGAAAAAGAGGCGCCGTCCTCATCCTGGATTCGAACCAGGGTCCCCGCGTTGAGCCCGCGGTGTCTTGACCTACTAGACGAATGAGGACAAGAACAAACGCATTTTTCTCCGTATATGAGGATGTAAGATATTATTACCCTTCACAGGGATAACACAATTGCCAAATAATGGTCAACACAGAAAAGCCTCCGGGGCGAGTCCGGGGGGAATTCATGTTCGAACCAATTGTTAACTAGATTCATTCTGCTTTATTGAAATTGATGGCTAATCATTTTTAAATTCTGGAGAAAATAATCATCCCTAAGTTGAATTATTACGTATGTTGTGTTATACAAATAAAAACTCTATACTCATAAAAATCACATTTCTTTACCGAAAGAATCCAGTTGTTTGTTACGGCAGAAGAGCCATATTTTAAGAAGATAACTATTTTAATTGCTTTCTTTTTTTTTAACTATCTAACACTATAGAATAACTACTTCTCCATTTCTGTAAATCACATATTTACTGCAATGCACATTGTATATAATTTTAAGTATATTCATAAGGCTGTAAATGTTTTGCCAAAATTACAAATTTAAGTCCTTTTTACTATTTCCTTTTATTCATTGGCAATTATTAAAATATTACTCATGAGAAACTTATATTCTTTGTTTAGTTTCAGCGCTATTTTCTTAATGTGTAGATTTATTTCATAAAGGGAAGTAATTGGTGAATTCATATTCATAGATTCAACAAACGACGTCTTTGCATAGAAAATTTTCGGTATTATTACAATTTAATGACTAATTTATTGGATCAGCAACACTGGTTATCTGATAACTACCAATGTCGTAAATGATCTCTAAATTATAGATTTAACCCTAGTCATTGTGTCAATCAAAATATAGCTTATAATGTGTGATATTGTGAGCTTGCATCACCTGGGACGTGTGCGAAATGTTTTAAGCTAACTATGCGAACAACCTGAGTTCGATTCTTGCAGATGCGCAGTGTGTGCTGTTTTTTACTAAATCTCCGTAATTAGGGGTTTTACTTCCTTGAAAAAAAGGGTTGGAATTCTTGAGAAAATTGTAACTCTTGAGACAGCATTATCTTGTTCATACTTACGCTATGAAACAAAATTAGAATTTGAAATTATATATGTTATCAGTGGCGCACTCACGTAGGATGCTCGGGCCCCTCCCATGGGCTAACGAAACGAAAAGTTATTATGTCAAAAGACTTGGTAAATTATTTTTTTTTTAAATTAGGATTGAAAGTAGCGACGTTCTCAACTACATTTTCCTAAATGTCGCTGACACTGATAAGACTGCTGTTGAGGCAAGCAACAGCAGTAGCCCTGGTTGTCTTCAAACACTTTCCATGTGGTAAAAGTAGACCAAAACACAATACCAAACACGGTTTAAATGAAAATTCTGAGTGCAGATACTTCTAATTTTGTCAAGAAATCTACCTTACTTATGAAGATAAGAAAATATTGCTAAAAAATCTTTGGGAACCACATAGAAATTAAAATTTTCCCACAAATGTTACTAGTGCTGTATTAAGTGAAGGAAATCCTCACAACAGTCGGAAGTTCTGTTCCTCTTAGCTGAGTAAGCGTAACTGGCTAGTTTACCTAAGGTAGAAGACAGTGCCTATAGCAAATTTTGTGTTCTCTTTTCACCCCATGAAGTCGGTTTAAGATCGACACAAGCCACACATCTACTTATTTCGAAGGGTTTTAGTACTTAGAAAAAGGTCTCGGAGAAGTTCAAAAGCTCAACCAATAGAACACTTTTCTCTATCATATGGATTCCGTTCTCAAAGCATATGAGTTTTTAAGGTTTATGGAAGGAAAAAAGGCTTCTGTGGATGAAGTAATGGATAGAAGCAAGCAAAAGTATGTCTTGCGGAATAAGTATGTGCGAAAAACTATTATTAAAACAGTGTTTTTTTGTTATTGAAGACGAGGGCTGTTCTATATAAAATTGTATAAACATATTATATTATTTCTAATGATTTAAGTATCTTGCACTGTAGAATTATTAGTAATTTAATAATGATAAATGTACACAAAAATACAACAGTAATTGCTAAGGCCTCTGACCATTTTTCCTATGAAATATTCATTACACCACTGGTTCCCCCTTTGGGAAAATTCTGGGTGCGCTACTGTATGTTATTAACCTATTTAAAAAGTGATACTAATGAAAAAATGATAAGTAAAATTCGAATATTTAATAAGTAATTAAAAAAATTAAACAAAGGATTGAAGAAAGAAAGTCTCTAAATTAGACGTTTGTGTTTTCAACAGCGAAATGGATTTGATAATCTCAAAAATGCCCCGTTTCTGTATTTATTCAATTTTAAAGAAAATCTTTTTAAAAAAGCTCTCTTGATCCATTTCGTAACTGCTTTTTTTTGTTTATTGTATTTATTACATTTTGATCCGATAGAGCTTGAGAAAGTAGAGGCAACCGTGAAATTCTTAGGATATAATATTGTACATATACAAGTCGAACTTTCGACAGAGGTGAACCAGATCACGACAGAAGCGTTTTATCTGACTCAGTTATTTTCTTTCAACAATTTGTCATCGGTTCCCAAGGCCATTTATTTTACGGTTTGCGGCGTCAATAGGTCATTTTTCTTTTATCCGGATCATTTTGCTCTTTTTCCGGAAATTGCCCAAAATATATTACGACCTTTACCAAAAATAAGAGAGACAGCTTTCTAAAAAATTTATTGGATATTTTTATTCGATTTTATCCTTTTCTTTGAATGCTTGCGTAGTTACCTTTTTTCAGACATGTAATTGTATAGATATCATATGAGTATGCTTTACCAATAATAAAAAATTACTTAAAGTTGAATTTATAATGTCTAGAATTACTTAATAGCTGAGGATAAAGATTGAAAACGCAAAAGTAAATTACATGATGGTATTTGTGCCCTGTTTTATAGTACTGTTCCGTTTTGTGGACAGTTGAAAAATTGAGTATCGAAAAAAAAAAAAAAATTGACCATTAAGTCCCATCTTTCCAAAAATGAAACACTTAATTATTGGAAATCTGGCAATGCATAATTTATTTTTTTTTCCTTAAGGGTCTTAGTTATATCTGATATTGATAAAATATGGCAGAAATAAAATGTGTTAAATAAAAAATTCGTCAATGTGAGATTTTAAATCTTTTCCATTCATTGAAACGTTTACTTTCAGACCACAGTTTAGTCTAATGTTTATAGTAAGAAAATATGCATGAAGGGTATATCAAAAATATGGAAAGAATCAAAACAAGCCCGGAATCTTTCGTTTAAAATATAAGCTACCATAATTTTTTTCAACAATGTATTATATACCTACAAGGAATAAAGATTAGTCATATAAAAGATACTATATGTATTTTAAATATGATTATAATTTAACATGAAATATTATTATTTTAGTATCATTAAAAAGAAACGCTTTGTCATCCCGAGGCAAGAAGTAAAACTGAAAATTAAAGTAAAATAGGAATATAAGATTTTTTGTTTTTGAATAAAACATATTTCGATATGAAAGGTGCAAAAACGTTTGTTCAAGGAGAATTTAATAATGGCATCTCATGGTCAACTTTGATTTAGCCTATGTCTTTTGATTATTTTATAATAATCGTTAATATTTCGCGGCCGATGAATTATACACAAAATTACTTCTTCAATATCTCTCAAGAAAGGCGCCTGAAATTAGTAATTAAAAAAAGGTGTTTATTTTATTATACACATGCATATCGGGTAAAGAAAATTAATTGAGGAGACAAGCAAGCATATTTATTAATCACAACATGATTTTACAACAAATTTAAAAATAGATTCAGTAATTACAGTAAAACTGTATGTATGCCTATCTGTATATTTTTATATATGTATGTAAGACAGTTAGTGCCATGTATGTATATTAATGAATAGGATACGATATATGATACTAATTACGGTTTCAATATTTTCCACTATTTGCCTGTAAAAAAATACGTGATACAAGGCAACAAAGCATTGACGGTTTTGATTTTATCTGGTCTAAATATGAGCTATAGTGAATATGAAATCCATTTATTTTGGTTTATTGTGGACTAAATTGGTTTTGTAGATTCTGAGATTAAAAGCAAAATTAGTTTCTTACCGATTTTAATTCCGAGACAGAATAAAAATAGATATTACCATAGGGAGAAGTAAATTATGACTAAAAATTAAAGAAAAGCAGGAGATTTATTAAAATATGTTTTTTGTAAAACTCATAGTTTATTATAATAACTATAATGTTTATTTGTCACAAGGTTCAATGGTGCATCCAATTTTGAAATGTAATTTAAACATAATGGCAACTTTCACAAAGTATAGATAAGAAAATACAATTTGCACTTCCCCGTGACGCATCTCCAGTAAAAGTCAGGAATTTAACCGGCTGAGGACCCTATTAATCCGCTGGCGCACAAACTCCGTTTAATAAGTATACAATTAAATTATTTTTAGTCAGTCTGATATTATTAATGTCTTTAAGATTATTTGTAAACTCATTACAAATCTTTATTCCCGTATATTTAATTTACTTTCTACACATTTCTATGTTAAAACTTAACTAATTAGTTTAAAAATAGCAGACATGTATAGCTAATTTCGAAAAACGAATTAAAAATATACAATTAAATCTACATACATACAAGCGGTATTCTTCTATTTCCTGAAGCAAAATATTCTAATAGAAACGTCATGTCTACTATATTATTTTATGCAAAAAGTAGAGAGAGAGAAAGAGTGCCACAGATTCGAAGTTTTGTGATAAAAAAAAGTTAAAAGCAATCCTTATTTTTTGCAGTCATAGAAGACCCAGATAATTTTTTTTATACATTCGTACCTGTTTAATCAAAATACTTCCATTAAAGTTAATTTATCCCAACATATACCATAAAGTTTGAGGGAGAAATGTCGCTAGTAAAAGCTTTTCCATCGGGTCTGTGGAAAAACGAGCACGAATAATCAACAAAAATACTTTGATTTGTTGCCTATGTAGCAAACATAAGAACAGTTCAAGTCGCTTTAAAGGAGAGTATTAAACTAAAGCACATTTCCTGAGTTGTACATTTACCAAATGGAAAATGACTTCGTGAATTAGGAAACGACATCAGGTAGGTTTTGCGAACAGTTTTCGTTGAAATCGCGGAACAAATCTAAGTTTAGATGTAGAAAATCGGGTGTACCGCAGATAGCACAAAAAAGTGTTGTCGAAACAAATTCTCTCAGGTGTGTTTTAAAAAGAAAGATTGACTTTTACAAATTTCAATTTTGAAATCCTTGCATTTTTTTTTTCAAATAGTGAAAAAACGTGTTTTCACGTATTATGAAAAGCTGAAATTTGATTTAAAAAATTTAAGGGTATTTTCTCCACTAAACCTTCTTTTGTGTAAATATAAATTCCTATCCTAAAATTAGATTTTATTAATAGTAAAAATAAAAATAAATACACTCTCTTGCAATAAAATATATCCACCCAGAAAGGATTGAGATACAACTACGAAACTCGGCACGTGTATAGTGTTCGAATAGATGAACAGAGGATCAAAACATCGGAACAAAACATTGTTTTATTGACATGCAGCAATAAAAAAAATTGTGCTCTTCAATAGGTGGTGAAACCACCCCTGGCAGTCATGCAAGCCGATACTCGGTGGGACATGGAGTCAATTAAGTGGCCGATGTTCCACTGCGATAGATCCTACCATAAACGCAGCAACTGCTGAAAGAGTTCGGAGGTATTCTGAGACGACTGAAGTTGCCTCCCAACATGCCCCAAACATGTTCGACAGGCAAAAAGTCTGGAGACCTGGCAGGCCACTCGAGGACACTAACACTTCGAAGACATTGTTGCGACAGCTGAGCAGTATGTGGCCTAGCATTATCCTGCTGGTAAACAGAACCTGACCGGTGAGATATCATAGGCAGTACCACCGGCTGCAAAATATTTCAACGCACATGCGAGCGGTGAGAGTACCTCGTAGCACTACTAAAGGTGGCCGGCTGTCTCAAGGAATGGCTCCTCAGATCGTCACACTTGGTGTAATGTCTGTGTGCCGTTCGGTAACGATGTTGGATTCGACCGCTGACCACTTCTCCACACACATGTATGTCAGTCATATGCATGAAGTAAAAAGCGGGATTCGTCACTGGGTGTGACATTCCTCCAATCTTACACTGTCCAGCTTGACCGTGAGCAGCACCGTTCCAGGCGACACGGCCTATGGCGGGGTGTCAGAGGTAAGCGCCATAATGGTCGTCGAGACCTGAGCCCAGCGTCAGCTAGTCGTCGCCGAATGGTATCCCTTGATATCAATGGACCCCTACGAGTTGGCAAATGGAGTCGAATTATTGATAGTGTCACTTTGGTTCGGACGTAGCTGCTCTCCTGAGTGCGCGATCCTGTCGCGCATCGGTGACCTCTGAGGTCTCTGAGGTGGTGGTCTCTCTGAGGCTTATAATCCGCCCCCTCTCAAAGTCGGACAAATGTTTGTAATGCCGTAGGGAACGTCTGTAAAGCATCTTTCGTGTCGATGTCGTATATCCAAGTTGCCAATTCGGTTATAAATGTCCATCGCCGAGCGCACCGGTTCTTTTAAATTTTACTCGCGTCACAGTTCATACACGCGTTACATACCTCCACAATGCTCATTGGTGCTGTACGTTTGATCATGCTGAGTTTCATAGTTGTGGCTCAGTTATTTCTGGGTTGGTATATATTATTGCAACAGAGTGTATTAGTTAATAAAAATTTACTTGATAATGCTTTAATTGCACTACATTTTAAATAAGAATTTTTTTTATACATTTGTGTTCAAATCTAAGGAAATAAGACCAGTTTTTAGAATTTCTCAACAGATGTTGAACATAATATGACAACAATTTATGCTCTACAACAGCGGAAGTGCCTACTCATGATCGTGAGTAATGCTTATAGGAGAACATGACTGTCAATAACTAACAATGCAAGATGGTGTCTACTATAAGGCTAATAGGAGGTATGGTCACCTCTAACAGACATACAGCACAGCGAGTTGTTGTATTGTTAACGAAGCAGTTGGTGAGTCCCTGTGGCAACTACACCAACTCCTGTACTAAAGCGGTTCTTAGCACCTCGATGGTTTTCGGAGGCGGTTGGCGAATTGCAATTGACCTCTCAAGATTATCTCATATATGTTTAATTGAATTCAGGTGTGAATATCTTGCTGACTTACATCAAGATACAGGTGGAAAATGCTGGCTTTGAAGATATTCCTCTGCCAGTGCAGCTTTATGTGGACGAGCGTTGTTGTCCATAAGAAGGAACAGAGAGACAACAGCACCCCTGAAAAGTCGTACATAGGGCTCTAAGATCTCTCTTCAATGCTTCTGAACAGTCAGGAAGTCTCTGTAAAACACATGGAGTGTTGTGCGGCTGTCCAACGTGATGTCTGCCCATTCCATGAGATCTCCGTCATTATATTGATCTACTTCCCTCACGTTTAAAGAATGGTATCGTCCCATGTTTTCCCTAAAGCAAGATACGTCGAGAGTCGGTGTTTAGGCTGAATCTAGACTCGTCGCTGAACAGAATTTGGGGGCCCACTCGGGGATGGACTGGGTCCTCTCAAAGGGCGCATACCTTGCGAGTCCTTGCGAGTCCATTGTTTTACCGGCTACTAAACAATTCCCGACTATCATCCACGAGAGTGCATTGCCCGGCGGCCCAGGACATCCTTGGTCCCACTGAAGCTGGATCCAAGGCCGATGTTTCCTGCACCATGCTAGACGCGCTCTTCTGTGTGAAGGAGTGAGCGAGATGCAAACAGTGGATCTTGTGTGAAAAATCCCTCTCTCGTGAAGCCTTCGAGAAACAGTAACTCTTGAAACCGAGGTTCCAGTGGCATTAGAGAGTTCATGAGAGAGCTGTGTAGTGTAGTTGTTCTCTGACAACTGTGTGAAAATTGCCAAATATCGATCATCATTAACCGTCGAGGCTCTTAAACGCCCTCGCCTGTGCATATGGATTCGGTCTCCTAAAACTATTTCAACAAATTACAGACGACACTGGGCGTTACATTGAGCTCTCTTGTAGTTTGAACTTGGGATTTTCCTATTTCCAATCAACCCCAATTATCCATCTTAGACGGTCGTCTAAACCTTGTGGTTATCCATTCCACCTCACTGCTACTAAATTTAACAAAAACATGCTATGCTTATCACCGATGAATGTAACCAACTTCTGGACGGAAGTACAAGCGACCGCTTTTATGGCTAACGCCGTCACAGCCCCATGTATACGTACGAGTAGGTTTATATATATTTCACACCAGAGATATTGCGTTATTGTTTGACCCCATAATTTCCAGTTTTGATTCAGTATTTGTTGATAAATTTGAAAAATATGTGTTTATTTTCTTATTTTTGATCACCAGCATATATTGTTAAATTTATCGTTATAAATATTTTGTTTTTCATTCTGTATCCAAAGCAAAACCAGGTTCTGAAAATTATCACATTATGATCAGATGATACCAGATGCATAGAAATATTATTTTTATAGAATAGATACAAAAACAAAGTTTATAAATTACGACGAAAATATTCCAATGTATCTTATAAATATATAAATACCCCCTTCTATATCCTATAAATACATAAATGTATCCCCTTCTATATCCTATAAATACATAAATGTATCCCCCTATATAAATCCCAAATACACATACCTTATGTGCTAACTAAATAAATAAATTTTCACAGATTTTTGAAATGAGTATTCCTAACAAACGAATAAAACAACTGGAACCAGGCCTTACCATAAATAGTAAAATTTCGTCACTGGTCTAACGTGTAAGAAAAGATTCTGCAACTTTTCGGAAACTACTTCTCGCCATTATCACTTCGCTTGATAAAGGAAACAGTGGCTCTTGAAACGTTCAAGAATATATTTTACACGTTGGTTCAGTAACGGAATTTTGCTAGTTATGCTATAAACATAGTATTGCTAGTAATTTTTTAAAATAAATAAATTTAATTTCCCAGCGACACAAGCTTTTTTCTAAAAAAAACCTCTATTCCTTAGAATAAATTATAATTTAAACAGAAGTCATATTAAATTCTTCTACATAAAGTAACCTAAAAGGGAAAAATTATCTTTTCGATTATTATTTTCCAATTTTTGCCTTGAAATTCACAACACATATTATGTACGTTGATTCTTTCCAATATCAAAATAAAATATTTTTTTACACTTAAGATTTAAAAATAAAATTTATTCATAAAAGTGTAATTAGGATTTAAGTCTCTGAATAAATATTAGTTACGGAAGCAGGGATAAAAAATAGAACGTTGTGGAAAATCATGTTAACACAATAGAATTTTTTTTTTCAAAGAAATTTCAGTTTTTGTGTTTAATATTTCCTTTATAATATAAAGTTTTTCTAATTTTTATTATGTTTCTAGCGCTTAACATACTACAATATTTAAAATTTTATAAAAATGATTATACAGTGCCTTATAACCAAATATGTAATGTTCTGATAAAACAAGTGTTAATTATTTTATTTTGGAGATTACTGTTAAAAAGCTTAACTTTAATCTAAAATACAAGTCCGATATACAGTTGTTGTTTTGGATAAATTTAAAAAGAATATGTTTCGAGAAAAAACCTTGTAATTAAAAATATAATTTAGTGCTTTGCGTTTTTGCTGGAACGATTTTCCCAGTTTAAAAAAACTCCAACCAAAAACTTCTTCATTTAGTTAAGAATGTGTACTGCCAAATGAAACAAGTGATTAGTTTCAACTCATTTTTTCCTCCCTTTCCCAAGTATCAACCCATTAAATATTCTAACGTTGCAACTTTCTCCCATTATGCTATCGATTAGCTCTTCTAAAGGCAATAGAAAAAAATTGAGTTTCTGTTCGCTTGACGCATAGATTTTTATAGCAAGTTCTGTAATTTCGCTAACAAGTCAGATCTTCTCTGTTTTTCCATAAAATAATCTTAGTTTTTTTTTACTTAAGAAATGAATTAAATTTATGGAAAAATGCCAAGCTTCACTAAAGCTCCAATGGAAGTGTTTAAATAGGGATTCTTCACTTTCAGAATTTGCTCTCTTCTTTTTCCTGGGCTTTATTGTATTTTTGGAAAATTAAGCAGACTTCTTTGAAGATAAATTTTCGTAAAAACTCAAACTTATTATAGTTTCTGAAATAGTTTTTCCAGCTTGCAGAAGTTTACTGAAATTAGGAGAAAAGCTTGAGAAAACGCGAGCAGTGTTATTTTTTAATACCACCATATCATGGATTTTTTTTTCCTTTTTGTACAAATAATAATTTTTAGTTTATCCAAGCTCTCTTCTTCAACGTTTAAATTTAGAAATTTCAATGTGATCTAACTAATTATATTAACTTAATTTGTATTTTCCATAGAGTTGGTTGATTAAAACAGCAAGTAATTAAAATGCGTTATATTAGTAGAAAAGGTAAATCAAAATGATTAAATTCCATAGCATATTTTTAATAATCACTTATTTCATAGAACAGTACGCCAGAAAATTTCCTGAACTAGCAGTTTTCTTTCATAATTGTAGTATACTATTTACCCATTATATTACATGTGCATTTAGATTATCACGTTATAACATGTTCAAAAACTAGGTTGAACAAAGGTAAAAATTACTTACAATTGAAAACATGACGTACAATGTTGTAAAGGCAGACAAGATAAACAAACGAAAAAGTGAAAAACATAACATCTCTTTTATTCTCTTTGTTTTTTCTCTTTTTCTCCTATACCAAAAAAAAAACAACTATAGTATAAGCTAAATACGTGGGTGTCAAGTTTAATAATTGTAATTATATCTCGCATACTCAGAGCAGACGACCAATAGTAAATGAGTATATATATAAACATCTCCTAACCGGTAAAACAATCCCCAATTACATATAAATGAAAGCAATTGCCTCATTTTTATGCATCAGTAAATATCTTTACCTTCTCCCTCTCTCTTTTAAAGTACATATCAAATAAATTTATGGATGTAATTATTTATTATTTCATATTATGGATTTGTTAAGCGGGTTATGGGAAAAATATTGAATAGGCATAACCGGCTCATGGGAAAAATACTGAATAGGCATAACCGGCTCATGATCCCAAAGTCTTTTCTCGTGCATATACTATTAATAATGCTCTCAGGTATAGCAATCTTCCTCCAGTAACTTCCCTCCTAGTCTCTTTTTAATAATCAGATATTCTTCAAAATTTTTGTTTTATTTCTAAATCATTCTACAACTTATCCCCTCAATTATTACAAATGTTGTTTCTTATAATTTATTTTCGAATATTTTAGGTAGGTCTAATTTATTTTATTTTCAAACTCTACACCATTTTCGTTCCGTTGCATAGGCCTAGAAATATATGGGCCCATGGGGATGATCCCCCTTTCCCAATAATTTGAAATAAATTGCAATTTTATGTGCATCGTAATGTATGAATATATGTTGAGTAGTGATTTGAAAATAGAAACACGTCGATTTTATTTCCAGGTGGAAGGCCAAGGTCAATATAAAAGATATTCACAAAAACTTTCACAGCGTCTATTAAAATAAATTATAGAGCTTCGCGGGATATTCCGAGGAGTTTTTGTTTTTAAAAAGCACTTAACGTTTCCCTCCTTGCTATGCGGAACCTTCTCAGAAGGAATAGCCGACCAAGTTTTCCTCCGCAAAGTGCAAGATTTCCACTAGGTTGCTCGGCAGAAAACACATATATATTTAAGAAATGCATCTTTTTTTAATGCATTTTAATATCAAATAATTTTTTTGTTTAACCCTTCCGAACCCTAGGGTCCCCAACTTTGAATTTTCAAATGGCAACCCCTATCTTGTGATATACCATTTTAAATAGCGTAAAATTTTTGCGCAAAAAAATAAAATTGCTTCATGCATTCGTGAGAAAGAGCTAAAAATTAATTCGTTATTTTATGTTATTCACACTGATGATGACGTGAAAAGTCATACACTCATTAGTTCGTTAAATCAAAATATTGACCGTAGTCCTCTCTCTCTGTCTCTCTAAGATTGTTTGAAGTGGTCAAAATAACAACTTCATGTTTAGGTCTTTCTCACAAATGTATCAAAATAATTTCATTTTTCCGCAAAATTATTGTATTTTTTACGCTGTTTACAATTATATATTATAATATATGGGTGCCATTTGAAAATTTAAAATTAAAGGCCAGGGAATAGGGGGTCGGATAAAAAAATTAGACAATTTTGTGCATGCCCCCGAAAATAAAAAAACACTCTTTCCAAAGCTCTATTCAAATCCTATCAAGAGCTATACATGATATTACCTTTTCAACTGAACATACGGTATAATAATGTACTGCCCAACCCCATTAATTGAAAAATCATCGTTGAAGTTCTGTCGTATTTGTATTAATCCAGGATGTCGGATTTCCTTTATTCATTCATACATTTCGTTAAGAATATAGAATTTATGAATTTCAGTTATTGGTAAACTTTTGTTTTATTGCAAATCTTTCTATTTCGGGTATTTTTTCTTTAGATTAACATTCCTTAATGGATCTCCACTTCCCGAGGAAAATTCCTTCTGAGAGTAATTGGAAATTATTAGCATTAATCAAGAGTAATTAGCATTAATCAAGAGTTTGACGCTAATTATGAATTTGTATAGATTGAGATAGTCAATGTCGGAAAATGTCTGTTTTGGGATTTCAAATTAAAATGCGTGCCAATGAAAGAATCTTTTTTTCAAATTTTCTTTAATTGTGACCACAATTTGTCTTAATTCTATTCTTAGACAAAAAGCTAGAACCTGTGTTAACGTCCATATTTGTGCGCCTAACGCATACATATGGACGTTCAGAAGGCATTGGAAACATGAATAAATTAAACTTCAAAAATTTGTTTTGACTTATTTTTTGATGTTGAATGTTTACATGTTTCTTATATTTTATGGATATTAGTTAAGGTATAGTATATGTAACTTCTACCTTCTTGTCCAAAAATAGAATCGAGATCATCCATGATGCATTTTGCTGAAGTTATAGGAAACCTGCTTCCGAAATAAACTTTCATTGCAAGAGAGATACCCTCATCCCACTGAAATTCTACTGTAAATGATCGAAATTTATCATCGCTATTTAAAAAGTTCTTTAAAGTTGATTACAAATATTTCAAGATTTTGCAGGTGCAAAGAGGCGAAATAACCTTTTTTTCGGAACTTTAAAAAAATCATAGGAAAAATGTTAAACATATAATTTAAAATTTTGTGAAAAAAATATTTACTACTGATGTTTCCCTTCACCATCTTTACGTATTCGTAATCCAAGTAAAAATATTTTGATTAATACTGTTTCGCTTTTGCAATGAGAGCCCACAGCAAAAATATTTTTTTACGATTTGAGTAAAGGGCACCATAAGTACGTAACACCAATTTTATTTTCGAACAAAAATATAAAAGCTATGCCGCATCGAACGTAATTTGATAATTGCTTGAAAGGTGTAAGGAATATGTTCAAATTTAACTTAAAAGATAAGTGAAAACATTTCTTTAAGTAGAATTTGAAAAATTTTTTGATGTCATCCGAGCATTAATTTAAATACATTGAATTCAGGAAACCTTTAAATTTCTTATTCGGAAACATAATTAGGATGACATGTGGCACCTTTTGAAGCAATTGTATAGAAAATGTGTGTAATCTAGAGATTACCATAATTTTCGAAGTTGAATATCGACATGTTTCAACACTTTTCCAGCATTAATCCATATACGTTATGTGCAGTATAACTGCTATATACTTGCCTAAAAATAGAATTGTGGTTACTCCTGAAACCTTTACAGAAATTGTAGAAAATTTGTTTCTCTTATGGACTCCTAATTTCTTTTAAATTGAATTCCAACATACCTCCTATGCTTCCCGAGCATTCATTCATTTGTGTTAGACGCGACGTAGATTCTACTTTCTTATCGAGAATCAGAATTGAGGTCACCTGTGCTTTCCACTTTACAGAAACCGTAGAAAATATATTTCTTCCATACAGACTCCTATTTTAATTCAAAATCCCGAAAAAAGACATTTCCCAATGTTACACCTACAAAACCTTCACAGGTTGATATATTATAAAGTTACAAGTAAATATAATTAATTATGCTGATGGTAGCATTTAATTAGTGCGCTTTATTATTGTTACTGATTTCGATCATTCCTAGGGGGAAGAGATTTTCTATTAGAAATGGAAATCCCTCTTTCTTTTCAAATGTTAATATCATCTTAAGAAAGATAAAAAATATAGGATTTTTTTTAATACCGATAGAACTTGAAAATGGAAAAAGTGAAACAAAAAATACAATTTTGATCAAAATTTTGTACTTATTCGAAAGATCAATACTTGGCATTAATATTTGAAAATTATTTGGGGCATACGGCCACTGTGGCTATTCTTAACAAACCACATTCTAGAAGTCCAATTTTTCGCCACTTTCGTCAACACTGCTGGCAGTATGTCATGAATAACGCGGATATTGTTGTCTTACAAAGCGTCAACTGTTGCTGCTTTATCAGCATAAACCATTGACTTCACGTAACCCCACAGAAAATAATCCATCGGTGTAAAAATGAACCTCATCGCTGAACATAATTTTGCGATAAAACAACGTATCAGTTTCCAAATACTCCAGAGCCCAATCGGCGAAATAACGATGCGCAAGATGGTCTCGTGGCTTTAATTACTGCACCAACTGGATCTTATACGAGTGTAGGACAAAATCTTTACGCAAAATTTTCCACAAAGTGGATAGACAGAACACCAATTCCTCCAACCGACGACGAATCCATAAATTTAGATCATGTTCAACACCTTAGTTTACGGCGTCGATATTCTCTTCAATACGCACATTCCTTTGACGTGTTGGTGTCTTTGCATCATCTAGGGAATATGTCGCTTTAAATCTATTTACAGTTCAACGGATGGCTTTCTCAGATGGACGGTTATGTGCACCATAAAAATCACGAAGTCATCTATAAGTTGCACGAATGGACGACTGGTTTGCAAAGTAAATTTGAATAATTTGGTACCGTTGTTGAAAAGTTAAACGTTCCATTTTATTTTACCGAACTATACTAACTACAAATGTGAAAGAGAACGTGCAAATAAACAGCTTATTTGAGAGCTGTCGCCAATGAAAGTTCTATCACAACTAAAAAAAACACACTTTATTTAATTATACGCAAAGGCTAACGTCAATTAACGATTAAAACGTCAATTTAACAGTTTCGTTCTTAGTTTATCTGTTCAGTCGTGAACTGATTTAGTGTGTAATCGAAACAATAGATGGCGCTAGGAACTGGAATATTTTATTCGGGTTTTTTTTCTGTATTTTTAGAAGCGTTTGGTTCTAGGTTTGGACTCGGCGTCTGAGCGTCAGGACTTGCCCCGTTCATGGCTTAAATTTATGAATATTATTCTCATAATTCATTAATTCGAAAGTATATTCGAAGTTTATATTCTTCAATGAATCAAATTTATCATTTGTTGTAAATGCATCGTGTTTGTGAAATCAACCGTCTCTGCTAAGGGTGTCGACTCATGGTGTAAAATCGAAATCTGTAAGTCTTGTTTTGTTAATTCAATAACCTCAATGGTTATTTATTTTCGAAGCCTGTATGCTTCAATGAATCAAATTCATCGTTTTTTTTTGTTATGTGCATCAGTGTTGTCAATCTTATTCCTGAAAATTAAATCTCGTTGGTCCTTTCGAGTGTTACGTCAACGAGTGTTACGCGTATTGCGTTATTTTCACCATTGGATTATCTCTTCTGGTTGATATTCGTCCTTCACATTACGCGTGGATTTAAAGACAACCAAACTCAAGGTATGTACGATCAAATAAAATATTATACAGTCCACAAAAAAAAGTGAACTACCTAAAATCTCCTTAAGCGCCTACACTTATCTTTGCAATTTTCTACTCTATGAATTTCTGTTATTATTTGTAAATCCGATTTAAAGATATGAATAATTCACTATACAACAATTCTATTCCAAAGACTAGAATAAAGCTTGAAGAAAGATGGAAAGGCTATTGTACGTCACTAGATATTTTATTAAGTTTAATAATTTACTATAATTTGCTTCTTTTTTGATTGACGTCCTTTTCCATCTTATAATTCTGAAAATTGT
>QLNU02015003.1:172127413-172150095 GCA_006491805.2 Dysdera silvatica
CTGATTAAATGCGTCGTGATTTTTCTGTTGTGGTTTGAAGGATATCATGCTTCATATTTTCTGTGTTATCCAAGCATCAACTTTTTACTGGTTTGTGCATTGTTATGAAAAATTACGTTTGCATGGCTCTGAGCTTTTCAGTTGTAAACAGTATAGAAGAGAGAGAAAGAGAATGGAAGTGTATGCTATTGTAGGATCAGAAGAGTTGCACTTTTTCTTTTAATGAGTCATGAGAAAGTTATATATTGTCGCGAAATGGCAGTGATAATACCGATTGTGAGCACAAAAAAAGCTAGCCACAGAACTGGGGGGAGCAAAAATATACTTTTGCCTTGCTCCCAAAAAACTGGAAGCACGTTCCCCAACTGCCCCCGCCAAGTTACGCCTATGTGTGGCTGTTCCATGCATTGTGGCTATTAGCTGGTCTGGGTAACCTTGTGATTTTTTAGCACCATCAGCATCTCCTTTCGGTGACATTGATTTTTTCGAATTATGTCATCATACATTGTGTGTAAGAGCAAACTTCTCGTATCTCGGTTGTCAAGCTTGTTAAGCCACTCTGGTTCATACGGAGGATGCCAGATTTGACTTCGAGCCGGAAGGATGTCTCTATATATTTTCTTTTACAAAAGCATTAGTTTGAAGGCTGAAACGTGAGTGTCAAACTGTTATCCATCTTAATCCTCACGAAATAATTACAAACACATGCCCTGGTGGCTTCATGTGTTCACCCATTGCAATTGTGTTAACACTAAGTAGGGTAATTAATGATGCCTTTCAAATATTCCGATTGGTCTTGAAACTTAGCTTAGTGCTTGTCTTGCGCAATGAGTAATAATGAACTTTACAGTGCTTCATTAAATCTGCACAATCTGTCGGATATCAATACCATCATAATATGATTGCCGCCATTTAACTACTACTAACCCAGAAGTGCTATAATTTGTGCATACTATAAAACCTTAGCAAATAGTTATTTTGACACTGGCGTAAGGTTTAAAAACACGACGTTTCGGGAGCCAACTGCTCCCTTTGTCAAGTGAAGGCATAAATTCTGTCTTCACTTAACAAAGGGAGCACTAGGCTCCCGAAATGTTGTGTTTTTACACCTTATGCCCGTTTCAAAATAACTGTTTGTTATGGAATCTCCTGGTGAAACTCTGTATTGTTTCGTTATAGAAGCCATACCTGGTCAAATTCGATCAAGTTTGGCAGAAAAAATGTGTTGTATAGATGGTCGTTTTAGTACACAGTAAAATTTAAAGTCAATACACGAGGCCTTGAAAAAAAGAAACATGTCCATTTTTGCTTAAAATGAGATAAGAAAGGATTTGCGTCCATCCAGTTTCGTGTTGGCCAATAGTAACGTGGTGCTATCCTGCAACAACTTATTACACTATGGTCATATACTAGTGTTGCAAGCAACAAGGCAACCCCAGAGGGTACTTCCATGGACTTAACTCAAAAATTTCATTTTTGTGACTTATACCACTGTTGTTTTCAACGCCTCATATATGAACCACACTACAAAGATTTGATTCCAGCATTTTTACAAGTTATTTAAAGTAATAGCTACGTGAAACGCGAAGCAGATAATAATCACCTTAAATAGACTGTTAAAACTGATCCAAATATATCCTTGTTTCTCTGATGAAATTGTTATTCTGCTAACGTAAGTTCTTGCTACTACAGCTTGTAACAGGATTTATTTTTGCATAAGAATAATTCTGTTTCGTCATTACGTTGTGCGGTAAAAGGCAAAATGATTACCTGTTTGTAATTTGTTTCCCAAGAGAAGTGTTCGACTATGCGAAATTTATTGACTCGCTCGGTTCTAGTAACGATGCTATCCATCACACGGGAAACTACTTAGCCAAAAGTCAACCATCCCGTACACGCATTTGCTTCTTTTTTGAAAAGAACTAAATTAAAAAGGGTAATATGGGACCTCACGTACAATTTATTTACTGCTTTGGATGCATTCTTTATTAATAGCTTATGTTGATGGTAGTGATATGTCCATTTGACAGGAAGCTGCTAAAAATTCACTGCGTGGGTTTGGGGTATTTTAATATTTTCCTAAGCTGGCAGAAGCGTTTCTTGCGTACCGCTTATCTTCGAACATGTCCCATCAACTATGTAAATACCATATCTAACGTTTGTTATATTACAAAACAATTTTATGATAGTTTTTTTTGCAAAATATAAAAGCAACTGTTTCTAATTGGTTGTAAAGTAGCACCATACAAACAAAATTGGAAACTTTAATAATAGGCATGTAATAAACTTAATTAATTTACAAAATACTTGGTATAGTTATTGTGTGAAATATCTCTGCAGAGGTACTCGAGAAAATCGAAAAAGACATGGCTACAGACAAGGTTGTACATGGTTCATTTTATCTGTCGAAATGCGGGTGGTGGGGGAGGATATCGTTATATACAGTATCGCTAAAAACAGGTTCAACTGTTTTAAGAAAACGTTGTTTATAGTTGTTTCCATATCTGTATTAAACCTTCATCACAATATTAATATTTCAATTTTAACAGTAATTGTAACCCAATTAGTAATGGCAACCCTATCAATATTACTAGCAAAAGAAAATGTAGTGTTTTGATGAAGGTAACATATAACGACGGAAACGGCTGTAAAATTTTTTTCTCAATATAGCTGCATAAACTATTTTATAAATTAATTTTTATTAGATTAGTGCAGTATGTTACTGTAGCGACCATTAGCGCTTCAATCGCGTTCTTAAACGTACCCAGACCTTTCGATAGTTGCGCATGGACAGTAACTCTTAAGTATAGTTTAAATTGTTATACACTGTTGTAAACTCTCTCTCTCTCTCTTTTTTTTCTTTTTTTTTTACGCATCGCTTGTTGTTGTTAAGCTGTATTCGATTAAGATGCAATCGACATTTTTCGTTGTTACTAAGCGCAATATTTGAAGGTGTTAGATCACTGAACGAGCAACGAGCAAGATGTCGTAGTGATGTTCCATTTAGACGACTACTGTTAGCATGTCTACTTTAATTACGAAGCATTTTGAAATTCTGTTGCTATTACATAACCAAGTCAATATTAAATATGTCAAGTTTCTACAAACTGTTTGTACATTTGACTTTTATTCACGCCGTACATGAAGTTACGCAACTCGCAATTAGCCCCGCAATTAAGCATGACTTCATTGATTATCCAGAAATTCATTTTAGTTTACGTTAACTATTCACGCCGTCAAGTGACACGCCAGAATTCCAATTGATATAATGTTGTGGTCATTTAGTTGCCTATTCCGCTAATAACCAGAAGATTCTACGTTTCGACATAGAGGCTCATTATTCCCTTCGACATTGGTACCCGGACGTGATCTCGTGATAATGTAAATGGAAATACTCTCATACTGAGTTGGCGATTTTTTTTTTTTTCCTTTTCCATACTGGTTCCTGGTTCTGCGAAGATTGACCATGCTGTATTTGTGAAGATTTCCTACTCACGTATTTCACTGGATTCCCGACTTTATGTCCATTCATAGTATGCTTCTGCTTCGGATTCGAAGGGGGCGTTGCGTCTGGATATACATCCATAGACGTTTCAAGCTACAGCAACTTTAACTTCTTTTTGTTTTCATGCCAACCGCTTGAACTAAAAGAACATTCCAGAACAATTAGAACATTTTGTTTTTTTTCTCTTTCGCAAAAATGTTTTCTTTTTTCCCCCGGTGTACATTTGTATTTGCTTGACTGTGCAACGTTCTTGTGGAATTATTTAATTTGTGGAGCCAGTGATAAGTGTTTTTTCTGTTTTTTTTCAACTTGGTTGGTTTGGTGTGGTATAGTGTATCCTCCAGCATCATAATATTCCGTCCACGATTTCGGCACCAGCGTGGAAAAAATCGTAACTTTTCTCGTGAATCATCGTATTTGGGCTGCGAGACTTAAGATTGAGCGCCATGTTGGATTTGAAACTCATGTATTTGCTTGGACGCATTATTAGATGGCTTTTTTTCCATCAGCTAATATCAAATATCAGTAATAATAATTTTTTAGAAAACAGAAGGTAAGTTTGAACAATATCAATTTTATTTTAAATTGCTAATTTTCAATGTATTACGAAGCAGGGACATGCCAGGGTTTTGGAGAGGGGGGCAGAATTTTTTTACAGCCACAAATTCGTGGCGTCATCTATTGTCATAAATCTTCAGCAGTTGTTATAAAACATTAATTACATAAATTAATTGCTAATTAGTTAACTAAATAATTAAAATAAAATGGATCACGAAATAACAACTATTTAAACGATTTACAATTTTACTGCCTTCGCAGAGCACCATGCTTTAACATCGATGATTCCACAAAAACTGAAACAAAATGTACTGGTGTAAAAGACTAATTTTTTTGCAGAGGGGTAAGAGAAACCCCCTGCAGGTCTCTTGGTGCGTGCCTGTAACGAACTTTTTCAATTATGAAAGTTTCAAACTTTTATGAAGGATTTTAAAGATATATATATCAAATACTAAGTCAATACCAATTAAAAATATTGAATTAGAAAAATAAATCAACAAAGTATCTACAAAACTATTAATATCACCTTAACTTATGCACTTGCTGTATACGTATATTTATTTTTAACATATCAAATATAGTGATAACTCAAGAATGGCTATTAGTGTTGAGTTTTAATATATACCTAATGCCTTTAAGCATGGAAAATCTGAAAATAAAAACTGCTATGTAAATTTGAAAAATGAATTTGATATGCGTGATTGGATTACAGATTATGCCACATTGATTTCAATAATTTCAAAATACTAAATCAAAATGTTAAAATATAAAAACATGAACACCCACGTGCTACATAAGCGTAACAGATCTTCGCTGCTTGAATCATTTATGGTGATTTAGAAATATACGACAAAAGTTACGAATTTTTCCGCGCTGGTGCCGAAATCATGGACGAAATGTTATGATGTTACCCGGGACCTTATTATGTACTTGTGCCGGATATTGTAACTAAATGCTTAAATCGTAGTTGTTTTTTCTAGTCATGCTGCGAAATATTTTCTTAACGTATTTCATCGCGATAAATTTACAACTTTGAATGTGTTATTATTTATGTGTAGTATAACCTTTCAACTTTTATATTTTTGCCTTCATAAAGGATTTATTAGTAACTGTTTTTCGTAGTGCATATTTGCAGTAATTTAAGATTGCGAATTGTGGTAAATTGTTTTCGTGACACGTTAACATTAGCGAACGTTTAGCTGAGTTTTTTAGCTGTTCTCGGCACACTAGGGGGTGCTTTGGAATTCGTTTTGCATTTTTATGTTTCTGGTAATAACGTTGTTACTTTGCAATAGTATTATGCCTGAAGGCGACGATACTAAACAGATAGCTCGCGTAGCTTTTCGCGCACCACCCTTCTGGAAGTGAAACGTTGAATTATGATTTCTTCAGATATAATCTTTATTTTTTAATGCCAGAGTCTCGACAGATGAGACTCATTTTAATTGTGTGGTTGGTGTTCTCGACGCAGAGATTATGGCTGTGATCAGCCATATCGTCAGATACCCCCGCCCCCATCTATTCTGTATACCGCCATTTAAAAGCGAATTGTTGAACAGTGTGCTCAGTCTGAATCCTTGCGCCTTCAGAACTTCATGGACATTCCTATAGGTGATATGTCACCCATGGTTTAACTCCGCGAAATGCCTGAGTTATCTGCGGGTAAAGTACCTGATTCCATGTTGAAAAATTTATGGTTTTGAAGATTTCCTACCTACCACCAACAAATTTTATACGTTTCGGGCGAGGACTTGGATAAACTCGCCGCGTTGACCTGTAAGATAAATGAAGTTACAGAGTTGTCTCAGGTAACCGAGGTAAAAAAAGTAACCAATTCATGCGATCTTAGCGTTCAGATCGCTGGGCTGACAGCGCAAATTAAGCATCTTGCTGCTTTAATGGGATCTAGCGGTCATCGGAGTCGGGTCTCGTCACGGTCCAGGGACCGACGCGAAGCAAACCAAGGGCGAAGTCGTTCGAGTATGTCCCGTGAGTTAGACTTATGCTGGTACCATAGGACATTTCGCCATAAGGCAAAAAAATGTAGACTGCCATGTAATTGGCAGTGGGGAAACGAAAAAGCTCGACCAAATATACGGGATTCGGTCATATCGAGCGAGTAAACCGTTTTTTTTTATATGTGATGGATCGTCAGGTTTTTCTTTTCTTATTAATAGCGGAGCTTCAGTTTCTGTTTTCCCTAAATCCTATTTCAGAATTTGCGAAAGAAAAGTGATTTATTATTGTATGCTGCGAATGGTATATCTATTGTTACATACATTGCTATATATCTATTGCTATATATGGCACCATTCAACTTAAACCTGATTTAGGTTTACGAAGATGTTTCAGTGGTCATTTATTATTGCTGATGTTGAGAAACCTATTTTAGCAATCGACTTTCTCGATAAGTTCGGATTGCTTATCGATGTCAGCAATGGACATTTAATTGACCAAATAACTTCTTTGTAAGTATTGCAAAATTTGTGGAAACAATTCCACTCGATTTAACTACAGTGTGCAGCAATATACCTTATACTTCACTTTTGAAGACATTTCCTTCAATAACTAATCCATTCTCTGCCGGCGCTAATGCATGTCACAATGTTACCCATAGCATAGTGACACACGGTCCTCCTGTCTTCGTCAGGTCCAGGCGTTTAAGCCCTGAAAAGTTAGCGATTTTGAGTCGTTAATTTACTTCACTTTTGCAATGGGGTGTGATCCGACTCTCTGACAGCCCTTAGGAGAGCCCGATAATCATGGTCCCGAAAAAGGACGGAAGTTGGCGAGTGTGTGGCGATTATCGCAGGCTCAACGCTGTCACGGAGTCGGATCGTTATCCGATACCCCATATTCAAGATTTTACCTCAACTTTGGCTAAAAGCACTGTTTTTTTCTAAGCTCGACCTAGTGAGGGCTTATCACTAGATTCCCGTGACACCCGCTGACGTGCAGGAAACTACAGTCATTACTTCGATTGGACTGTACGAATACGTTTACATGACTTTCAGAATTCGTAACGCTGTGCAGTCGTTCCAACGTTTTATGGACAGTGTGTTACGGGGACGTCCAAATTGCTATGCGTACATTGATGACGTGCTTGTGGCATCGGAGAATGAACAGCAACACAAAGAAGACCTCTTAAAGGATTTTGAAATGTTTAAAAAGTTCGGGTTGGTCCTTAATGTGAATTCGGCAAATTTGATTTAACATTTTTAGGATGTAATATCTTAGCGAAGGGTATAACACCTTTAAAGGACAGAGTAAGGATCTTAGAGGGCTTTCGTAAACCTCATAACGTGACGGAGGTACGTAGATTTCTCGACATGGTAAATTTCTAAGATTGATTTCTGGAAAATTCTGCGAGAATTCAAGCTCTATTACATGCTTTCTTGTCTGGTAAAAACAAGAAATTTCGGAAAGGTGACAAAACTCTACTCATTTGGACAGACGTAGCAGAAAAGGCATTTGCCAAGTTCGAAGGTGCTATTGCTGGTGCGGAATTGCTAGCAAATCCTGTTTTAAAAGTGCAGCTCTCATTGATGTCTGACGCATCCGAAAACGCCATTGGTGCTGTTTTGCAGCAGAGTGTTGATGGAGTAGTGCAGCCGTTAGCGTTCTTTTCTAAAAAGCTTAGCCCTACCGAAAGAAGATGTAGCACATACGACAGAAAACTTTTTAGTCTATACAGTGCTGCGTGACATTTCGGCCCCATGTTAAGTGGAAGGCAATTTATTGCATTCGTCGACCATAAATCGCTCACATATTCCTTTGTTCAGCCGCGTGAAAAGGTCTCACCACGTCAACAGCGACAATTGGACTTTATTTCGCAGTTTACGACGGATTTACGATACGTAGTTGGTGACAAGAATGCAGCATGTTGCGTTTAGTTGCCCATCTCACTAATAACAAGATTCTACGTTTCGACATAGAAGCTCGCTATTTCCCCCGACATTAACGTTAAATCGATTTTATTTAATTCATGTCTAAATTAGAAAGTATTATTTTTCCAAATAAGAAATGCTATGCAGACGTTAACGGAAACTGAATGACTACTTTCTAGACTATCAGCCCACCATCCTGGCTAGACTTCGCATCAGCCACACCCGCTTCTCCCATCAACATCTCTTAAAGGGAGAAGATGCCCCGATGTGTGCCACATGATTTGAACCACAAAATATTTCATATATTTTAACCGCTTTCGTGAATTTTAATCAACGATGTTCATCAGCTTTTAACTAAAATAGTTTTACTCTTCGTGACATTTTATGTGACTCTTTTAACCACGAAAGTATTTTTAACTTTTTATCTAACGCTTAAATCCTGCATATGTAATTCATGGTTTTATGTAATTTTCTTTCCAAATTTAACTGTATATGTGAAGAATAAATAAACCGATTGATTGATTGACTATTGGCTTTTCCCAATTAATATGATTATTATATCGTTTCATTTGGTACATTGGAATGTTACTCTCACTATATTTTTAACCATTTTAGCTTTAGTTTATTTTTTTATTTATAACCTTGTGTGCGTTCTCATCTTGTTTGGCGCAGAATGACTCTTGCCATCCTTGCACCATAAAAATACAACCTACCAACCAACTATCAGCTCCACGTTCTAACAATAACGCTATCCCCACCCATACACTTCTGCACATATGAAACTTGTAACATCTTTAAATTAAATTTGAATTAAAACAATAGTTTTGTGATGTTAAAAAATTATTTTATAACACAAACAGAAAAATAAAAGTAACTTAAGTGATTTTCACTTGTCCATATTTTGGCTCAAAAGAACGAAAAATCTATTGAACTTAGCTTAAAACGATTAAAATTTTATTTTTGAATTTATTCACCTTTCAAAATTCTTTGTACAGATAAAATGGTAATGAACTTAGAAAATAAAAGCAATTATTCACTTAAATTCTATAGAGTAAAATTCAGCTTAGAAACGAAAGGACATATTCTTCCTTTAATGGGCATGGGAGGAAGTATCTGACATTAGGACATCTAAACTAGTATGATCTCAAGGCTATCCTGACTTCAAAATATGAATGAAAAATAATAAAAAATTTAGACCTGTAATCAGGTAAGGTGCGTAGGTGAACTGCATTGTGTTTAGTATATCGGAGCATTAAAAGCCAAATATCCTTTGCTTTGGAATAATAATCATAATATTTATATGTAACAAGTATGAGTGCATAATTTACTTAAGATTTTAATCGTCCAGATTTTCGTTAGGAGGAAAACTCTGACCCTGATTTTGATATTAGGCTATTTTGTATACAGAGTCAGTTTATTTTTTTAAATTCTCGTAAGTTTTGTCCTGAGATGCCTAATAAAAATGGGCAAAATGAAAACCACTATTAACTAATGATGACAATTTTCTTATAGCAAATTTCTGTAAAAAAATTTAATAATAAACAGATATGTATAATAATACATATATAATTACGTTAATTTTGTAATTATAACCACATATGTAAATCGAATGAAATACGTATTCAGTTATAAAACACTTTAATTTTACTTAATGGATTTTATGTCCTTTGTTGCTCGTTGAGTAACAAATAGGAGATAATCTTATTTATTCCTTTATGGAAACATGAATGACACATATTTTAACTTCAAAAATAAAAACGTATCATTAAAATCTTGATTTTCCCGTTGTTCTTCTAAACGCGAAAATGAAACAAAAAAAAAAAAGATTACATTATAAATACAGTATTTAGCTGGGAAATATTTTATAATGCACAGATACAATTGCAGTAAATTTTTATTTGTATAACACGTCTAGGTTACATTAGTAATAAGGTGAATGTTTATTTTCATTACCGAAAGTTGTTTTTATTCTGCACAAAAATTGTGATCATTGCTAATCGATCCATTTAAACGACATTTGCATAGCAGCAGTCGACGCGGTACCCAAGGCTGCTTTGTGAATAACTGATTGAGTAGATAGCCATTTGCAGAAAGCGAGGGCTCTAGATTGGAACTTAACTATAATATCATTGTCAAACACTTCCGCATTCACTTGATCTGTGATTAATTAGTCGGATTATGGTGATATTGAGACAGCTGTCTACAAAACATTCAATTAAACGTTAACCATGCCTGTTCGCTTGTATTTACAGAATATTCGTGAAAGTCCACATTCAAAGTTTATACATGCACATTAATATATGTTTCGGAATATGCTGCTATTGCAAAAACAAAAGTTTTCAACAATTTCGCGCAAATATCAGCATTTTTTTACAAAATTTTATAAAAATTAAACACATATTTACAAAAGAAGTTGTATGTGAAAAATGCTGCATAGCGCTCACTGAAGTATAATTTGACTAGATAGATAAATTTATTTGCAGAAATTTAAACCTAACACAAAACTTTTGCATCATTCCTGGCCTTAAACATTTTTCGGCCAAGTAAAGTAACGGCATTTGCATGGTTGCACTGATTCTGGATTGAAAATTTGCTCTCATAACCCCATTTTATTGCTTTAAACTTTGATATATTTTAGGAATTTGGTCGGAATGTAACTCAAGTTAGAGCGATTCGCTTTGTAGCTTATAAGCTACTGTGGGCTTAATTTTATTACACACACTCTTTTTTAGCGTGTTCTTCCGAAGACATCCGCGTATATTACTAAAGCATGACAAAGTTCATTTAAATGTTTCCATTCTTTAATATGACTATTCAATAATTTTTGCCACCCACGTTTATGTAGCTCAAACTAGAGCTTTTTTTTTATATTTGGAGAAAAAAAGGCGCCGTCCTCATGCTGGACACGAACCAGGGTCCCCGCTTTGAGCCCGCGGTGTCTTAACCTGCTAGACGAATGAGGACAAGAACAAATGCATTTTTTATCCGTATATTAAGTTATAAGATATTATTACCCTTCACAGGGATAACACAATTGCCAAATATTGGTCAACACAGAAAAGCCACCGGGGCTAAATTTTTGTGAGTTTTTTTTTTCCCCCTGAGAAGGGTAATAATATCTTACATCCTAATATAACTAGTTTAACTACAGACGTTCTTCAAAAAGTAAATAACGAAAAATAATACGTTGACCCCAAGCGCAATAAAAAACCTAAGATTGAGTGTAGGCAGGGCCCGATTAATGAACAGGCCTCCGATGCCGCGGCTTTGGGCCACCAAATTTTGTATGTGATCTTTTTTAGCAAGTTTAAAATGTCAGTTTGAAACATAGGTTTTTAATTATAACTTAATAGTTTATTAATATTACGTTTTTTCTTAATTATAATTTAGGCGTCACTGAAAACGGCTTTAAACTATTGATTATACAGATAATAAACAGGGTTCTTAGGAAACTTGGAATGCGGCCAATAGCTTTTGAACAAAGACAGATATTAGAAATGAGGTTAGATATTAGTAAGTAAAATGACTGTGTACTATCAGACGAGATAAAAAGTAACGCTCCTGGTGACGAATTGAGGAAGTTAAAAATTTTATTTTAAAAAATAATGAAGACAAGGAAATATTTTCAATTACAAAGTTGTAGAGTGTCCTTCAGTTAGTAAGAAAAGACACGTCTCACATGCAGTATGTGCTTGTAATTGCCATAAAGTGAGGTGTTCCGGAAGTTTCAATGCATCGGTTTTAAATCAAACAACAATAATTATATGAATAATAATTATATAAATAAATAAATGCATAGGTTTTAGTTAATGCTTTCTGATATTTTAAAAGTTGAGGAAGTTTTTATATTAGAGCAATCATGGTTTCTTTCCTTCAAAATCTTCCACTGAACCTTTAAAATGCTATAAAGCATTAACTGAAAGCTATGTATCGAAACTTCTGGACTACCTCACTTTGTGGCAGTACGTGTACATACTACATGTCAGCCGTTGTGTCTTTGCTGACTATTTGAAAGATGCTCTACAACTTCCTAATTGAAAATATTTCTCTATCTTTATTATTTTTCGAAATAAAATTTTTAACTTCCTCAATTCGCCACCAGGGGCGCTGCTGTTCATCTCGTCTGATAGTGCATAGTCATTTTATTAACTAATATCTAACTTTCTTTGCAATATCTGTCTTGGTTCAAAAGTTATTGACCTCATTTGGACATTCCTAGTAACCGTGTATATAACAAGGGTTTTCACTTGTTATTGATTAAATAATTTTGTTGCGGGCAGAGAGGGGCTCCTAAGAGACACGAAGCCCTGGGCCCTACCTTGGCTTGATTAGGCCATCATTGCAGGTAGGGCTGATGGTTCTGGCGGTCGTTGTCAAATGTTTCTTTATACCATCGGAACTGCAATGCCGGTGTTGTGATATCACATCGTACTGAAGTGGGATCTGCATAATTTAAACACATACAATACGTCTCATATTTAACTAAACTACATCTTCATATGACTACATCTTCATATTTAACTAAAGAAAGCTATAAGAAATCATATATTTTCATTCATATGAGGACAATAGAATAAATATTTATATAACAATATTCCATTATATTTAAGGCTCCGTTAATTCATGTGTTTTAATCATTATCTTGCTAAAGCATGTACTCTATTGTACAAAATGACCATCTTTTGATAAAAAGCTACTTTGTAATATTTATTCAAACACATATATTTATAACAAACTGTTCATTCTAAATGATAAACGGTAAGAACAATCATATTCGATAAGAGACAAATACGTGCTATACATCATAAAATTCACATCATTCAGTTTGACAATTTCTTCTGAGATATCCTAATATTTGCACGTTGGGTATTTTTTTTATCTTGTGCTCGGAAATGGAAAAAATTGCCTCCTTCTATTTTTGCCTCCAAGTAGAGACAATAATTTGCAGTTCACAGGGCGGTGCAGATGGCCTTTGAAACATCGGACACTCTCTTGTAGTCTATGAGATAGATGATCGGCATTCATAACTACATTAGAGTTACCGAGTGAGAAAATTTGAATTTCCCAATTTAGATTGCTTAAACGTATGTGGCTTTTATTGGTAAGGTTAGATAAATGCATTCGCTGTTTAAAACCCATTTTTATTTTTTTGTTAAGACGCTCCTTAATTAAACAAATACGCTGAATAAAAGCATTTGACTTTGGGAGCTTCATAGGAAGTGATTTAAGATTAGACTCTGCTTGTAAGGTAAGTCCAGGTGAAAGCAAACCATTAAGCTAGTATCGAAAGCATCAGACGCTGTCCCGTCCATCGGACTTTTCAATCGAATTTTCTTGAATGGCTGCTACGCGAGGCACACTAAAACCTGGCATAGAAGTTCAAAGAATGGTGTAAGCCTTGAAAAAAGCCTTGAAAATCACCTCATGAAGGTCTCTTTTATACAGACTAATGGAGTCACACTCTGTAAGAATTCCAAATGGGGATGCTCTGAAAAAATCCAGAATTGTATCATCAACAGCAATCTAAAGATACTTCATTGACATTTTCAAATAGTTGTATTTATACAAACAACATATAGATATTCAACATGTATGTAGTTATATTATATATTTTGATAACAAAAATACATGAATACAATATACACACAGTTGTAATATATTAATTTAATGAGTGAGGGAGGTTCTAAAACCGGTAAGGTTATGGGCGTTGTCCGTGGGGTTGGTGCCCTCGACTGTTCGATAACGGAGGTAATTTGAGGAAGGTTAACAGCCTACGGGAATATGGTAGAAAATTGAGAATAAAGAAGAGAAAACTAAATTAATAAATGGAATTAAGGTTGCAAATTGATGAGGAAAGACGTGACCACGCCGGATGTATATTTTCAGTAATAGCTGTGCCATTAAGCAAGTGTTTTGATAAATGAAAAAAATGAAATCGGACGGAGAAGGTGTTTTGAAGATTAAGGCTCGATAAAATTTAAATTTGTGGTCAGAAGACCAGCAATAAACCACTGTAGGAGATTTAGATAATTCCTGTTTTTTCACACAAGCTTTGTGTTCTTTAATCCGGAACCGGAATTTACGACGAGTTTGACAAATGTACGAGTTAGGACAGGAGCAGAGGATTTTATAAATTCGCAATGAAATGTGACTAGTCTTCTAATTTTGAAATACCATTTATTTTTGATGGGAGAGAAGGTGACCTAAACATTGAACTTAGAAAGAATATAGGCAATTTTAGTACTGACATTGGGAATAAAAGGCAAACAAATATTCTAAGTAAACTAGGTTGTAATCAGGGGGAAGATAGGTGTCGGGCTTTCTAATAGAAAATTTTGTTGAAAGCTTGATCGATAATGTTCGGTTTGTAGCCCCAAATTACAGCAATGGTCTTAATGTAGTCGAGTTCTTTGATACAATCTTCATCGGTGGAGCAAATCTTAAGAGCACGGAACACGTACCAATAAAAACTACTCATTTTCTGACAAAGCGGATGAGCTTACAAATTGTGTGGTGGCAAAAAGATATATGATGATTTATCGTAAAAACTTAGAAGGTAGCTAGAATCTTTCTGTTTTATTGATAAGCACATCAAGAAATGGGAGTTTATTGTCAAACTCACATTCACAGCAGAATTGCAATTGTAGATTAATCGAATTAAGCGAATTGGTGAAAAGAACGGCGTCAGTATTATTTTCATCAAGTGTTTCAAAGTTATCATCTACGTATTGTACCCGAAACTTGAAATGCAGTTATTCAAAAAAATTTTCTCGACAAATTTTATGTAAGTATCCGATAAAATAGGTGATAAAGGGTTTTCCACCGCCAGACCATCTGTCAGTTAAAAGAAATTATTTTGGAAGAGAAAGAAAATTTGTTAAATATAAATTTCAATGAGGTGGGTAAGTTCTGGAACTTCAAAATCGGTGTAAGGGAACTCCTTCATGCATCATGTCAACGACTGGAAGGATCCTTGCATCGGAACGTTTGTAAACAAACGTATTTCACAGTAAGTCGATCTGCAATTCCACTATATGTTTTCTTAGTACAACAATTCGCAAAAGAAGAGAATTTTCGGAAACCTGGCAGGGCACAATCCCACGTCTCTTCTCTGCCGGAGAAGTGCTCTAACCACTAAGCTATAGGTGACCTGTAATTCCCTTTCCTGCGAGCGTTTATAAAACGTGTTTACGAATATTATATCACGTATTCTTTCGTGAGCGTTTATAAAGCATATTCGAGAAGACGCTTTATAAACGTTCGTAGGAAGGGGAATGACAGATCACCTGCAGCTTAGTGGTTAAAGCACTTTTCCGGTAAAGAAGAGAGGAGGGATCGTACTCCACCAGGTTTCCGAAAATTCTCTTTTTCTGCGAGTTGTTGTTGTACCATAATTTCCATAATCCATGGTTAATGAAGAAATAAAAAAAATTGTTTCTACATATTTGCTTGTTAAGTAAATGTATAATTAATTTCATTTACCTTAGACTATACTGTAAAACGCAATGTTACCTTGATTGCCAAAAATGAAAAAATATCTGGCTGCATTTTATTTAAAGTTATTCAATTTATTATTAAAGTATTGTCAAGAAACAAACGTTACCATCGCTTACTTCATAATGGATTGCTTTATGATGATGTAGCATAAGCAAACGTATTTATTATCGTCAATAAATAAACTTTGCCATGACACACAATGACTTTATAATGTTTTCTTACTTAACACTTGTTTAGCACGAACAAGCAATATTGTTAACAATAAACGAATTTCACTATTAATAAAGAAACTCAATTGTAAGAAGTTGATGTACATCAAATTTATAAATATCTATATAGGTAATTATATTATCGTTAATAAGATAAGCAAATAAAAAGAAGGTTTTCGTTTGAAACAGTATAAAATGAATATTGGTTGTCGCATATCATTATTTATTGACATATTCATAATTCTACGTCATCCTGCATGGAATGTCGGTAATAATGTGATATCGTTTTTGACTTATTGATGGTTGTGCATCATCATTTATTAGCATATTGGTAATCGAATATTTTTAGTTTTATGCGTAATCGGAGGTTTAATGAGAGAATTGACAAATATTGATGTTTTGCAATGTGCGAAGATAATGTGTTAATATATTCAAGCCGATATTTAGATTTAGATTTCCGTATATTTATATTTAGTCGGATATTTAGATTTCTTTTACTTATTCTATGAACATCATGCTTTTTGTGATGTTCCCTGAATCACAATAACTTACGCAATCATTGAATATCTTTTAACTTGCTTCACTTCTTCCATTATTTTCAGAAGATTCTTCTTCGTTTTAAGCAATTCTACTAGAGATTATAATTTATCAATGTGCATTACAAACGCAACGAAAGGTCACTAGTAAATTTTGTGTTTAAAAAATACCATCTTTTCACATTTTGCTAAATAATATTTATAGGGATGACGCGTACATCTATTATAAAGATTAATACAGGGTTTGTCCCAGAAGTTCCCGGAATGTTTTTCTGTAGTTGGCAACGCAGGCTGACGGGGCGGAGCTTCGGGCGGAGGAGTTGGTGGGGGATTTAAGCTTGGAAACGAGACCGGTATCAGTCGCCTGCGGGCAGTTGTTGAGGCAGGGTCACGCTCCGCGCAGAGGTATCTACTGCACCCTCGTCGATCAAAAAATGGACCAGTTTTTGGAGCAGCGTTATGCAATCAAATTTTGTGTGAAACTGGGTAAAAACGGGGCGGAGACGCTCAAAATGCTTCGGAAAGCCTACGGTGACGGGGCGATGAAAAAAAGCCAAACTTTCATGTGGCACAAGCGGTTCCGGGAAGGTCGGGAGTCCGTCAACGACGACGACCTCTCGGGACGCCCGTCGACATCACAAACGGACGACTCGGTGCAAAAAGTGCGTCAAGTTTTGGACAATGACCGACGATTAAGTATTCGGATGATTGCAGAGGAGTGTGGAATACCCAAAACAATCGTTCATCGCATTTTAACGGAGGATCTTCAAATGAGGAAAGTCTGCGCGAAAATGGTGCCAAAAGTCCTGACGAGTGAGATGAAGGAGCAGCGTTTGTTGAAGTGCCAGGAATTGCATGAACGCTACGAAACGGACCCAGAATTTTTGGACAGAGTGATCACAGGGGACGAGACGTGGATTTTTCAGTACGATCCCGAATCAAAGCGCCAGAGCAGCGAGTGGCACACCAAGGAGTCTCCTCGCCCGAAAAAAGCAAGGATGAGCAAATCGCGAATCAAGGCAATGCTCATTGTGTTTTTTGACAGAAAAGGTGTGGTTCACAGTGAATTCGTGCCACAAGGACAAACAGTCAACAAGGAGTTTTACTGTGAAGTGCTCAAACGGTTGCGCAACAGGGTTCGACGCGTCCGAAACAAAATTCGCGACAATTGGATCTTGCACCATGACAACGCGTCAACCCACACCGCGCTCATTGTCTCCGAGTTGCTGGCCAAAATGGGTGTGGCAACGCTGCCCCAGCCGCCGTACAGCCCCGATCTGGCACCAGCGGATTTCTTTTTGTTCCCAAGGATCAAAAGAACCCTGAAAGGAACTCGGCATGGGACGCTGGAGGCGGTAAAAGCAGCCGCGACGACCTCACTGAAGGAGATTCCCGTTGACGACTTCCAGGGCGCCTTCAATGATTGGGTGAAGCGTTGGCAACGGTGCATCGAAGCAGGGGGAGAATACTTTGAAAAGTTCTGAAAAGATTGTAAACTGATATTGAATAAATGATTTTAAAAAAATCATTTCGGGAACTTTTGGGACAAACCCTGTATATACATCAAAATTTTATATGTGTAATTATTGGGTACTTTTAATTTTATCGCACTTTAATTAAATTGATAAATGTTTGGTATCGAAGGGTTTTGATTAGATGGCTTAATAATCAGAAATATTATATTTTGCATTTTATCTTTAAGACCTATAAGAAATATTTAGGCAGCAAAACTATTTCTTGCTTGCTGTAAGGGATTTCTTTCCGATATTGACATTTTATGTGCGACTGAGCTGGAGAAGCTAACTTAAATGGTTATGACGGGCGGATGACTTCATCTCCCGAACAAGCAATTTGAATAGTAAGTGCCCGCTTTTTGCTGCAAAGATAGATTTTGGAATTGACTCAAAATGTTTCTGACTCGCCAAATTCCTGTCGAAGGAGAGCATTAAGTGAAGAATATCATTCGTAGAAATGCTTCTCAAGAAATAGTGGTGTATAAAAATTCGAATTTTATTCGGTTTCGCTAGTAGTAAATTTGGAAAACGGCTTCGAAAAAAAAGCGCCTTGCTCTGTTTTATAAGACATTTTCTTCGCTTCAGTGATATATATCTTTTTAGATGCAAATTGCCCAAACTTTAGCGTTTCATATCAATATTTCAGCAGCAGTTTTAAAGCCTTTTTGTCTACGACTAATGAAAAGGCTAGTATCTTCTTATTGTAGGTTTTCTTTATTGAAAAAACAATGGGCATTACAGTCATTAGTGAATTTAGGTCAGATATTATTTCAGACACTCTTTTAAATTAATGGCAGAAAAGTGTAGAAATATAACGTCTTTAACTTATGGACGAACTGCAATGACGCCGTGGTAAGGAATTCATCTAGCATCCGTTAATCAACGACCGCCTTCCAACAATGAGAAAAAAAAAATATTTACCCACTAACTGATCATTGTAGTTCAGGGGTTGATTCCCTACGTAATCAAAACTCCGTATTTCTCTGGAAAATCTATCCAACTTCCATACGGTAGTGCAGGGCCGACGAGAAGAGGGGCATCAGGAGCTGCAGCCCGGGGGACCGGATACAATCTAGAGGTCCGCGCTGGCAAAGAACTATGCTGGGGAGGGGTGGGGGATCCCGCCAGAATAGTTTTGATAGTCAAACGGCCAGAAAAATTGTTCTCAAAATCCAGATTAATAAGATTTTGTACACTTTTAATGTACAGTTTTTTAATTATTCTTCATTAGCCTGCAAGTGTAAAAAACATGCTTTCCCATTTCCTACTTTTGTCCATTTGGGGTTAAACCCCCTTTTCTCCCCCAAAAAAAAACATATCTATGCCGCTGCCCGGGGAAGGGGTCATGGAGCTCATCGAAGGGGGCCTGAGCGCCCACGTTGGCTCTCGGTGAGCCTGTGGTTGTGTGGTGGTAACGCGTTCGCCTGTCATGATATTAATCCATGCTCAACTAACAACCGTCCAATGAAACGCCTGGTGTTTCCCTGTCTGCCATAATCCACCGTTTGGTCCCCCTAGTAGCAGGAATTTCAGATTCCTCGAAAAATTGTAGATCCCGGCGACCGGCGCAGCATGACCATTGTAGTCTTTGAGCCGTAAAACCACAAAACAAACAAACAAACAAAGATCCCGGCGAGGGATAACTTTTACCTTACTTGCGTTAAAAAAAAATATGGAAACAAATAAACAATTCCTGGATCTTGGCGTGTTTAATTACTAACCATTATTATGTGTCAAAGGTCTCTAATATGAAAGTAGAACTAGTTTGCTGATAAACAAGATTCTGCTCCTCATGCATTTTCATTGGTATTGATTTCCATGTGGAAAAGATACAACAGTGATTACTTTCAATTTGTTAAAACAAAATTTTTAATTAAAATCATGAGACTCACCTTATGTCATGATTTCGCCTTTAATTAAAAGTTGAAATATCTAATACACGGCAAAATAGTTGTCTAATAAACTACGCGAAAGTTTTTCGCAAATTTTTGTGAAATGTGATTTTTTTCAGACACGGCGGAAAGATTTTTAAAATTATCAGAAACAAAAAAAGTTATTTGAAGCTAGGTAGGAAACTAAAACGTCATAGTGAACTTTAAGGTTAACTGTATTAAATAACTAATTACTTGTTAGGTAGTGATACGTTTCTGTTGTTCTGATATATATTCGACACGTCAGATTTTCTCTTTTAGTACAGCTATTTGCTTTTGCATTATTGTTGATCCATTTGACTTGTTAAAAGACGTTTGTTAAAAGTAAATGCCTTTTTTGCATGGTTTACATTTTTAGTTAGCACAGGTTTATAGATGTTTGAAATTTTGTATTAACAAATGTTTGTTTTCATATTACATATACAAATACCTAACATATCAAATGTAAAATATATATGCATACTTCTCTCCAAGACATAAAAATATCTATATAGCCTTCCATAGGTATTGTAATAATCTGTACTGCACATTATTTTAAGCAGTTTTTCCCTATCAAATGAACGAGATTCTGGCGTTTTGTATTAGCTATCAAGAAGTGGTGGTGGTGCCACAAAAAACTATCTTGCATATACACAGATTAAATTCATTGTTATTGCATTTATTTCGTAAAAATGTATTAGCCTTGCTATTGTAGGCATCAATAGCATTATTAAATAAAGTTAAGCGTTATTTTCACAATCAAAGAACACCGCGATAACACGGACAAGAATGCTAAAGGCTAACCGGATGCCAGCTGCAAAGGCTAGAGTAGATACAAAGAACAAAGGGTGGAGGGAGATGAATTATATACTTAGTGCGAAGGTTTAGGAAGGTTTCACCTTATTGCTCAAAATGGCGCTTAATTTTGAAATATAAATCACATATTAATTTCTGCAATTTTCAATTGAATATTTTCTGGAGAAAATAAATCGCGGAAACAAAACCCGCAGATACGGGGTTTATTGCACATTAAAATTTGGATTAAAAGTGAACAAAAGGATAAAATGATTTCTTTTCCACGGCGCTAGTAACGAACACAGAAATATAAGGGGCTGAAGCAGGGTTTAAGCTGCAGTCGCATTTTTCGCAAAATGCGACGAGTTGCTCGAAAATGCGAAGAAAAAATTATTGCCCATCGCGAAAATGCGACAGGCATTTTTAACCACAGTTTATTCTCTGAAAACAGGATTCCTCGATTCCAGAATATCCGTTTTGCACTTCAGCGATCTTTTCTTGTTCCTTTTTGTTTCCTCTTCAAAATTCTTAACAGCACCTGTTACGCATCATTGATATAAATAATTTCATTGATACGATTTTTCGAGCAACGAAAGCAACTAATATTTTTTAGCATTTTGCTACAACTTTTTTGCCCCATTTTAGCATTTTTGCGACAGCATGTTTCGAGCCAGCTTAAACTCTGGGCAAAATTATAATCTCGCATTTTAATGAAATCTATTAACTTTCTCGAAATTCAATAATTCGGTTTTGCTCAATGATTACTAAGTTTGAACCAATCCAAGCTTGATTATTACGATTACAACTTTTAATTCCCCTCTAACAATTTCATACAACAGAAGGACATTTACACTATAAACATAAACCAAAATATGACATAAGAATTACAAAGTATTTACATGACTCTATGAAAATAAAATAAAAAATCCACTAAAATTGCGCAATAGAAATTTTGAAGCTGTCTTTTCATTTTTAGTAAAAGTTGTGAAATATTTTGGCCAATTTCCAGAGCAAGAGAAAAAATGGTCCGGATCAAATAGAAATGATCGGATGACGCAGAACACGCTTAAATATATCGCTCTGGGGATTGATGATAAATTGCTAGAAGATATTTCGTGAGTCAGTTGTAAATGGTTTCGTAGTGACCGGTTCAATTTCGTCTGGCAACTTTCTACTAGTACCTATACACTATTGCACCCTAAGGATTTTTAAACGATATGTGCTACGTTACAATCTACCACATATTTTTCTATATATTTATTCTGTCAAAACTGCGTAGAAACAGAAGCTCGTATTTAGCCCTTTATATGGTATAATACCTGATAGTGTAGACACAGCTGTCAAAACGATACTTGGACATTTACAACTAGCCAGTAGTATCGGGCATATTTTGTGCTCTTCCTTATCAGTTTTTCCGTGACGTGTCGTATATCCGTTTTTGTGTTTAACGTAGGTCAACGTTTTATTTTACAGATGCATCGCGCGCTCGTAATTAATTTTTCTGTTTTCCCCTGAAATTGACTACGTGTAGCTATGTGCGTGCATATGCTATTTATTTTTTCCCTTTAAGTAAATAGATAAATTATTGTTTGCGTTAAAAGTGATAAAAAGCATTAAAAAATATACTTTAGTCAGAATTTCAGGCTCTTGAAAGCATGATAAAAAAAATTTTAAAAGACAGATAGTTTCCAAATATGTAACGCATTCCTGAACAACATTTAGGATTAGCTTTCTAAAAACTTTGAAATAATAATTATCACGGTACTATTTGAAGGACAATAGGAATGTCAATTTCTTACCGAACTTCTTTCTTATCAGCAAATGCTGACCAAACGTCGTCTTCTTGACGTTAAAACTTAGCAATATTTGTAAAATCATTTTAGCGTCCAGTTATTGTTAGCAGCTGATTAATAAATTACAAGGCATTGGAGTTGGCATAAAATAGTGTATTAAAAAAATAAATGTTTTTATTTAATATTAAACATTTCTATAAGAAACGAAACACAAATTATATTGTATTAAAGGAGCTAGCTATGGTGTAGAATGAAGAAGATGGAACATAAATTCTATAAACGTTTGATTTTTATTTGTGAACTATCAGTATCATTAGGAATATATAATATGGATTTAAATTAGTTTAGAAACGTTTATTAGCCAAGTTTATTAGCCGAGTGAGAATGTTCAATGCAATATTTAAATGACCAAAGGTCTTAGATGAACTATCAACAATAAATACATATAGCTTGTCTTTGGTAAATAAATTCTCTCTTT
>QLNU02015003.1:172150642-172176188 GCA_006491805.2 Dysdera silvatica
TTTTCTCTCAAAATTTAATAAGTTACATAATTAATATATAATTTACATCTTTGAATGCCAGCAGCAATTTGCGCGGGTTCAAAATATAATATATTAAAGATAATCCCAATTATTTAATTAAAAATAATTTGCCCAAAAATATTGCGGTTCCCTCTATTGGTTTATATTCACATTAAGATGTATCATATAAAACTTGTATATATATGTATAAAGAAACTATATAATAAACAAAATAAAAAGAATTTAAGTCTAAGAGGTACAGGTAAATTTAGTTAAATTGGAATTATGTAATGCTGAAAATGGTCTTATACTACTTTAACCTTCCTTAATATATATATATATATATATATATATATATGAGTAAAATAAGGAAGTAAAAGGATAATAATAATGTTTATTTAACCCAATTTTGTATACATTTTCGTGAGGTACATACCATCAGCGCTTTGAGAAAAAACATAGAAGAAATCTTTTTACATTTTACGTTTATGATTTGGGTTGGAATTAGAAGAGAATGTAAAGCCGAAGCTTGTTACGGGATTCTCTTCCAAAAATTATTTTACGATTCTATTGAAGTTTGTTACTTTCTGAAATATTTGGAATATAAAAACGTTAAATAGTTCTTTAACTGATTTAAACAGCATTTCCGTGAGCCGACGATTAGAATATAATGCTATTTATGTTAATACAATAATTGAGCCTCATTTGAGAAAATGGTGATACAAAAGTGGATAAGGTTCTGTGTTAAGCTGAAATAGTAACACAGGTGGGATAAAATTATGAATTTGATTCAGTTAGATCTCTAGGGTGTGTCTGATGAATAAGGTTGAACTTTTCAATTCATTTTTAGAGTTAAAGAAATACTTTTAAGAAAATTAGTAATGAAGACCATGTTAAAATAAACACATATTGTGGATTATAGAACTAATATACTTCGGAAGAGTACTGTAAGTGAAAAAAAGTTGGGAGGGGGGGGGGTAGAATTATCCAATGAGTACCATATTTTTTCTTTGGGAAAAAACGGAAATTCAAATTAATCCATTTAGTGTGTATGAAAGAATTTGATTTGTACCTCATTATTGAACAAATTAATTTGCGGAGAAAAATCCAAAGAGCCCAGATACGATTATTTAACTTCAGGTAAGATTTAATTATTTATTTTAGAGTCTCTTTGATAGTTCTCAAACGAGCTATTGCGAAGTGTTTGTTCTTGATCTCACGAATGTACAATCGATGAAAATTCGACAACTTGTTGACAGAAGGTTAGGAAAATGTTGAAATAACCACATCATCTTAGTCCAATCTTTTTTTCTTTCTTTTTTTTATGGGATTTGCTTCTCTGTTGCTATGAGAGGGAAGTCGGGAGTCCGGGTAAGTTATAAAACATCATCAATGGGTGTGACAGAGTTCTAGGTTTCTGTTGATCCTTTATTGTGGACTTCTGAAAATTTGAAAGACAAGAGAAAAACAGGCTTAGAATGAAACTATAAAACAACAAAAGTTTAACGACTGGTTGGAGGTGTGTGTGTGTGGAGATGATGGCCCAATTTTGTTTGATGTTATTTGAGATATGTGGATTTCTGCAAATGGCCGAAGGGGGTGGGGGGCTTAATGAGTGTAACTGTATGAGAAGGGGGAATTCCTTATGGTTACAAACACCTCCCCCAAGAAGAAGCGGTCAGGGATATGTCCAGAGCCATGAAGAGGAAAGCATATAGAGAGGTTTTTTTTTTTTATGAAAGACGAAAAGGGAATTTCAAGAACTAAAGGTCCTGAAATGTTATGCTTAAGAAGAACTTTTATAATTAGTTGAACAAATTCAAAAGTTTTTTATGTAAGGAAACAATAAAACTACTTTTATACTATAGAGATTTTAAGAACTTAATTTAATCTCTAGAAGCGACCAAAATAAAAATTTTGTTGATTCAAAAGAGAAAATACTTAGTTATGAAAAGTTATTTACTTAAGCAACCATTTAATTAATTAGGAAAAAATGGCCAGGTTAAACACTCGTGAATCAAATTAATCTTAAATCAATTAATCTAGCCACTCATGGCTTTTGACACATGTGTGCCAATGTTAGAAGCTAGCTGAAAAGACTAAATTTAAATGAGTTAAAGATAATTGAAATAAACGGTAGAAAAAACAGTTTGAGTGTGGAATTAGCGGCATATGTCTACTGTGCGCGTCTGGTTAGCAGCATTGAGACAGTAAAAGAACAAATAATTTTTATTTGAATGACGAGAATGACAGTGTTTCTGAGTTCTGGACTCAGTCTCTTCCATGTTTTTGCACCATAAAAGAAATGCTAGTCGATTTATAATTTGTACGAGAAAGGAGCAACGCTAGAATACAGTTTCCTCTAAACCTTGTAGAGTGTTCGTGTAGTGGCATATTGAATGATTTTGAGAAGGCGAAGTTGTTATGAATAATTCTGTGCATAAGTAGAGCAGTCTTGAACTTTATTAGATGATCGAGAGGTAAAATGTTAAAGATTGAGAAAAGAGGAGCGCTATGCGCTGAATAATTCAAGAATGTCATTATTCGAATGACCTTCTTTTGCGCTACTTCGAGAATTTTCAGGTTGGACTTATTTGCAGTCCCAAATGCTTCAATTCCGTATGTAAGTTTAGAATAAAAAAAGTTCATAGTATAAAAGGCGGAAGGACGTACCGCAATTTAGCAAAGATACCTATACGCGAATGTAAGGTTTTTGATATTTCGGATATGTGATAGGTCCATGTGAGGTGCGAGTCCATTATCACACCCACATAATGAAAGGAGTCTTTCATCTCAAGACTTTTAGACTGAAATAGAAGAGGAGGAGGAGGAGGAGGAAAAGGAAAAGGTTTTTGCCTTGATCGGAAAACTGTGTAAACCGATTCTGTAATATTTAATTCTATATAGTTGCCTCTCAACCAATTATCTAAGTTCTTTAAGTCTTTGTTAATTTCACTAACCAGATTTGTAATGTTTTTTCCCGAATGAATAAGTGTGGTGTCATCGGTGTACATAATCCTGTCACAGCACTTTATACTTTGTGGTAGATCGTTGATAAAAATATTGAATAAAATTGACCTAAGAGCCGAACCTTGAAGAATACCCTTACGAACTATTTTGTAGTGCGAGTTCGTTTCATCAATAGAAATAAATTGCTGTCTGTTGTTTAAATAACTTTCGAAAAGTTTCTATGGGATACCTCTAATTCCCATCACGTGTAGTTTAAGAAGGATGATCTTGTGATTTACGGATTCGAAGGCCCGTCTGAAATCTATAAAAATTACATAGGTAAACATATTTGCATAGTTGGAGAATTTAATATTTTTCACAAGTTCCAGAATAGCTGATTTAGTGGAAAGTTTGCTACGAAAGTCAGATTGTTTATCATAGAAAAGTTTGTTTTTCATGTCTAAGAAGTATGAATATATTTTCGAAATATTACAGTTATTTTTACGATTTATATTGTTTATGTATTTATTTACGCCATGTAGATGGATTTTGAATAATTTGAATATATACGAACGAATATATGTATATGTTTACTGAATTTGTTTGCGCAAAAAAGGATGTAAACTTGTTCGTTTTTGTTTTATGGCGCAAGGACCATTAAGTTAGTTAATGTTGCAGAGAAACCTACAGTTTTCCCAAAAATGCGAACCTCTGCTGCCTTTGAAAACAATCGTCGGGTTATCGTTGGTTGAAAAAACGCAAATATTCTACGATAATATCTGAATGGGATTTGCGTAAACAACACAAAAAATGAATACGTTAGAATTGCGCCACTATAGTGTTAATGTTCGTTACTGATTTTTGAAATATATTATTCACATTTTACGAAATGTATCTTGGGAACATTAAGTCATGCACTGCTGAATAACTTCAAAGGATAAAGATTTCTCTCTCTTTCTCTCTTTTTTTCGTACAGAGATTCCTTTGAGAAAAATATACACGTTTTACTAATATAAGTCCTGAGAGTTATGTGTATTTTTTATTAGAAACAACATTTCATATAAAAATGTGCATTTAATAGTGTCCTCCAAATTTTCAGTAGAATTCATCCTAATTTACGAAAATACGCAGGGACTTTTGAAACGCGAGTGTTATGGAACATGAAGTTATATGAGGATTATATTTATTTTTAAAATATCTTGAGTATGCGAAAAAATTGCAGTTGTTCTTGCTTAAACAAATATTGGCAGTTCGAGCAAATATTATTCGATTACGCAAGATATTTGCTTATGCTGGGAAAGGCATATACAGCTACACATATATACTTAAACGTTTTAGTATACTAGTGTACACGTATTAAACATGAAATAATATTGAATGAATACTACTATGTATATGTAAAAAAAAACACATGTTATTCTTACCTACGTATTTCTTAATGAAAGAAAACTTATACGCAATAATGACTATCATACAATTACTGTTTTACTTATGCGGAAGTTCGAAATTTTTTTACAAGTTGATTCAAGCTGGCCGCGTGTCTATTTTTTATTACCTTCTCAAACTATTAGCTTCTCACATGAACTGAATGTACATCTGAAAAGAAAATTTCTCACAGCGCGACAGTTCAATCACTGGCTACCAATGATTGGGGTCATACTAATTGGTCAAAAGTGATAAAACAAACTACGCCATTTCTAACAAAAAGAGTGGAATAAATAAACTCAGTCCTTATGTCACAACAAGGAGACCTCCAGAATCCTTCACACAACTAGCGGCGAGGGGACGAACTTTCCTTTCTATGCTTTTTCTTTGTGTAAGCACTGATCGTTATACAAAGATCGTTATTGTTATTCTATTATTTGAGGACGGTTTGTAGATATTAATCATTAAAGCGGGGAAGTTTACATTGATCCTATGGGAAAAGTTTCGGTTCTAACAGATTTTCTTAAGGTTAGACTTAACCCTTTGCAAATTTTTTCAGGAAATTGTAAGTAAAGAAGAAACATTTAAATGTCTCAACTGAAATGACAGAAATTTATGAGCTCTGGTTTTTGATTCGACAACCTACATTCATTTTCCTTCATTAGTAGAACTGTCAGCTGTTTCACAGAATAGCACCTCAGGATTCGCAAAAAATAAATAAAACATCAGCGCATAGCAATTGCGTTCCGAAGATTTTTGCACCTTGTATACATATGCATATATAAAATACCTTTGATAAATATATGCGCTATAGTACGTGCACTATATACCAACAAATATCCGGAAATATCTATGAATTGCACAATCTGAATTCTTTTTTCTGGGATGCGTTCATTTGTTCGAAACCCTTATCCTTACTCCTACTACCAAGTGAATAAATACCTTAAAATTTTTGACAATGGGACGCTTCCTACACCACGAAACTTTTACAGAATAGACGAATCTTGTTACCAATACGATAAGCTACCTTGCTACAATGCTACAGCTGTTATGGATTGATCTGAAAAGATATGTCTGAAACGATTGCTCTGGCCTACCCATATTCCTAGCACCAACCCCATTGAACACCTTTGAGAAGAAATGCAACGGCGATTGAGGTCGAGACAAACACATTCGAAGTTTGCTGCTCAACTTAAGGCTGCTTTGCAGGGGGGGAATGAAAACTAAATCCACTTGATGTCATCAAAAAATTGGTCGACACTTTTCACAAATAGTACAGGGGGGTAATTGAGTCTAAATGCAGATATACTAGATATTAGGATCAGTGTTTTGCATTCATATTTTTATATTTCTAGTGTCTGGATAAGTATTTATATTATACATTATATTACTAATAATTTACATACAAAAGGTTAAACACTGGTAAAATAGCAAAAGTAAAAAAAAAAAGTGGTGATTTTTTCATTCTCTATTTTACGAGTGTTTAACCTTTGTATATAAATTTCTTCCCTGGTATTTTTACCTTGTTTCTGTTATTAATAATTATTAGTAAATACTGGATGTATGTAGATGCGCACATATTTATTTTCACTGTCAAATTTGTAACTTCTGCCTCACAGCAGTAGGTTAATGCGAAGGAATAAGTAGATAGAATCAATTTCTAAATTCCAAGGTTTTAATATACTACTAAAATTTCATTCGACGTAAATGAACTTTTTTCCTTTTTCTATCGACTCCTTGGTGTTTAATAAAATAGTATTACTCGAAACTGGAGATATACAATTGTTCAGTCTTGCATTTAATAACCCCCTCATAAATTTCTAATTTAACAAAATTTTTAATGTGAGTTCATAATTACGATGGTAAAATCACGCGTGCCTGTCATCAGTAACTCAGTTGGCAGGGTATAAGGAAGCATGAAGGTCGTAGGTTTAAGGTCAGCCCCGTATATGATTCCTGCTTTTTTTCCGACTTTTGTAGGTTGAACATATTCTCAGTACAAACCAAAAACACTGTGTATAAAAATATCTTCCGCAGATTTTTTTTTTAGTCTCGACATTTAAATTGATTTGATAATTTGAATAATTGCGAGTGCATCGTCAAATTATCAATAGAATATGTATTCAAAGATATCTAAAAAACTATTTAAAAACACACGTACATACTCAGACAAAATAGTAAATTAAATTATAATTTTCTTCTTCCGTAAAATGAATGCTCAGTGTTTTTAAATTGATATCGCGGTGAAAACAAGTTTAAAAATTCATAAAATCCAGTTTAAGAATCATTTCAAAAGCCAATGTCTGAACAAGAATTAGCTCTTTACACACCAGCGCCTTCCCGTCATAAACAAACACTTCCCTAAGCACTGGAATTAAACGATAAGCATTCACCACGCTCCCTTTCACAAATAAGCTAAAGAAGGTAAACCATTAATTTTTCCTCCAACAATTCAAAATATGTCAAAAACTTTCTCACTAATAAATTAATTACCGTTAATTTACTGGCCATCAAGAAAATAGAAATTGGGCCTGTTGTTAGCCAGTATTTTAAATAAAGACGGAATTAAATATATGCGAAACTATTGTGTTTTTAATTGTGAGCAACATTTTCTTATGAGATATAATGGATGTCATTTTAAAATGCATTTAAAAATAAGTTTGCTACCCGAATAGAATAATTGAAAGGGGAAATTCTTTAAGAGAGATGTTCTGAACACAACTGTAAAATAAATATTAAGGAAATAAATTACGAATTTCTGGGATTACCCTCTAGTAGTCTCTTATTTTTTTTCTTTTAGGTCCACATGCGATTCTCAAATTAATTTATGTATATATAAACGGTAATCTCAAATATGTGTGTATGTACACACATATGCGTACACACACCGATTTTCCAAAATATTAAAGCCAGGATAAATATGTGAATTAACGTACATTTGCCGTACTCATATCCAAGGGCATATGCTACGCTATGTGTTCGGAGGCATTGAGCCCTTCCCTTCACCAAGATTGAAATTATGAGTAATGTCAGCCGCAGCAGTCCTCCTATTTCTGCGGACAAGACGAGATACCCCAAACTGACCTCTGGTATCAATAAGGCGTGGCCGGTCCACGCCTTGTTGACAGCTCGAAGTGTCACCCTTTTTTGGCCATCGTTGACGTGTGCTAACAATCGCATGGAATATCTCTAGCGTCGCTGTTTTGGTAAGATCCTTTTCAAGGCGTCTGCACATAACTTGATATTAAAGGGCTATTTTCAGTGGCCAGACTTTCCAAAAAGTTTTTTTCACAAAAGTAATTGTCTAGCCGTAACACTCAGGCCTTTGTTGAGAACGGATAAATTATTTTCCTTTTCCATGCTTAGGCTAAACATGAAGCCAATTACTAATAGACAGAGATTCAGTATAAAGTATCATATGCCACCATTGCACGTTATGTCATAGGAAAGTGCTGGCTGCAGTCGCTTTATTTTCATAGCGCAAGGATGATTTTAATATATATATAATTGTGTGAGTGTATATAATGCTGAATTATGCATATTGTTATCTGTTTCAAAAGTTCCCTGATTGGCGAGCCAGTCTGATCTACTGTCACTATATATTAAGATGATTGCATATAATTTAATTTACCTCCTTTCATAGATTTTTCATTGCACACGGAAACCTTTATCGTTATGCCTATGATATTTCTCCAAAAATATCATAACGTCCTTCTTATTTATAGGAAAAGTCATTCACTGTATTTTAGGACCGGCACGAGGGACTCACACGTAACATGAGTCAGTTTTATAGTGGGAAGAATCACCGTTTACGGAAAACCAAATATAACATACTTGACCGAAAATGATAAAAGTTCCAAATTTTCTGCGAAAAAAAAGGACTTGTCCTCAGCGTGAAGATATATTTGCCATTGCATAAAAGTAAAATCTTGGCTCTAGGGATTGATAAACAATTCGCAAGAAATTTTTCCCCATGAGCTTCTGCTTTTCGTTCGGAATATTTTCGTACACAATTTGTTTGAAGCAAGTTGTGCTTGTATGTATTTAGAATACTTGTTAGCTATTTTTATATTCGTATAATGATTTTCAATTGTTAGGAAAGAGATGAACATGTTTAGTAAAATTATATTTTCTGTCTAAAATAAAATTAAAATATTCTGTCTAAAGTCAGGCAGTTTTACATACAAAGATACATTCATCCTTTAAAAAGTAAGGAAAAACTATCATATTTAACACTATTTTGAAAGAAGAACAACATACATATCCATACAATAGCTATGTGTGTGTTGCTCTTCTTTCAAAATAGAGTTAAATATGATAGTTTTTCCTTACTTTTTAAAGCATGAATATATCCTTATATGTAAAACTGCCTAACTTATAACAAAAATTGCTGTTTACATGCAGACATACCTTACAACAGGGTTTCGTAAAGTGTATTCCGAAGAACCCAAAGTTCCGTGACAACTCTCCATCGGTTCCAAAAGTTATTTGTAGAACTTCGTCGAAATTTTCAAGAAAATCCATTAATTCTCCCATTTTCCATATGACAACAATTTAGATGGAGTTATCGTGAAATATAACTCTTTTTCTATACAACCAAACGTTTAAGAGTTTATGACCATAAAAATAAAGCAAGTCATTCCATTTATGATTTCATGAAAATTTTGTGCTTTTACATTACCTTCTGTAAGTATACCTAGTATGGGCGTCCATATGAGTATATCTAGTAGGGGCTGGAAGAAATCATAAACTTCTTCTCAACGCTGTCAAAAATTTTAGTGAATGTATAAGATACTAAAATGCTACAAAAATAATTGATACTGCTTGACAATTAGTAATGAGCTAAAAAGTACCTTATTTTAAAATGTGACTGTAAAACTTTTGAAACTAAATGCATAGCAGAATTAGGCAAATAAAATTTTTGAACGGCTAAGGGAGGGCTCGAGCCCTCCTATTACCCCCATATGGGCGTACATTTTACCTACCTTTCTATATCTATTTATTGTTTTTTGTTTGTATGTACTCAAGCGGCGGTGATAAATGATGGATGTTTATGTTTTCCTTAAATAATATTTATTAAGTGGTGTCATGCCTAGGCATGTGATAAGAAAACTGTTCAGTAGGACGAAAGTTAGAGATTATTAATAATCGTAATTTTGCGTTTTAATATATGTTTAATTAATATTTTTGTTTTTGTTAATTTGTAAAATCATTTGTAGTTTTGACACAGCATCTCATTGGTTCCATTTTTAGTGTTTGTTGGAAGACGTCCCAAAATGTTATCGTAATATTAATAATTGATGCATCAAGCACGATAAAAATATATTAACACAGTATGCACATTTGTAACAAATTAATTTAATTCGCTTTTAATACGTTTTACAATAGTTTTAAGCCATCTTCAAGGGCAGTTTCTTCCAAGATGGCTTAAAGACATCGAGAACTGCTTTAAAGCTGAATTAAACTTATTTATTACAACTGTGCCTATTGTGTTACTGTATTTTTATCATGTATATTGCAGAGTGAATCGGTCTCCTATTCCACACGTCAGGCAACCAATGGAAAAGGGAAAAAGAGAGCTGGCTGAATAAATAAACTAATCAGAAACAATGCCGAAGAAATTACACAAAGCGAAACTATAGGAGTTCAAGAAATCCGAAGAAAAATTTAAGAAAGCCTCTTTTTCGAGACGAAAATAGCAACGACATAATAAAGCCTTCCACAACGACATTTTGGGAACACCATAGGAAAAATCAATAAACAGACTTGGCAGTGGCTAAGGATAGATACGTTGAAGAAATAAATAAAATGGTTATATTAATTGCTGGATTGGAACAGGCGTTGATGACGATTGTAATTAAGTAGAAAATGACAAAATCATCCCTTAACGGCAAATAATGTCTGTGTAAGGAAGTAGATGAAACAGTTGATCACCCGGCCTTCGGATGCAAAAAGATTGCATGCATAGTCTACTCGGAACGACATAACAATGCAGCTTCGATAATTCATTGGAATCTGTGATAACAATAAAAAGTAATAGTCAACTGCTAAATTAAGATAACGAGGACCAGAAAGCTTATAAGATTACAGACAATGAGTAAATCAAGATCTTGTGAGACTTACGAGTCCAAATGGGCAAACATCTTGCACATAATACATCAGACTTGACAATAGCAAAAAAGAAATAGTAAACAAAAAATATATATTAATCACATTTCAGTTCCCCAATAAAACGTCCAAAAACGTACCCAGTAGCCCAGTTGGCCCAGTTGTATTGACCAGATTAGCAATTGTGTTAACTCTGAGAAGGCTAATCATATATTGTAAAGTGGAAAAGTAGCAAATGTGGATAACTTATGTGGCTGTCCTTGGTGACCCAAAAATTGCAGATTCGGAATTTGACAAAAGTACCAAGTAAAAAAATGCAAATTGGAATCGAAAGGTTTTTGTAAAAAACGCAGTTGCCATCTCCATAGTAATAAGAGTATTTGGTGCCATCCCATCGAAGCTTGAAAATCACCTAAATGTAACTAAACTTTACAAAATTACAATACACCAACTTCAAAATGCTGTCTTATTTGGGACTGCCCACATCTTACGAAAACGCATATCACATGCCAAACCCTAGGGAATTGCTCGATATTAAAGTAATGCCCCAGTCGCCAATTTGATAATGGACTCTGTGATTGTATAATAATAATTGGAATAAAAACGACAAATATCAGAGAATAAGTTTACAAAGGAAGGGTTAAAAACTGGCAGAATAGCAAATAGATCACCTGAGATTTCGGGTGCGTCAGCAGCCGTCCATCAGGAGTAATGATTGTGGCGGGTCCCTGTCAAGGCCGTAGTGAGGATTTAAATTCTGGTGGTGAAAAAAATTTTAATGCATGTGTTGATATAATCACAACATGCAAGGCCGTAGCCAAGTCCCATTAAAAATTTAGTTTTGAGAGGGGGACCGGTCCCTAAGGTCCCCCTCTGAATATGGGGTTGGTCCCTGTCCCTTTTGTATTCGAGATTTCTGGAAAAATTCATTATTAGTGCAGTCCAGCAGAATGAAAAAAAAAAACATTTTTGGGGTAGTCCAGAAAAATAAAATTCAGTAGTAACCATGACTTAACGAATTGTATTTATATTCCCTTTTTACATTGGGGAAATCCCTTAGGTGGGAGGCTAACCCTCCACAAACAAATATGGGAATATATGTTTAACGTAAGGAAGAAGCTTAATGTTTAACATCTGTTTCGCAGACGTGAACGACGGAAGGCAAGAATAATACATGCTTAAAAGGCAACTGGTTTCATTGACAAACTTAACAGAAATTAAACCTAGATGTAACAATTTAAAAGCTGTAATCCTTACACGTGTAGTGAGAATTGCACAGCAGGAACGAGGGCCATATTGTGCCTGATTGTTCGCAGCAAACGTAACTGCGACATTACATCAATGTCAAAAATAGGCGAGCGAATAGTAAACGTATTTGAGCATTGCGGGATAAGCGAATATATCTCAAGTTAGCTGAATATATATACTTCCTGACCGATGATTGCCCTACGCTGTTATTCATACAAATTACGCACGAGGACAACTACGGGACTATAAATAACACTAATAAAATTTCCTAATATAGTGGATCCTTAACAATAAAATTGTTTTTATTGAGCTTAAAACCATAGACACCTTCAAGTTCTTCATAAAAGTTTTCTTGAAATCTTTATTCTAGCATTTTTTCAGCACTATTTGTGTCATTTTGTCCAAATTTCACAAAAAACCTTGGCCTAAAAGTTAATATCTTTTTAATTTAATTAAATACTCATCTTTTTCAAAGCACTTCTTTAACATTAGAAAAATTATTCTAATTTCTACATTTAATTTAATTTTGGTCTCGCTGGAAAAATGCAAATAAATGCCTTAAAGAACGGTGAAAGTAAATGTAACTTAAATTAATTTCGTTACACGGCATAATCCTATAGCTATTTTTCATCAAATCCTAACCTTCAACATTATGCATTATTGGACATTACAAGTAATCAAAAACGAAGTCATGTCGACAGCCCGATAACGCACACGGGAGACGACTTTCTCTGACACGATTACGGAAATGGAGAAAACATCACATAATCTCATTTAATTTTAATGTTGTGAGCACATTTGGGACGCTATGGGAAGGCGATTGCAACCATCCCGGAATGTTGACGATTTAGCCCGACAGTTGGAGACAATTTGGCAAGAAATTCCGCAGGACACCATCCGGGATCTTTATCAGTCTATGCCACGCCGGGTGACAGCTTGCATCCAGGCCAGAGGTGGACCAACGCCTTATTGACTTCCTCCCTTTGTAACGGTCAAACTCTGCAATAAATCATTCAATTGTTCTGAAATTTTAATCGTTTCTTTTTCTATGTATGTTCTTCACATCCACCAATTTTTATTGCAATCGGACAACTACTTCTTGGTGCGTCGATTTTTTGTTTTACAGTGTATATAGATGAGCTAACGTAAAATATTCGGTGGGGTATTACTGCCGTGCAGGTAAATAAAATAGCCCTTCTAAAGTTTACAAAATTTAAAATAAAACATTTTACAAAATAAAAAACGGAGGGACCCTGGTTCGAATCCAGGATGGGGAAAGCGTCTCTTTTTCTCCAAAATTACATAAGCTCTAGTTTGAGCTGTAATTAATACGTGGGTGGCAAAAATTATTGTATAATAAATTCCCCCACGAAAACTCACAAAAATCTCGCCCCGGAGGCTTTCTTGTGTTGACCATATTTGGCAATTGTGTTATCCCTGTGAAGGGTAATAATATCTTACATTTACAAAATTTAATAACCTAAAAACGTGAACAACAAACATTGGATTAAGCGAGATAAAATTAGCGGCGTTCGAACAGTATAAATGCATAATCCGCTTTTCGGTATCCATGACAACATTACTAGCATGCGTTAAAGTATCAGTTTTAGTACGCATGTGAAACAAAAATGTCAAATGATAAAAAATCCATTGTTGTTTATTGGGAAGCGTCTCTGGTCACGAACTTCAACCGTTAGTTTTGATAGAAAATGTCTCCGTGGCACCAGGAACACGTTTCCACCACATCTTTAATATGAAGTCCTCTCTTGTTGGTGGGGCGAGAACGCAACATTAAAATTTCATATGGGAATCCCCATTTTTTTATTTTCGATTCTGATTCTACGTTTAAAAATAAACAATTTTGGCAAAATATTTTTTTTTTATTAATACAGCTCTCCGATATTTGAAGCGTTTCAAATTGCTAGCTACCACGCTTGTACGTTGGGCGTTGCAGCGATAATTATTGATAATGAGAGAACGTGGGTCCCTTTGTCTCTGGCCATCTCTGTGCTTGTTTATCATGAGTCCTCTTTCTCTACCATCGGGATTTATATTACTACAAGAAATGTTCTTTATTCCCAGTGGAGCCTTACAATGTGCTAATCTATAGAAAAAAACTATGGCAACTAGGAGGGTTAAACGCTCCTAACTTCTAAGAAATGCATAAGCTGAAGGAGACGCCAAGCAAAGCTGTTCATTTTTAAACATAGAACCAGAATCTACAATAAAAAAATGAGATGGGGGTTCCCATTTGAAATTTTAATTTTGTCTCCGCCCTACATGCTAGGGACAGGAGGTGGCTTTGTTTTAGCAAAATTAAATAGTTCACTTAAAACTATTAAATTTTGGTTCTGAACGCTATTTTTCCAGATAAGTGGTTTCCGGAGAAATCGGAAGTCCACTTCTTTTCGAACATTCTGTATATATTTAAGTACTGATAGTCGTACAGATGAATTATTTTTATTATGATCAAATTTTTTAAGGCGCTTTTCCTGCAGAATTTTTATTTTTGCCATCAAGAGCCATCACTTATGAGCGCAAATTAAATGTAGGCTTATATAAACCTAAATTCACTTAAATTAAAAAAATCAAAATTATTTCTTTTTAATTGATTGTATAAAAGAAACTTTATAAACTTTTATCCCAAATTTTTATCCGATGAATTACAGCAGTTCCCCAAATCGTGCTTTCAAACCAATGGAACTGTGAACAATACCTCCTAACTAAATCGAAACCAATACACTTAAATTTTTCCAAAAATTTCTTCCTGTTATTTTTCTCAATCATTTCTTCTTGAACGATCAGAAACATCAGTGCACTTCTTGATCTTGAGATATTATTAAAATAATAGAATTCAAACACTATGTAAAAAACTTATATTTCTGTAATAAAGCAACTTCATTCCCCGTTTTTCATTTTCACATGGAAAACAGGGCAGCCTAGATACTCACGAACTGTTTTCAACTTCTTTGAATTTCCAATTAACCTACTAGAAACAGATATTTCTGTTTCAGCTTAAAGGATTCAACTAATGAAACTTTATAACCGTTTACAATATGTAGCCATACAATATGTTACAATTTGGATAACCTATCCAATCCACGACGTGTTGTATGACAGATTGAATAAACTAATAATAAGCTAATAATAAGATAATAATAAGCTTCATGCATATAATTCATATATTGATAATAATAATAATGATAATATATGTGTCCGGATGGACGGCTCTATCTGTGGGCTTCCGTAAAATTCTACGAAGGAATCAACGTAAAAATCCATTAAAGCGTGGCCAACTATTATTTCTAAAGTAATACTGATTTATTACTATAAATAATTCGGTACATAGATGATAATCATAGATAAGAACACTAATGTTCAGTGAATATTATTGCCACGCTATCACCAAATTTAGAGGGTTAATAACGGTGCTTAATTTATATCGCAACTAGAATATTAATTAGGCATATAATCCAGCCTCTCACAGGCTCAACAGACTTGCACGCTCGCCTACCCCTCTCTGCTACTTCTACACCTTTCATTTCTCGCGTTTTTATTCTCATTGGCCAATCAGGAAGAGTTATGCTTTTGGCGGGCTTAATCAATCCAATGTGATTTATCCTTTATTATTTAAAACTTTACTTATCGCTCGTGTTGCCCTTCCTCTCATTCTAAAGTCAATGCACAAGGGCGACATCTTCCACTTCTTTCTTTTAATAATAAAGGTGGGGGGAGGGGCTTATTTTCAAAAGCGACCATACATCACTCCCTCCTTCTAAGAAGCTGATCACCAATTTTGTGTGGATCAGTTTTCCTGCGAGAAGCCCGGCTATTTACAAATTTCAACAGTTAAATGAACACAAATGGAACACTTATACCACAAATATCAATTTCAATTACTGAAGAAAGCCTGTTAATAATCTGGTTTATACTTATGTCACTTTCTTAATATGATTATGAAATATAATTATTAATACATACAAAATATATATTTTTCTAGTTTAATTACTCTATAAACGTGATAGACTGTCGACATTAATCATATCCTTCCCTTTTTATGTTGAATTACTATATCAAATCTCGACAAGCCCAGCGCTGTAGTTTTGCTGAGTTTGGTAACACCTCCGTTAAATATTTCAAAGGATTGTGATCTGACCTTATAGCTATAGTAAAGTTAAAAATATAATGTTCAAATTTACGCAACGAGAATAAAACTGCAAATGATTCTCTTTCGATGGTTGACCATCGTTTCTGACAATCACTAAATTTAACACTTGCGAAGGCAATTGGATATTTCTGTCCATCTTCCACCTGGAACAGACAAGCTTCTGAATCCGTGAAACTGGCATCACAATCTATGTAAAAAGATTGTTCGAAGTTCGGTGGACGTAATGCCGGTACTTCAGCCAACGTAGTTTTCGAATTTTCAAAGGCTTTCTCTTAAAGTAACGTCCACTTGATTTTTGTGGGTTTCTGACGTTTCAGTAGTTCGTGTCAAGGACAAGCGATGATGGAGAAATTTTCTATAAAGTTCCGGTAGTATCCAAAAAGACCTAATATGCGTTTAAGTTTCTTCTTGGTATCCGACTTCGCAATTTCTTTAATGGTGTCTATCTTCTGTAGATCTGGTAACATTTACCCATTTCCAACTAAATGTTCTAAAAATAAAGTTTTTGACTTTGCAAATTGCGACTTCCGTATATTTCCAGTAAAACCTAATTTAATCAAAGTATATAAAACCTTTCTAACATGTTCTAGGTGTTCTTTCCATGACTTGGAGAAAATAGCAATATCATCTACATATGCTACAGCATATACCTTACGAGATTCAAAGGCTTTATTTATTGCTATCGCCATAGTTCTTCCTGAATTCTTCAATCCAAAAAGGTACGACATTCCAGACGTAAATTTTGTCATGTGTACATAAATGCCGTCAACTCCTTTGATTTTTCATCCATCGGTAGTAAATAATATCCCTTTAAAAGTTCTACCGAAGTTATATATTTTGCACTGGCAATTTTCTGAATCAGTTCAGTAGCGTTCCTCATTGAAAAATTATCTCTGAGTGTCCCTTCATTCAGTTGACGATAGTCCACGCACATGCGTACTGACTTATCCTTCTTTGCTAGGTCGATCGTCGATTTGTGATCTTAGAGCTTCTGGAATCCTATATAATTGCATCTGCTTCCTCTGAAATCCGGGTTTCAATTTTATTTCATGCTTAACAAGCTTTGTAAGTTCTTGCTTTCCTGAGAAAAAATATTTTGTTTCCTCAATTACTAACTTTATTTCATCAATTACCTCTCTAGACAAATCTTCGAAATTCAAGTCTCTGGTGGTGTTTTTCTGCTCTAGTTTGTAATCCTTGCTGACTGGAATCGTGTCAATTCTTTCAAATTGCTGGTCTTTCTCATAAATTACCCCAATTCTACTCACACAATGAGTAAATAGTTGCAAATTATTTACATGTACATGACCATCTTCAAACTCTACCAGATATCAGTGATTTCCTTGCTTCTCCACAATAGTTCCACAACATCGTTCATCATAACCTATCTTTATGCAGTTATTCTTCAAATATTTCCCCTTTGAATTAATTTAACATTTTAATTATAGTCACACATTTTCTTTAAATCGTGTTCCACCGAACACAGGAACGTTAAATTTAAAGCACAGTCTTCTTTTATTTTCTTGCCCCCCCCCCTTTTTTTGAAGCGCAAAATTCTTTAATACCATCCTAGTTAACACTGTTGATCTTCATTATTTCCTTCTTTTAAGCATGCACCCACGCGGTCTTTAAACACTTTCTTCTTACGTTATGTTTCTTTTGCAGGGTTTAAATGCAAAATAAGAGCGTAAGTATCTTTCCTTCGTTTTCGAGCAGCGAGGACTTCAAGATTTTCCTTTCTTAAAGGCGTTGTCCCGATATCTGGCTTCAGTAATGGCGGACATTTTCATGTAGACTCCGTCAACCTCCCTTACCAGAGATCCATCCGCTTCGAATTGAAGTTTTCCTTGCATCTACTTCCGTAATATTCCTGGTGTTGATCCCACCTTCTGTTACACCAAAGTTGTCCGGAGGGACGGCTCTAGCTATGGGCTTCCATAAAATTCAACGAAGGAATCAACGTCAAGATCCATTGAGCCGTGGCTGACTATTATTTCTGGAGTAATACTGATTTATAATTATAAATCATTCGGCACATTGATGATAATCATAGATAATACAGGGTTTGTCCTAAAAGTTCCGGGAATGATTTTTTTTTAAATCATTTATTCAATATCAGTTTACAATCTGTTCAGAACTTTTCAAAGTATTTTCCACCTGCTTCGATGCGCCGTTTCCAACGCTTCACCCAATCATTAAAGACGCCCTGGAAGTCGTCAACGGGAATCTCCTTCAGTGACGTCGTCACGGCTGCTTTTACCACTTCCAGCGTCCCATGCCTAGTTCCTTTCAGGGTTCTTTTGATCCTTGGGAACAAAAAGAAATCCGCTGGTGCCAGATCGGGGCTGTACGGCGGCTGGGGCAGCGTTGCCACACCCATTTTGGCCAGCAACTCGGAGATAATGAGAGCGGTGTGGGTTGACGCTTTGTCATGGTGCAAGATCCAATTGTCGCGAATTTCGTTTCGGACGCGTCGAACCCTGTTGCGCAACCGTTTGAGCACTTCACAGTAAAACTCCTTGTTGACTGTTTGTCCTTGTGGCACGAATTCACTGTGAACTACACCTTTTCTGTCAAAAAACACAATGAGCATTGCCTTGATTCGCGATTTGCTCATCCTTGCTTTTTTTGAGCGAGGAGACTCCTTGGTGTGCCACTCGCTGCTCTGGTGCTTTGATTCTGGATCGTACTGAAAAATCCACGTCTCGTCCCCTGTGATCACTCTGTCCAAAAATTCTGGGTCCGTTTCGTAGCGTTCATGCAATTCCTGGCACTTCAACAAACGCTGCTCCTTCATCTCACTCGTCAGGACTTTTGGCACCATTTTCGAGCAGACTTTCCTCATTTGAAGATCCTCCGTTAAAATGCGATGAACGATTGTTTTGGGTATTCCACACTCCTCTGCAATCACCCGAACACTTAATCGTCGGTCATTGTCCAAAACTTGACGCACTTTTTGCACCGAGTCGTCCGTTTGTGATGTCGACGGGCGTCCAGAGCGGTCGTCGTCGTTGACGGACTCCCGACCTTCCCGGAACCGCTTGTGTCATATGAAAGTTTGGATTTTTTTCATCGCCCCGTCACCGTAGGCTTTCCGAAGCATTTCGAGTGTCTCCGCCCCGTTTTTACCCAGTTTCCCACAAAATTTGATTGCATAACGCTGCTCCAAAAACTTGTCCATTTTTTGATCGACGAGGGTGCAGTAGATACCTCTGCGCGGAGCGTGACCCTGCCTCAACAACTGCCCGCAGGCGACTGATACCGGTCTCGTTTCCAAGCTCAGATCCCCCACCAACTTCTCCGCCCCGTCAGCCAGCGTTGCCAACTACAAAAAATCATTCCGGGAACTTCTGGGACAAACCCTGTATCACCAGTGTTCAATGAATATTATTGGCATGCTATTACAAAAATTAGAGGGTTAATAACTGTGTGCAATTTATAGCGCAACTAGAATATTATGTAGGCGTATAGCTCAGCCTTTCACAGGCTCGACCGACCTGCACGCTGGCCTACCCCTCTCTGCTACTTCTACACCCTTCATTTCCCGCGTTTTTATTCTCATTGGCCAATCAGGAAGCGTTATGCTTTTGGCGGGCGTAATAAATCCAATCGGATTCATTCTTTATTATTTCAACGTTTACTCGCACGTATTGCCCTTCCTCTCCGTCTAAGGTCAATGCACAATTGTGACATTTTCCACTTCTTTCTTTTAATAACAAAGATGACGGGCTTATTTTCAAAAGCGGCCATACAATATGCATCCATATCATTAATAAGCTTCATGCGGTTTAAATCGTTTCTAACTTCATATCATTTGTTTGATCGTTCTTTGACAATTTTTGAAATGGAGTAAGAATGAGAAACCATTCATTGCTATCCTATAAGGTTTAATGGACTAATTTGGTGAAGTTATAATCGTTTAACTCGCGAAATTTCCTTAGTTTATTTATCGCAATTTATTGCAAATATTTATTGAAAACATTTATCTTAATTACTTAATAAAAAACTGTTGTAGCATTCCTACTAAATAATAATTCTACTTGAACTACTATTAATTTAATTGAGGGTATTCAGACTCAAATACAAGAAATACGGCATATGCTCAACATAAAAGCCTATTAATATTACAAACAACCAATAATGAAACATTATAGCCACTTGTGATTAGCGCTCTTTTTAAAAAGACCAAAAAAAATTACCGAGTCTGTCACCTTATATATAAAATAGCCATTTAACTTTTCTTTGTTTTATGAAAAAGGGGATTATAATTCCATCAAAATCCTTTCAACTTAGAAAGTAATCCAAAAATATTTCCCAAAAAAGTATTCAAAAATTCTTTTTAAACCCCAAAAGGAAAAGACAAGCAATTGCAGCAATTAGAATGTGACGTCGAAAGTTGATTAGCGAAAAAAGTTCGACTTCAAAAATCTAAAGAAAAACGATGCTTGGAACACTCAGATTTCTCGTCTTCCAAGTATTAAAAGACTAAGAATTTAAAGAATAGCAGTACCCTTGATTCTAAAAACAAGCCAAACAATTGAGCATTAAAACGAATTGTTATTAATTCTACCTATATATAATACAAATTCTAATACACTTAATACAAATATGTGCGACTTGAACAGAGTGAATTCAACAAAATGAATATACTTTTTTCGGTTTTTTTTTAATTTGTTAAAATTGCGTCCTCTCATCGTTCATGATAATTACACTTATTTTACAGAAACATTTTCAAGAATATATTCATAATGGAAAACAGTTAATTCTGAGAATAGGTTTTGATTTAAAATTAATATTTATCTGTTCGATGGCTTGCTTTCTATAACACAAAGAGAGCTAAGGAACATATTGCTACACGATATGCAGAGTTCAGAAAAATCCGGAATTTTGTCGCCTAGAAACTAAACTAGGGATTTGTAGAAAACACAGAATAGGGGAAGAACCTACCTTGGAATCTAAACCTTTAGCGTAGACAAACGCTCTACAACTACAGCATTGCAAGGTGACCTTTGTGCATGCCAAACGACTTCATGCGTATCGTCAGACCATACAAATACAAAAAATTTTTCGACGAATTATAGAATAATTAACAAATTAATTAGTTCTATGTTAGTCAATGACGAAAAATGCCTGAATTTACTAAATTCCGAATATTTAGATATAATCATATTCCCATTATTATTGTCGAATAGATATAAATGATTTATATCTATTGTCGAATAGATATAAATCATTTTCGCATTTGAATTACATTTCGATAAGCTTTCCAAAACAAGCGATGTGTACACACTAAACTTAGATAAATTTTGTTACATAATTATAGATAACAAGTATTTTCTCGTCCCTATTATCATGGTTTTTCAATAATTGCGTGGTATAATGAGCTTTGTACCAAAATTATTTTGGTACAAGGCAAGTATGGGTTTTCACTTACAACATTAAATCGAACTCATAGATCCAACTTTTATGATTTTTTCAGCCTATTCTCTCACGCTTGCCGAGCGCGTAATATAATTAAAAAAATTCGATAATTGGTTTTTATTTTGACTTCGTTTGGGTTCGCCTGAAATCCAAATTTTCGTGCAATTAAAAACCGATAATTACTTTATTGAACCAGTCATGCGTGATCCAAACAGTAATAAAAAGGTACAACCTCTCTGTTACAACAGAATGAAAAAGCGTGTTAATAATTAGTATTTTCTGTATTTTGTTTCGAATTGGAAACATTCAAAAGCAGGAGATAGAAGGTTTAGCTTGAGCAGAAAATAATTACGAGGTTTCAAGACAATTTTTTATTATTCAAAAGGATCAATAGTTTATTGGCGCGTAATGCGGTAATTTCGACATTCATTTGCATTATAAATGCGCACAGACAAGCATTTGTGAAAAGCTTACGAATTTTAACTATATATATGTGCGTGTGCATGTGAAAATTAAAAATGGAATGTGTTCGTTAATAAATAATACGCAACTATAGCAAACAGATGTAGTTTTTATAATGATGAGGAGAAATTAGAGAAGGCTTTTCTAAGTGTCTATATTTCAAGCAATATTCTTCTATCCGTTAATAATAGGTTGAGAGTTCTATTATTTATAAGTAAATTAATGTGTTCAGAGCTTGAAGTGAAAAATCATGCAAGCGATAAAACAAATAATTAAAAGATTTATATGTTCAACTTTTCTCAGCTTGACGTTCTCAGTGTCTCAATTTACAAGAGGTACACTTCGTGAATCGTCAAAATCCATGCAAGGAATGGAAGGCTTGGGAGGAATGCCGCAGAAGATTTATAAAATTTGCGAATCCTTACAATTATGCGTAAACTAATATTATTTAATTTAAGAAATAATTAATTTTAGATATAATTAATTTTAGACATAAAACTAAAAATAATGCAAGAGAAAATACAAGGATTAATATTTTGAAATCATACACAATTTGCCGAAATGTGTATTTATACGTTATTACATAGAAAACATTTTATTTGTATAGCGCAATGACAGCTGATACTATTCCGTGAAGGGAAATATAGTTATTTTGGATATCAAATATTTCTCAACTAGGCAAACAAATTTCAGTCTGCGGATTAGTAAAACAGATTGCAAGCGCCCAATGCAATTTATGTTTCAACTTGAGTACTGTGCCCGCCAATATACGTCATAGGACAACAGAAGAGATTTTATTATATCACTTAACAAATTTAATAATGCAAAATCTAAAATCAGTGCAAATGCGCCTTAATATTAAAATTTAAAACATCTATATAGTTATATTGGAAAAACACAATAGCTTTTTTCTCATGGCGACAAAATGCCTAAGAATGTAGATATATATACACTATATGCCCAAAAGTATCCAGACAATTTGGATTTTTTATTTTTTTTCAAATTTCTAAAAAACTACACGGCCAATTGTTCTCTAACTTTGGGGATATATAGAACATGCTTGAATGCACACTTTCCAATAAAGTTTCGGTGACTTGTGCATTTAGGGGACCACCCACATATTGACAAAACAAAAAAATATATTTGATCACCCTGTATCATAAAAAGCTGGAAATTATTTGTAACTTTCAGAAAATATTTAACCAGCTATGCTTAATGCCTGTGTGCATTTTCGTAAAATAGACATGTATATTTATGAAGATAGAAACGTTCCTTTAAGAAAACCCAAATTTTGTCACATATTTTTTGCTTATAATATCCACAATTTTCAGTCAAATTTCACGAAACTTACAGAACATTTGTCAACGTACAAGAAAAATATTATACTTAAATTAGAAATTAATATATTGAATACACGATGAGATATGAGCATTTGAAGAAAATAATTTTTTACTGCGCATGCGCGAAAGATATGAATAACTTTCTTTCATAATTTTGTAGTCAATAGTATGGGGCAACTTCAAAATATATACCAGTGGGATATCTTGAAAATTCAGAAAGTTATCGACGATATAGTGAGCCGTATTTCTCTAATTCTCTGAAAGTAGCTAGATGATAAGGGTTTTTTCCACAAATTGTCATATTCCAAATTACCAAACACCCCTGTTCTGAAAATGAAATATTCCAGATTTATGCAAATAAGGATCAAAAGTATTCGAGTACCTGCATGTTTTGCTTCTCCTTTACAGAAGTCAAAAACCTTGCTTGGTGCAGAATGACCATTGTTGTCCTTGCGCCATAAAAATACAACAAACCAACAAGAAGTCAAAAATTAGTATGAAGTGGGACCACCTTTTGTTGCAATGACGGCTGCCACTCTATCTGGGAGGCTATCTACTAGTTTCTGGAATTTTTCAGTGGGAATTGCATGCCATTCTTGCAAAAGAATATTAATCAGCTCTTGCGCCAATGTGGGCCATTTTGGCCTAGCTCGCAGTCGACGTTCTAATTCATCCCATAGGTGTTCTATGGGATTTAGGTCTGGGCTCTGAGCAGGCCAGTCCAATTCCTCAACATCCATGTCAGCAAACCAGCTCTATACAGCCCTTTCTGTGTGGATAGGAGCACGATCTTGTTGAAACAAGAATGGACCCACTCCAGGGGTGGACTGGGGAGAGAAAGCAGCCCTAGAATTTTTAATTACGACAGCCCACTTTGATGATGATGATAATGATGATGATGATCTTCTTCTTCGGCTCTGCAGTCCCTACACTTCCTTGGACGTCCCGCTTTCCTTCTTCCCATTGGATTGGTTTTGATAATTTTCTTAGCCATGCTAGATCAAGAATCCATTATAGTTGTACCTCTCCACTTGATTTTCTGTAGGGCTGCAAGATATATCTTATATTTAGTTCACCCTTCAAATTTTCTAGGGCTCCAGCTCGATATAAACTTCGGGCATTCCAAATGGCCATTGATACAAATCCTTTGTAAAGGCAACCTTACTCTTTTTTTTTATTATTCATATAGTTAACGGCTGTTGCTATTTCTCCATAAAAGCGTATGTAGAAAATTTTGAGGAAAAAGTGGAAATCTAGAATTCAAATGAATATATTTTGCTTTATTTCTCAATTCCTCCTAATTTGCTGGAGCTGGTTGAAAGGAAATAAATTGATACGACGGCCCAAAAGCAGAGCTTCGTGTTGGCCCACCAGGCATTTGCCTGGTGAGAGTGTGAGTGGGCCAGTCCGACCCTAACCCACTCCAAATTGTTGCCACAATGTGGGCAGCGTGGAATTGTCTAAAATGTCGAGATAGCCTCCCGTCTTCAGAGTTCCCTTCAAAGGAATTAAAGTGCCAAGCTCGAACCATGAGAAACCACCCCAAACCATTATGCTTCCACCATCAAACTTAACTTGCGGCACAATACAGTCAAGTAAAAAGCGTTTACCCAGCATTCTCCACACCCAGACTCTACCATCTGATTGCCAAATAGTGTACCGTAGTTCATCGCTCCATAACACTTCACGCCACTGCTGCAGGCTCCATGTTTTGCACACTTTGAATCATTGTAAGCGACGCTTGGCATTGGTTGCGGTAATGCTTGGTTTATATGCAGCTGCTCGGCCATGAAAACCAAGACTTTGCAGTTCCTGACGAACTGTTTTTGTGCTGACGTTGCATCCAGAGGCTTTTTGAAAATCCGCACGAACTTTTTCCGCCGATTTCATGCGGTTCGCTTTCACAACTCTCTTCAGCACTCTGCGTTCCCTGTCTACTAGACGGAGTGGTCGACCAGGTCGTGGATGCACCGTTGTAGTCCCCGTATGTTCCCACTTTACGATAACATCATTAACGGTGGAACGGGGCACTCGTAACATCACAGAAATCTCACGAACAGATTTTCCACAGCGGTGACAACCAATGACTTCACCACGTTCAAAATCATTTAGCTCGCCCTTTCCTCCCATTTTACTTTTCTAGCTTTGAAATTATAATTGTTAACTCGTCAGACTTCTTTTATACTTGTCTGAGAGCTAGAAATTTGACGTCACTAACAGAATCCACCACGTAGAGGGGTGTCCGAATACTTTTGATCCTTATTTGCATAAATCTGGAATATTTCATTTTCAGAGTAGGAGTGTTTGGTAATTTGGAATATGACAATTTGTGGAAAAAACCCTTATCATCTAGCTACTTTCAGAGAATTAGAGAAATACGGCTCACTATATCGTCGGTAATTTTCACGATATCCCACTGGTATTT
>QLNU02015003.1:172192984-172203725 GCA_006491805.2 Dysdera silvatica
TTATACGAAGCTTGAGAAAAGTCTATTCTTTTTTGTTATTTCTTTTAGAAGAAAATTATTGATCCATGGTTTTCTGATCCGCTTACTACTTGCAATATTTTTAAAAATGAAACGTTTGTTGTATATATTGGTAAAAGTTTAAATAAATAGATTATAAGCTCGTTGAGCATAATTCGAATTAAGTATAGTGGTCCAACTGATTTTTGTTAATTCTGATTTAAATAAGATTAGGTTACTTTCCGAAAGATCCCTTATCGAAAAACAACTTTCAAATTTATTACGATGTAAATCTTGAATATTATTAGTTATAAAAATAGGTACGTGATCACTAATATGGTATGCGAGTACTCCTAAAAGGTGTGAGTAGGTATTAGTTATGCAGAGGTCAATCATAGTTTGGGAGTGAGATGTTATTCTAGTTGGGATATTGCTTGTAAAATGAAAACCGCTTGTATGAACTACATCTACTAAATTTTTAGCATTAACGTTTTGGTTTAAACTCATGTCAATATGTAGATCACCAAGTATAATTAATTTAAATTTTTTAGTGTTAACAAAATACATAAAGTTCTTTAACAAAGTTAAAATTCCCCAATATCGCCATTCGGTGGTCTCTAAATTATAGAAATAAAAATTTCAAAAGATTTTATGGTTACGATTTCAATGTATGAAAATATTCCACTCCAATGATTATAATTAGAATGTGAGATTGATTGACACACATAAATTTCCACTCCACCTCCGGAACCATTCTGGCGGTATTCAGTAACTAAGCCGTGTTGAGCTATATGCAAAGGATAGTTAGGCTGAAACCACGTTTCAATAATACCGATAAAATGAGTAAGAATTTTTAGTTTATCCAATAAATCATTAAGGAAATGAATTTTATACAAAAGGCTGCAGGCATTTATATGTAGTGAGAATTAGTTCCTTTGGGAGGATTGAGTAAAAATTATTTTTGAAGGTAGGAAATATTAACCGCATAGGTTGCTGGTGCTATTTACAGGTGTGGAACGTAGCATGATAATTAAAAAAGTTTAGAATAACTACAGTATATCAATTAGAAAAACAAAACCTTGACAAAAAATAAATAAAATAATAAAGTATAAAATAAAAATTAATCAGGAACCAAAAGGTAACATAACAATAAACCAAGAATTAGCATGTGTATGGGTGCTTCATACAGGGTATAAAATGGAATAGATGTTTAATAATGTAAAAAATAGATATCAAAAAGTATAATCTTGCAAAAATAGTAGAAGAAAAATACACAAAACATAAAATGAATATTAGTAGAAGAATAAATTATCTTATCAAAAGCATCACAATATAATACAACAATATAATGTAATAAAAGGCGTAAAATATGAGATTTTCAAATAAATTAATATCACAAGGTACTAATGATTCGATACTAATATAAGAATGTAAAACGGATTCCTATATTATATGTTATGCTATTTTGAGTGTGTTATTATTCAAAATAGCTTAATTATTATTAGCATTTATTTTCGGTCATATTTTTTATGTGCAGACAAATTTGTCTTATTTTGCGTTTAAGTTAGTTTTTGCAAGCCTTTCAAATATTTATAGTACCACAACGGCTGATGCAATGCTGCTTTAATGTTTGCATTGATGGTCATACTTGTATCAAAGCATAACAGCTATAATTCAATAAAGCAAATGATTTAGATTTTTCTAAGGTATTTTGAAAACGATGTGTTTTGGACAATAAATTATATGTCTCTGTGTATATAATATACCATTTATTAACAGAAGAGTACACATGTAATAACACGCCTCTGTAGGAAATGCGTAGAAAATGTGCAGGTTAGGTTTTAGAGACGGTCCCCTTAAATATCTTATCTTTCCGTTATGAAAATTCTTTACCAAAAACATATAAATGACGTTTTTTAAAACTATTTACTTTAGCGTATTTTTATCTAATTACTTGTTAACAAATAAACACTAAGATACGTAATTTTATCCATTTATTTATTTATTTATTTATACAATACTATTTGGCCCGTGAGGGCCCAGGTAGGGGTATGCAATACAAACTTAAGATGTTATGTATTGTCGAATATTATGAACAAATGCATTGATATTAATTGAAGAAACACATTTTGAGTTAAGCTTATTCCAATTGTCAATCGTTTGAGCAAAAAAAAAAAAAAATAAATTTATGAGTATTGCTGTGTGCGGTAAATAATTATAATTTGAAAGAGTGGTCAATACGAGAAGAAATATAGTCGGCAGGTCTCACGTATTGTAAGAAATTACATTTATAGTGATTATAAAGAATTTTTATATAAAAGAGTAAGACGCAGGTGTTTACGGTGAAGGGAAAGCGGAATTAGGTTTAAAGAAGCTTTAAGAGATGTTACCGAGACATTAGGAGACCAGTTATTCAATATGAAACGTGCAGCCAGATTTTTAATAGATTCTAAGTAGTTGATATTGAGGTCTGTAAAGGGATCCCAGATTTCGGAAGCATAATTTAATATTGAGAAAATGTATGTTTTGTAACATTTAATTGATTAATAATTAATGTTTTAACTGATTAATAATATAATGGATTTAGTGGAATGTTTTAATTGTCCCTGTAGATAAAAAATAATTTTGATTCAGCTTGATTAACAATTCCATCGGAGACCAGAAGTAAATGTTATCCCTAGGTATCTGAAATGTTTCACTTCTTGAATTGCAGTGAATTAGATTTTATAGGAGAAGAATAAAGGATTAATTTTCCTATGAATAGATAAAAGAACTGTCTGAGATGAGTTTAATGGAAAGGACCACTGGGTGAACCATTGAGAAATGAGATCAAAGTTAGATTATAAATGCCAGTGATCATTTAATGAGGATATTTGATTATAAATTATTCAATTATCTTCAAATGGCCTAATCTGAACAGAAATAGGTGAAGCGATGTCATTAACAAAAATCAGGAAAAGAAGGAGATAAGGATGTTTTGGATTAGTAAAGTTAATTGTTTGGAGGGTTTGGGTCTTAAACAGTTCCAGAATTTATCTGGTTTATTCTTAAGGTAATGAGGTAGAGCAGACGCAAGATAATCCAATTTCGCATTTTTATATGAACGTTTAAATTCATAATAAGTTCGACGAAGTCTTAATAAGTCATAATAAGTCGACGAAACTTGGCTTTTAAGTTTATGTTGGATGGACTATTTTTAAATTTGGTGTAGGGTCTTCGAACTTTGCGTTTAAGAAGAATAAAATGTCTGGCAATCCAAGGTTTGCTAGAATAATTAGTTTTATTTTCTTTATAGGTGTGGTGAGAAGGATTGAGTGGATAATAGTTTTAAAGGAGTTCCATAGTAGGCGTATATTATTTGAATTTGCTTGAACGAGAAAATCGGGGAGAGAGGTGTCGAGAATTTTTTGGACACGAGAAAAAACAGTTTTAGCAAAGTTATATCTTTATGGCAGGTAATATTTAGTAGTGGGATGAGTAATTAAAAGATCAAGGAAGGGAATATCATGATCTGATAAACCTTGAAAAATACTTAGATTTTCAGAATAAGTGAATTGGAAAAGATAATTAAATTAAGAATGTTGGAGGAAGAATTGTTAGTTCTAATAGGTATATTAACATGTTGAGCTAAATTATGCGTAAGAAGTAAATCAATAAATGCTAATAATTAATTGTCAAGTTACAATGATTAGAGAAAATGGGGTAACAGGAAATCCCTGGAAGTTTAAAGTCGCCAACTACGAAAATATGGTAAAAAGAAGAAGAAGAAGAGTCTAGGATATTTGAGAGTTCAATAAAAGAGTTTAATGGAGAATTAGGAGGGAAATATACAGAGAAAATCAGAAATGGTTTGGGATTGACAGGTATCCATTCAATGACAATAATTTCAATATTGGCATGAAGTTCTATTAAAGATGTATTACAGTAAGTATTTTTGATCAATAACGCCACGCCCCCTCCTCAAATGAGTCTGTCATGTCTATAAAAAACATAATTAGGAATAGAAATGTGAGAATCGTCAATTCTAGGATGGAGCCAAGTTTCACTAACTGCAATAATATCAGGTTCAGTGATAAAATGAAGGTATTAAAGTCATCTAATTTGTTCAAATTACTACGAATCTTAATGGAGCATACGGATAAGTTATTTTTGAGTGAATGATGATTTCTATTATGGATGTGTTTCTGACGAGATTTTTCTATGGGGCGTTTCCTAAAAAACTAATCAGTGAGTTGGAAGTGGGGTTAAGGGAATATTTAGTACCGTTAATTAGAATAGTACGATAAGTTAGTTTAGTGCGTTGGCCTTCGTCACGATGGACTTGGGATAATTACCAAAGTTTTTGCCTTATGTGTCTAGTTTCCGGAGAAAATCTTCTTGGATTGAAAATTTGGACCCTTTTAATTTGACGGCGTTATGCAAAATAGAATCTTTTAATTTGTAGGCAGAAAAGTTAACCATGATTCTATGAAATCTTAGGTTGGGTCCCCATCCCAGCCAATGGCATCTCTCAATATCTATTGGTGAGACTGAGACACCCAATTGATTTATGCATAGGTCTGAAATTAAGGTCTCAGGAGATTCTGAAATTGTGCTTGACTTAAAACCAGAAAATATTAGATTATTTCTCCATGACCTATCTTCTATGTTCATAATGCGATTTAACAGATCTTGATTGGAGGAAAGTGAATCATTAATATATGAGAGAAATTTATTTTCAATCTCCACAACTCTTTCTGTGAAAGAGTGTAATTTATCCAATCTGGAGTCTAATCCATCCACCTTGGCAGAGAGGGTCTCCATTCAGTTAAGAACAAAATCTTGTCTGGAATTTAGGGCAGTAAGTTGTTTTAAAATATCAAGTTTTAAAGAATGAATGACGGTAAGGGAAGGCTGTGGATCATTGGCGGTGGAAGGATCAGTCACTGGAAAAATATCGTTAGCAGGAGTATTGGATGACTGGGAACGTAAGCGTGTAGTAGGAGGAGATCGAGGAACATTGGGGCCAGGATTAGATTCAATCATTCAATCTGATCACCAGATTAAAGTAATAAAAATAATGTATTAATAAGCTTTACATAATGATTGGCCTTAAAAAACAATACAAAATACTACGGAAATAAATTAAAGGAAAACGGCTAGTAAAAATGAATTTAAACAGAAAAATAAATATAAGAAATAAGTTACCTGTAATAAGTAAAGAAGAATCATGATTATCGCATTCACCGTAAAAACGCCTGTCTGTCCAAATCCGTCAGACCACAAGTAGTAACTGGTTACATACAGGTTTGGAAGGTTCCAGAAGGTATAGGATGCATGTAGTGACGCAACGTTGCGTGTAGGAAACGTCAGCAGAGTAAAAGCCAATCGGTATAGGGCACGCATTGTATACGCGAAAGCAGTGAATACGGCTGAACGGTATTTTTTAAAAAAATTGGTGACATAGGAAATTTAATTCCGGAAAGTTCAACTGAAATACGCGAGGGACGCGAAGTGTTCGAAACGAAAATAAACAAGCTCGTCGGCATCCATAATCAAAAACGAGCCGGCCTCCTGAACAACCAAGGCTGACAAACATCGCTCCTCGGCAAACATCAGATGAAAGCATGCAAACAACCTGCATTAAGTAAAGAAGAATCATAATTATCGCATTCGCCGTAAAAACGCCTGTCTGTTCGAACCTTTATTGTTATAAAATCTCTTAAATGTTTTATTATGCATATTAGTTTGATATTTTACGTGTATTTTGTTTAACAATATATACCGTAAACTCGTCATAATTTTATTGTGTTATAATTGTATACAGTATAATAAGATTTTTCTACCTTAACGCTAATTCCCAATATTTTATAACTTACATTATAAATGTTCACTGAATTAATAGCATCTACGCATACGCCATTATAATCAAGAGCATCACATACGATACCTGCGTATCGCTGAAAGAAAGGCTCTGAAATGTTTTTCGTATGTGACTGTTCTAAACAATTCTTTTCTACATTATTCAACCATCGTGAACGAAATAAATTAAAATAAAAAAATCTCTGAATGTACATTTCAGTAAAATTGTCTTTTCTAAAATGCCACAGATTCAGAATTTGTAGAAGCAATAAATGAGCAAAGTGATTGGGCTGGATTTCATTTAAGGAACAAGATTTAACGAAGTTCAGGATCCGACCAATATCATAAACAATTCGGATACCTTTTCGTAAAAGAACTAGGCATTCTTTCGACATTTCTTTCGTTACGGCAATGTCCTTTGCTTGAATATATTGCCGATTATTAGCAACTGAAAAAAGAATGAAACGGAATGGTAGTCTAATATCTTTACTCTTATTTCTATTCAAAAAACAAAAAAAACAAAAAATATGTTTTGGAAAAAAATTCGATAAAAAAAAAACTAAAATTATTCCTGGCAATTTATTTCGCACTTCTATAGATTTCTGGTCATTAAGAACCTCGTTACTGGCATCCTCCCAATTGTTTCAATCAGTATTTATTATCCATTGTGTTTCTAATTTCCTTTTTAAGCGAAAACCAGATTTTTTCGATACAAGTTTCCCAATAGACGGTTTCTGGTGCCTTCATTAATTGCAAACTAATTTGCCCAATTTGAGTTTAATGTCATTACTAATTTATTATCGTGGTTGTCAAATGAAATAAATTTTTTTTAAGTACTAAATTTCAGGATATTGAAATATCGGATTTTTCGTTAATAGCCCTGTGTGATATAAATTGATATAAAATTACCTTGCCCATTACATTTAAATGGTTAGAATAATGAAATATATACACTAGGCTTTATAATTCTTTTTAAATAGGACGATTTGAAGACAATATTTTATATATTTCTGGGAGCATTATTTATGAATGTAAATGATCGTTCATTTATTTCACATAAATCGTCAACAACGTTGATGATTTTTCTCTACCCATTAATATCACTAATGCCCTTTTCGGTTTTCCTTTTATTGTTTTACTGCTGGTCTCAGATTTATGTTTCGTATTTACATTAATTATGAACGTTAATAACATTATCAATAAATGTTGTTTCCTAAATCTCCGCCATAAATAAATTGATTGATATAAAGGCTTCAATGGTTCTAATTCAATTATGCTCAGATACCAAGTATTATTAAAATTTAGAGTGAGTTAAAACTGTGGAACTTAGAAATCACAGAGCTAGGACCAAATCTTAGAAAAAGCGTGTTCTATTTTTTATAAAGTTATTCGTTGGGTTTATCTCCGTTGTTCTAATTTATTAAAGCCATAGCGTATATTAAAAGTGAAACAAAAGCAAGAAGTATTCTTATTCTTTCAAATTCATTTCATATATTCTTGTTTCCTTTCTTTAAATTAGTTTTCCCGTCTCCGTTCTCTTCATTTTTTACTTTCATTATTTCCCATATAGAAGTTGACGCTTATTAGTTACATTAAATACATGTTTAGCATTTGAAGCGTTTTATCATAATCACTAAACTGAAATTTGTCAAATCTGATAAAGTGCATTTTCACAGTTTTACCGTTATTTCATTAATGAAAGTTTTTTTTTTTCTTTTTTTTTTCTTTTAGAAACCAATTTCTCATTAGGTTACTTGTACTAATTTACATTGATTTGATTTTACTATCTATCTTACATTTTCAAAATTATTTCAAAATCCATGTTTTAAATATAAACATAAATGAATATACACATTAAGTTACAATTGTAATATATAGGTAACTATATGTTAGAGAAATTGTTCGTATCAACGCTCATGAAATCACGAAACCGTGGCATAAAGGTATAATTTAGGCAGATTAGTTATTCACAGATATAAACCTGCAATTGATTGCCCGTCAGAATGGGTCCAACATTTCAGAAAACTACTTTCAACGTAGCGGGATTATTGAAGCTAGCCACAGTGGTGCCGACATCTGCTAAATGACTACCGTTTTACTATTTTCGCCAACAGCAATTTTAATTGCGTTCCGCCATTGTGCTTTAGGGGCAAGAGTAAAGAGCACTGCCCACTTACCGTATGTAATTTGACAGAAATGTTGTACTTGGCGAAATTTAAGTACTCGTTCGACAATAGAAACAAGTTCATTCGTTACGCGAAAAACTACTTAACCAAAAGTCAACAGACTTCGCATAAGGGTTAGGTCCTTTTTTGAAAACTCAAACTAATTTAAAAAGGTGAATATACGATACTCACCTGCAATTAATTTACTCCCGTGAATGGTGATCGTGACGTATTCATTTGACAGAATGCCATTAATTATTACTCGTTGAATCCGAAGTATTTTTAATATGTTTCCAGGCTTCAGAATTTTTTTTACACAGTTCATCATCCGATAAATGAAGCGTAGTTTCGAATAGGGTTCAAAAGCGCATTTATTAAAATTATTAAAAAGGGCTTAAATTTATTCTACATATAGTGGAACAAAGAAGCATCTCAACTATGATTTAGACCAGATGTTTTTTACTATTACGGCACGAGTTTAGGAGAGGTTAAAAAGAGAATTTGAGAAATAAAATAAAATTCATAGACGTTAATTTTATTATGATGAATAAAATGTCGAACAGCCAAATAATTTTGATTTTATAAATTGCATTTTTTGTGAGTTTGAATGACAAATTCTTTCTTAAAACTTGATTATGTGTTGTGGCAGTTTTAGCGCCTAATTCATTGTGCCACGAGGTTAATATTATCCGGTTCTGTATGTCGCAATATGAAAAACCTCGAAAATTGCCATTCTAGTCGCTTACGCCAATTTTAGTATTTCAGGTTTAATATAATAAACCGAGTTTATTATATTAAACCTTGATATAAATTAAAATACTATAAAAGGAGTGTTTACCATTTGACCTTCATTTTCCTTTACTTAATAAATCACAAGAATTTCAAATGCTTTAACTTCTTCTATTAACAATATACATTCCGTTATTGAAATATTTTAATATATGTGCAATAAAGCGTGCGAAAGAGAAACGTAAATACACAGTCCTCTCCCTCTCTCTCTCTGTATACATGTGTGAATATATATTATCATCATATTCAATCATTATCTATCCACTGCTGGATGAAAGTCCCTCCAAATATTTTCCACGCAAATCTATCCTCAGCAATTCGCTTCTACGTCACCCTAACACGTTTTCTTATTTCATCCACCCATCTAGTTTGAGGACGTTTTCTAGGTCTTCGGTGGTCTCTTTGAATCCAGTTGAGAATTTAAGTTGCCCATCGTTGATCAGTTCTTCTTGCCATATGCCCAGCCCATCGCCATTTCAGCTTTTTTACTTTAACAATGATGTCCTCTACTCTAGTTTGCCCTCTCACCCAAGTGTTTCTTTTACGATCTCGCATAGTTATTCCAAGCATGCACCTCTTCATGCTTCTTCGGGCTGTCTCTAACTCCCGTATTGTTCCAACTGCTAGACTCCATGTCTCTGATTCATACGAATGGACTGGCAAAACAAACTGGTTGAAGACCTTTCTTTTTAGACATAATGTCAATTTCCCCTTCAGGATAAAACTGTTTCTTGGTAAATATATGAATCAGCAATTTCCAGCTCCATATTGTCAACTTGTATTTTTGTTTTATCTACGAAATTATTGAACATGATTTTAGTTTTCTGAAGGCAAATCTTGAGTCCAACTTCCCTACTTCTAGTTGAAAGCTCCTGTACCATATCCTGAAGTTCTGATGGGTGCATTGAAAAAATAACAATGTCATCAGTAACCCGCAGATGATTTACATATTCACCATTTATTTTTATTCCCTTATTGTTCAAATTTACATGATGAAAAACCATCTGTAAAACTTAAGTAAAAAGTTTTGGAGAAATGGTATCTCACTGCCTCACCACTTTATCAATTTCGATAGTTCTGATATTTTATGTAACCGAAATTTTGCACTTACATTTTTATACACACATTTCACCATGTCAATGTACGCATCCTCGAAGTTTGTTGATTTTAAAGAGTTGATGACTGCTGACGGTTTAATAGAGTCGAAGGCTTTCTCGTAGTAAATAAATGCCACACAAATGGAAGTTCATATTCATGTGTTTTCAATTAGATCTCTTAAAACTTGCATATGGTCTACTGTGCTGAATCCACTTCGAAATCTTGCTTGTTCTCTTGGTTGAGCTGAATCTAATTTTTTCAGCAGGTGATGTGTTAGCACTTTTGTGAAGATTTTATAAATAACAGGTAATAAGCTAATTGGTCGGTAATTTTTCAAATCCTCTTTATCACCTTTCTTATCCAAAAGAATTACTGCTGCAGACCCATATTGGTTTGGTATGTTACAACTGTTAAGGCATCTGGTAAAGAATTTTGAAATTATGTTTTCTACATGTTCTCCAGTTTCTTCTAAGGTATTTAATGTAATGACATCATCACCAGGGCTCTTATTTTCTTCATACTTTTTATTGCAAATATTACTTCCTCTTTTAAGATTTTACAAGCTGTTCCGTCGACTATCTCAGAGTCTTCGTTTAATCCACTGTTTTTATTATATAGTGTTCTGTAGAATTCTTCAACTTTTCAAAACATTTCTTCGCTATTTCTTGTTACCGTGCCAATCTCTCCTTTTAATGCAACGATTTGTTTCTTCCTTCCCAACAGACAAACTCCCTTTAACAACCACAATGCTCCTGCTGTTTTCAATGCTCTTCCTTACTAACTCACAGTTGAATTTTCTTATGCCTTCTTTCATGTTTTTTGCGCAAAGTTTTGCAAAATTCTACATACTC
>QLNU02015003.1:172203825-172217438 GCA_006491805.2 Dysdera silvatica
CCATTCCAGTGATTCTTAGCACCCCCTGCTTTCATGCCACGCTGACCGCTGCCTTGATCAGGAGCACTCCAGCACCTGGAGACTAGGGGCCATGGTTTTTGGTGTATTAGCATATTGGAGGAATTAGCCATCATTTCACCACGCTGGCTAGACGGGTTGGTGAATTAGCCCTCCCCTTCCGCCTTTCTATCCGTGCAGCAAATATTAATTTGCCTCATAAATAGAAAGCCCAGCCTGCACCACTTGAAGGCGGGGTAGGACACTAGGTTACTGGCCCGGCCGGTTCCACACATCGTCACATACGTTCAGCGTGTGGGTCTCCTTCCAGTTAGATACCAGCAACCCTTTTGCAGGCCATATATATATATATATATATATATATCAATTTCAAAATTCAACAAATTTTATGACAACAGAAAGGAATGTATCCAAGGCTAATTCGGTTCTTGGAGCTTTAATCATATATTCAGGAATATGATGTGCATGGAATGATGTCAATTACTTTATTTCTGAATTATCCTCGCTCAGACCTATTGTATAACTTATGGTATTGTTGATCCAACCAAGCGGCATTTACACAGCTGTACCAGTAATAGATTCAGTCCATAATATCGCTTTGTGAACGAATGATTGAGTGGGTGGTCACCTCCGGAAAGCGCATGCTCTCTATCGGATATACTAACTCTAATATTATAGCCAAACATTTCCCAACATATATAATCCGTGATTGATTTGTCGGATTATGGTTATATTGGGACATATTAGTGCAAAATGTTAAAACCAGTGTGGACAGTAAATACTCATGCTTATGGCATTAATGTTAGTTACAAGTACTAAATCTTCAATGTGTGGTTTGATGACTATGTTCGTTCCTGGTATCATTGTAACAAGGAACTGATATTACGTTCGTTTTTTGATACGTTATACTAATGGTATCATGGATTATCCTTCTATGTACTTGGGCCACACTCTGTTGAATGGGAAACGACTAATTGTGCCCATCTATCTATGTTATTTGGTCAACTAAATATATATTTTACGTTATATTTTGCTTCCTTAATTCTTGCCACTAGTTTTCTAGATGATATGTATATGAGTTAATTTTATCTCATTTTTAATTATATTTCTTTGTGTTGTTGAGATTATCGAAAATAAGCTTTTGTCGCTTTTATACTTAGATTTCCACTAATATTCAAGTTCGTTTAATATATCTATTGGTATTCCGCCAAGCAATTTGGAATAAATTATTTCAAACTAAATTAATTTTAAGTCCTTTCTGCGAAAAACGTCACTACTGCATTTTTATTCTTTCATCTAGACTTCAACGATGTTCGTAATGAAATTGTTGTAAGTACTTTCTGATATTCTGCTTCAATAGTTCCAAATCGAAAATTCGCGACAATTTAATGCGTCACAAAATCATGATTATTATGATCGTGGTAATCGTAGTTAGTTTCTAGAATTTCCCTAGACGATGAGTGCTTTTAAAATTTTATATTATTTTCAAAGAATTAAGTTTTTGATTTTCAAAATAATTATGTTTGTTAAAATTGTAAAAAAAAAATATCGCAGGCTTTAAAAAATAGACGAAAATCTTGTGAAAAACTGTCTATGCATCTTGGTGGCCCCTTCTCCTCTTCCGCTTCTCTTTCTTTGCTGGGCGTTTATTATTTTTTATCCTGATTTAGATTTATCTCGGTTTAAAAGCGAACAACAGACATTAAAGAGTTTCAGCAAACGTAACACATTGTACAGTCTAATTACATCTCCTCAGGCAGTAAGAAGTGTTGTATATATTCACTATTCAGTGTATATTGTTCTTATAGGTATAAAACAAGGAATGTAAACATATTGAGACATTGAAACAATCGAAATGAATATGGAGTTGGCGCATGCTTGGAATAACTCGGAGAAACTGAAAAAGTAATATTTTTGTGAGCGAGCAAACAACGGTTAAAAACGTTATTATTAAAGTGAAAATATCGAAATCTATGTTGTCAGGGCTCGACAAATTTTGTCGTCTCGTCGCCATTACCGACTAGATTTTTGCAAGACAAGGATGAGAATGTTTTTTTAAGATCTGCGAGAACTATTCTTGCCAGGAGAGTACGGTTCACTGCGATTTGCTGAAATCTGCAAATTGTAATGAGCAGACATATTCCAAATAAAAAAAACAACTAACCAATGGCGGATAATAGAAATTGTCAAATATATATCAAAAAACCATCGGAGGCGAATGAGGTTTCGTCTTCCGACAGGTCTGATTGATAGTGTGACCAAGTAGATTGGAATTAATTGGAGATAAATTGCTTTGGAATGATAATATATATATATATATGTGTGTGTGTGTGTGTATATATATATATATATATATAAATAGGAAATAGTAGATAATGTAAATATAAATCAAAATGTAGAAAATCAAGCAAGATAAACTTGTTTGTATTTTTATTTTACTGTTTACTATTGTTTTTTATTTGCTTTCATTTCTCACCAATCTATTTGCTTGATTTTCTACATTTTCATTTATATTTACATTATCTACTATTTTCCCATTTATATATATATATATATATATATGTGTGTGTGTGTATGTATGTATATGTATATATACACAAAATAATTGCGGAAAGACTCATTTAGCGGTGGATAAATACTTGCTGAATATTACGATGGTTATTATGCTTTATGTAAAAGTATATATAACGGCAGTAATATTATATAGAGTAACTTTTTAATATTTTCAGCTGAGGGTATGGACCGTTACTACTTTTTGTATAGATTAACACTACGCTGTGTAGCAGAAATCTATATTTTACATGTGTAACGTAACATTCATTTTCACTCAGCGTGTTTGATTACCTCTCCAAGAATATTCTCACGTTTGTGATATTATATTATACTATACCATTTATCTCTAGTAAATTTTTAGCAAATTTAAAGGAAAAATAATATAATAATAATATATTGGAATACTTCACTAATTATTTATCGATATATTGTTATTAGTATACTATATACTTTCTATAAAGGTCCGTGATATTGCAAATTTTATAGGCAGAAATTTGCTCTCAGAACTCCATTTCTTAGGTGAAAGAGTTGCATTAAACTAGAATGGAAAATATCGAATTCGTGTCACCCATCTGAATTTCCAATTTCGTCCCTTCAAACTGAATTTTCGGTGATGTCTCTAACACGTAGCTGACCAAATTGCGAAATTTAAATCACAAAGGATGGTTTAGAAAGCTTTGAAGTTCTATAAATCACTTTATAAAATTCCTTTTTCCATCAACTAGTAGAACGCTGTCAAGACCGTGCACAATGTTGCTTGGAAAATAGATTAGCTCCATGCCCGAATTCAATTAAAAATACTTCAAACGTCTGTGGAAGGGGAATTAATTCATATCAAACATTAAAGATAATTATGTCACATCAATAGCTATGCGAAATATCCGTTTGTAAACTTGCTTATAATTGTGATATCCTTTTGTACCAGCTAAGCCATAGATGGAATTGAATTTTATGACGAAAATGTAAGAAATTACATTTGTTAAACCGTGTTTGAGTAAATTAATCCTTCCTAAATGAAGTTAATACCAATGGATAAACCCACCATCGATTAAAAACAAATTAAAAATTAAAGTCTATATCGGAATAATGACAATGTACATTGTATTCTATTCATTTGTGTGTCATTCCTTGCTATTGGAAAAGAAAATATTTGTAAACATTTAAAGTCGTGATTTAAAAAGCGAAATGCTGAAACTTAAAATTAATTGTATGGATCATTTATTTAAAAGCACTTGTGTTTCAAATTTAATAATCAATTTTATCTTTTTGTGTTAATTGCTTAGTTACTGTTCTACATATATAATATACCATTAGATAAATAACAATTAGCACACTTGTTCCAAATCACCATAGGTTACATTTTATGTTCAATTTATATATAGCAACTACGTGTGCGCGTATAATACTTGTTGTATACTATCCACTGTATATTATACAGTATTTAATATATTATACATTTAATTATTACACCCTAGGAAAGGACATTTAACCTGTCGCTTATTTGTGGGACAGGGTATATCCCAGCTGATTTACTTCCCAAAAGAAAGAGGCTGGGATAAGGCCTACGTTCACGAAATCTTTCAAGACGTCCTATAGTATTTTTACTATTTTCAGCACTTTGCGGGATATTGCTGAGGAATTTGCTAAAGGGAATTAATGGGATAAGCCCTATCCCAGCAATTCTCTCCCCCCATTTCGCGTTCTTCGGAAGTCAATGATCAGTATAGTAGTACAAATGGCTCAATCTCGGGTTGTAACGGAGGTGGTTACCAAATACAGGCCTAGTGTACAAATAAGACCTTTTCCCTCCCTCCCATTTGTTCACCGCTTTGTATGAAAGTTAACAAATTCTACTAGATTGTCAGTATATTTCTTATCTTTCACTAACGTAAAATACATGCCCACTAAAATTATCTGGAGTTGCTTATTTGTATTTAAGGGCCGCTATACTTCCCGCCTGGCCATGTAGAGACGCTGTCAAGTATCACTTAAGTTGATTTGTATAGGGAGGGAAGGGAAGAAGCGATATTTCTCAGTACGGAACAACAAATTTCTGTTTTCTTGCTCTGTAAGCTGAAGGTTAAAATGTTTAAGAAGCACCAATTAGGGCATGAATATATTCTTTACGTTGTTTCAATAAGGTACAATTAGGCAGAATTAAATACAAGTGAACTACTGTAATCCGAACTTCATTATATCATCGAAGCTTTAGTGAACCCGTGATTTGAAATCCCCAAGAGTATAGGGTTAGCACACAAGATTTATTGGGTTTCAAAACACATTTTATTTAGGAGTATATGTCCTGTTTCTTCCCATGGGATGTACATAAAGGATACAGTTTATCTACCCCAATAGCAACAACAATGCAAGAACTGAAGGAACGCTTCTCTGCTTCTGTATTGAATATGGACGGGAACATGCAATTGCACTTATGGAAATAACTGGATTTTTGTTTGGACATGTGCTGTGGGACCAATGGCGCACACATTGAACATCGGTAGTATTTAATGTCGTGACAGCTGTTTCAGTAGCTTCTTGATACTTTTTTCAAACAAAATATACAAACCAAAAAAACTGTTGATTGGTAATGCTTGTCAAGGTTGCCACTATACGAGTTACAAGTTATGCTTCGGAGAAAAATAACCGGTTTTTACTGAGATAGGAGAAACATCTCTGGATACAACGCTGATCACCGAGACAGTGGAAATGTTCAGAAAAGTAGTCAAAATTAAATTGATGAGGATTTTAAATACAGTTAATGGGGAAACAGTTTTTTGTAGCATACCGTAAAAATATGCTTTCACTCGGATCGTTGATAGCTCCATTGCCCATTTGAAATATGTGGAAGGCTTAGAAGAAATTAAGGTCTGACGGAAAGTAAACGCGTTCAATTATTCGGGCATCTTGGAAGGAGAAACAATGGTTTTGATTCCAACAGTGCTGGGTGATAGAAGATTTAAGCAAATCTTGTTTTCGTACATAATTTTCGTGTTTCTTGACCCTAAATCGCAATACCATTCGTGTCTGGCTCACGTAGCATTTTATGCAGTCTTGACAAACAATCTTGTAAATACCGGAGTTGTTAAAATCCGGAATGGGATCTTTAAGCTAGGAAATTCCAATTTTGTTGATGGGGATGAAGCATCTCACAGTCTTCGACGCTTTCGCTGTACGCTTCGCCTCAAAAAGAGACAGTGTACATCCCGTTTGTACCTGGGGTAGCATCCAACATCGCTTCCATCCTACAGGCTTTTATTTTCCTGGTTGTCTTCATCCCCGTCAACAAGATTAGAATTTTCCAGCTTAAAGATCCCATTCCGGATTTTAACAACTCTAACATTTACAAGATTGATTGTCATGACTGCGAAAAATGTTATGTGGGCCAGACACGAAAGGCACTGCGATTTAGGGTCAAGAAACACGAAAATTATGTACGCAAACAAGAATTACTTAAATCTTCTATCGTCCAACACTGTTGGGATCAAAGCCACCATTTCTCCTTCCATAATGCCCGAAGCATTGAACGAGTTCACTTTCCGTCTGACCCTAATTTTTTTGAAGAATTCCACATATTTCAAATGGGCAATGGAGATATCAACGATCCTAGTGAAAGCATATTTTTCCCAGAATGCTACAAAAAACTGTTCCCCCATTAACCGTATTTAAAATCCTCATCAGTTTAATTATGATTGCTTTTCTGAAAATTTCCGCCGTCTCGTGGATCGGCGTTGTATCCAGAGACGTTTCTCCTATCCCAGTGAAAAACGGTTATTTTTCTCCGAAGCATTACTTGTAACTCGTATAATGAAAACCGTGACCATCATTACCAATCAACAGTTTGTTTGGTTTGTAAATGTATTTCGTTTGAAAAAAGTATGAAGAAGCTATTGAAAAAGCTGTTAAGGCATTAAATTATGCAATTTCCAACTGCAAAAGTATTATGTTTTATTTATCTAATATTTTTGCGCAGTGTATCACATCAATCGCAATCGGTAGTATTACCTGAAACTTGGTGAGTGCAAGCATCTTTTCATGTACCATCCACATTTGTAGATCTTATACTTTCAAATAAAAAGCGTTTTAAATCCCGACGAATCATTTTTGCTAACCCTGTATATTGCATAGGAAAATTCTTTCTATATATCGATTTCATTAGGAACAATCGACTTCGAACGTAATAACAGTATGTGGTTATTATTTTCATACATTTATTATATACTACGTGCATAAAAATGTAATATATCATCCGGCAGTGTAACATACTATGGGTTTGTATATAAAAGCACACTCGCGCTTTTACAAACGTCTGGGAATCTTAAAAAATTCTTAAACTCAAGGATACGTAAATAGGAATGATATCAAAAAACTAAAAATGCGATTCAAATTACAAAGAATAGATTAAAACTACATAAACTAACGTAAATAGTCCCGCCCCTTTCACGAACAACTTGAAAAATCAATGTTTAATAATCCATGTATTTTAAAATTAAATTGATGCTAATGTAGAAGTTGCCCGACTCGGCCACGATATTTAGACAAACTTTCCTGATATAAGGATCCGATATAAACCAGTTTTGGAAAGATTCGTTCGATACCTCCCTCTTCCAAATTTCCAGCGTCTTGAGGAAAACAATGAGTCGAAAATGAGGAAATTGAGTTTATAAAAAAAAATGTGCTGTTTTTGTTCGTAAATCGGAGCAAAAATTAATATTTGTTCTAAGGAATACTTTTCGGGGCCAAAGTCATAGATAGTAAAAACATAAATTTCGTAAATTGGAAATTTAAAAAAGCCGATAACTGTATATTGTGTTCGCAATGTAATCTCGACTCATTTTTTATTTGAGTTTTTTTGATTACATAAATATATTACAATATGGTAATGTAATTTTTCCTTATGTTAATGTAATTTTTCCTTATGTTGACCTAATTTTTCCTTATGTTAATATAATTTTTCCTTACGTTAATTTAATTTTTCCTTATGTTTATGTAATTTTCTTTATGTTACTGTAATTTTTCCTCTTGGCGCAGTATAGCCCAGATGCTCTTGCGCCATAAAAATCCAAACAAACAAACAATTTTTCCTCAGTAACTATTCAAGTACCAAACTAGTGTAAGATTAGAATTTATTTACTCTTTTCTACAGCAAATTATACATATACATATGTGTGTGTTTATTTAATATATTTTTCATGAATCTATTATTGCAAAAAATATTGACAATAATAGCTTACACGCGCATATTTACGCACATATTGCCTTAAAATTTCTCAAATGGCTAACTCTATAATTAGGAAGACCATTTTCAATTTTAACGAATTAACTTTTATAGTTGTATAATTAAATGACATTTACGTTTGAATGAAATGCAAGATTAATGTTCTATTGGAAGATAAAAATATAAATTTAGTAGTTTCATTGGCAATTTATTAATTCTTTGAAATTATTCATCAATCGATTTATCATTTGTTTTACTGAATGATTAACGCTTTGGACCAAAATATATCGATAAATGGGAGAATTTATTTCACGCTTTTTTTATGGACCTGTGTAGTTCAGCGCAATGGGATATAATTTGCATTACAGAAGAATAAATCTAATAACAAAAAATTAATAAAATGTGTTTCAAATAAAAATAGTACACATTTTAAATAAAATTTTATTATTTAGTACAGTGGCTCTGGAACATTTTGGCTCGTGGAATCCTTTTTAAAAAAACATTTGGCCGCGGAACCCGACATTATTTCACTTTTAATACGCGTTCTTTTGGTAGGGCCTACATGTAAGTTAATTTCTACACCACGCACTTGGTATTAAGATAATTGTGTAGTAATCATAATGTGGCAGAAAGTAGTTTTCCAAAAATTAGGATCCTCCATTTATTTTTTATTAAACAAGTGAATTAATTTTCCGAAAATGTTCTTTGATTTTCAATTTCCATTTCATTTCATTTTCAATTCTTTTTTTGCCGCGGAACCCCTAGACAAGCAGCATGGAGCCCTTGGGGCTCCGCGAAGCAGTTTGAGAACCTCTGATTTAGTATATTTATTTCAGATTATCTCTCCGTTAAATTATGCAGATATACTCTGTATTAAAGGAACTCAAAATATTCGAAAAACACATCAATAAAGAAATTACACAATTCGTTCAGGAGGCGTCAATTCTTTTATCATAAAGTATATGTTATGAAAATTATCAGTATTTACATAATTATATTCTAATTCATAAATTAATAAATATGGTTTACCAGCGTAATTTTTAAAAAAAAAGTACATACTTATATTAGATTAACTTGTTTAATGGTGAAATTATACAAAACAAATATTATCTTCAAGAATTTTCTTCTGAAATCTGAATATATGGAAAAAAGTTCACCATTAAATGCCGTTTTTCACATTATTTTAAGGGATTACTATCTTCTTTTTTTTTATCTTTACTCAGAGTTAACTCAAAAGGCTAACTTAAATGGTTACCACGGATGGATGATTTCATCTTTTCGAACAAGCAATTTCAATGGCAAATGACCTCTGTTTTGCTACATAGATAGATTTTGGAATTGGCTCAAAATATATCTGTCTCGCGAAATTTCTTTCGGGGGAAAATGCTACGTGAAGAATATCATTCGTGAAAACGCTTCTTATGGGAAATGGTGAAGAACAAAATTTCAGATATTGTCGTTTTTGTGACTAGAAATTTTGGAAAGCAAAGCGAAAAGATGTTTTTTGAGATGTTTTATGAAACATTTACTTCGCTTTAGCAACATGAATGCTTTTAGATACAAATAAAATAATCTAAGTATTGCTTTTCATACTACTATTTTACTAGATTTTTCCTAAGAGGATTTTAGCCAGTCACTTTAAAAAAATTTCTTTACAGAATCATTTTCCTTATCTCCTCTTCTTTACCATCTCTCTCGTATTTGATTTAGAATTGAACGTAATCAAAAAGAGCGTTTTAAAACTGCTTGCCGAATTTAGTAATAAATCTAACAGAAATCTGGTTCATATGATACTGGATAATGCAATTATTTATTAACTACGACTTGTTACATCTCGTTTTCATAGCACTGTAAAATTCAAAATTAATAGAAAGCTGTGTAGTAAGAGATCGAGCTTTTTTATGCAGTTTGCAAATTTTGATTGAAAAAGTGCTAAAAATAATCTATCATTATATTAATTTTAAACACTTAATAACACATATCCACAGCAGTGGCTCTTAACCTTATTTTCCATGAGCACTTTCAACCATATTTCAGAACGTCATTCTCCAATTCAAAGCTTTCCTTCTTTGGCTAGAAGGATAAATATTGCTATAAAATGCGTTCACTAATTTGTCGATACACCCGACCTCTGAAACTGAAAACTCCCCACGTTAAGAACTTTTGACTTAAAAGATTAAAATATCCTATACATGCAGATAAGTACTTCAATAAATAATATTAATATCTTATACGAGCTTAAAGGCAAGTGAAATCTTTTTGGAGAAAGTTCTTAAGCGATTTAAATGAAGATGCTTTTGAGCAGCGAGAACCGTCGAACCCATATAGATACACAGCGCAAAGTAGCCCTAAAAATAGTAGCCTAAAGAATTTTCCTGTTTATTTAATATTATCCAGAATCCTTAACCCTTAAAATAGTAACGAATAAATATATGCCCAAATAATTATGTAAGAAATCGATCTATTAAGCAAATATGCCGTATAAAAATGCAAATAAATTAAATGTACAAATACATTGGAACCTGCCTAAGGAGGAAACTCACGGGACCGGAAAAAAATTCCGTAGTATGCAGGTTTCCGTCTTATGGAGGTTACATGCAAAATAAATACATACATAGTTAAATTCAGTGGTAAGAGATGACTGGATATGCTAATTGTTTTTATTTGTCTCATCTTGCGAACTTTAAGACTATTATTTTCCTTTTGATAAAAATATTTATTTTATCACTGCATTTTATTTTTATTAATTTTAATTTTTGCACTATTTTGTGGTTTTAGTAGTTACGATCAATATGGTGCAAAATTTCACTCTAACTATACATGCTTATTCCATACAAAAAGTCTATTACGTAAGCTTAAATTGTAACGATAAAGTACCTCCCTTGTAAAGATAATGATTCCCTTGTATAAAGATACTCTCCCTTGCGGTGGGTTTATCCATGAATTGATAAAGTCGATATGAGTGACTTTTCGTTCTGGTTAATAATGAACGTTTTTATTTAAGAAGTGGGTGGCACTGGCATACGCAAGAGGGGTCGATTATGGTTGTAACCCCCATTGCGATGAAATTGTATATAGTATACATGTAAATACAATGGAGTTGTAGCTCTGTAACCCCCCATTGTAAGCCTGTAACCCTCCCCTTGTGAAGTTTCTGGGTATGCCTATGGTGGGTGGGTGGTGTGCAAAATGGTGGTCGGACAATCATAGGCGTAGGCAGAAAGTTCACAAGGGTTGTTATAGGCTTAATGGGAGGGGTTACAGAGCTACAACTCATATATTCCTATGTTAAATATACAAAATTTCATTGCAATGGGGGGTTACAACCCACAAAACCACCCCGTGGCTACGCCTATGCGGACAAGGGCATTCTATATCTGTAAAATGTCTTTTATTCGTCATCCCCCACTTTGCTATTTGCATTGTATTACAACCCTCTTTCCTTTTTCTGCTGAGAAAATTTCCTTTCTGCCAGCGATTTTCCGCTTTATGCAGGTTTTTCTCTTTAACGGGATTAAATAGTGCTTTCCGCTTCCGCGTTAGACAGTTTCCGTAGCTAATGTTAACTACCATTGACTTTTGAAGGGACCGCAAAAAAATTCCGTTTTGAGCAAGTTTCCGCTTTATGTAGGTTCCGCCTAAGACAGTTTTCACTGTATTTGTATTCACGAAAAACAAGGTATTAACTTTCTCAACTATAATTATAAGAATTTAAGATGTAACATATTCCCGTAAAATGAAATTTGACTTGGATTGCCGACGATTCAAAGTAACATGCGTGTTTCAATGAAGATTTGACCCCACTATTCTTTTTATTTTTTCCTGTCTGTTTGTCTGTCTGTCTGTCGACAATAAAAGAATAAGGTAAAGTTTTTCCGTAAATATAACGATGATAGCCATTGTATTGCTATGGAAAACTTATATATTTAGAACTACGCATTAGGGATCAGGTACATATTACATTGTGCATTAAGAACAGCGTATATATTGACTTATGTATTAGAGTGGTCAAATTTTTATGGCTCAAGCACAGTAAGTGCAATGCTGCCCTAACAATGTACTAGGGGCTTTTCACATAGTGAATTATGTACTAGGCTCCGATTATATATTGCATAACATACTAGATATATAAAATTAGGCACTAGGGATTGTTCCCATATTATATAAAGTAGTATAGGCTGTTCACACATGGAATTATGTATTAGGGACCATTCACATATTCAATTTTGTACGTATTGAATTAATTAGTGAAGGACCATTCACCATATTTCGTATTCAGAGAGTGTACGTGTGACCACTTGAAGTGTTGCATGCCGGGGCCGTATTGGGAAGCCCGGAGCCTCCATCCTTTCTCTAGACTGCTACTGGAGCTATGACTAGCATATTCCGTATTCAGTGAGTATACGTGAGGTTGGGGTGGTTCCTGGTTAACACCACCTTACAAATTCACGAAAACTTGGGAAAGTATAATACAATAAATAGTTACATGATTCACTCCTCATATTATGCACGGAATTCCAATATAGGTGAATATAATTTACTTCCAGCGTATGGATGCGCTGAGATCCTTTTTGTGGAAATAAAAGCATGTTTCCTTAAAAATTTCTTTGTGCAGTCATCGGCTTAAAATTATATAACAAAACACCAGTTTACTTTATAAAAACGCCCAAATAGGTTTCGTGCAGTTATTTACTTATAGCTGCATATAAATATATAAATAAGTAATATACGAATACGTGGACGTATTTTTATTCAGTTAAACTGGCTTTCATCTATCAAGTCCACTTCCCGTCGAATTTGCGTTTTGTTTAATAAAGTAAAACCTCTCAACGGCCGCCTTTATTCAGAGACCACCTCCCTTCACGATCACTTTTTTTGGAAACGGATTTCATCCTCCCCACTAATAGACCCAATGCTAAATTTACCTCCATTCAGAGATTACCTCACTGAGTGACCACTTTTTCACGGAACCGACGGTGGTCACCTTGCGGAGGCTTTAATTTATGTTCGGTGAATAACTTTTTGTCCAGGAATTTGCTTGGAATATTTTTCTCTTTAATTTTACGGAGCTAGGACAGCAAGAGTCATGCTGTGTCGGAACCTAGAATTTCTCGAGAAATCCAAACCTCTTAGGACTTCTTATATGTTCGCGCAGACCTGACGCCTGATACCGTTAGCAGACGGGTTAGTCCATTGCAGTTTAGGGAAGGGCGTCTTGCCGAAACTGGTTTTCTGCTAACGGTATTAGGCGTCAACTGAGTGAGAACGCACAGTAGTTCGTCAGGCGCCCGTAATATAGTAAACAGTTAGTCGGTAAGCGTTCTTTTTTGAGGCAGTTGGGGGTCAAACCCGGAATAACCGCACGCTAGGCGAAAGCGGTACCATTTCACAACCGCAGGGCCGACAAAATATTTCATGCCATGTTAATATATAGTATTAATGATATACCAGAATACATTTTAAAAAACTTTAATAATTTTGTTTTACGACGAAAGAATGGCAAATATCGTATTGCGCTGAGACCCACAGTTCTCTCCAGAATCCCAAACCCTTAAGGCCTAGGAATCAATTCTCAGACTGCAAGGATCACTTTACCGGTAAGAGGTCTATTTTGGCTCTGTTGGGAGTTGAACCCGGGTTAACGGCATGCTAGGTGAACGAATGTCCACTACGTAGCCTCAGGGCCTGTTAATAATTTGGCAGTACGCAAAATCGCAAAATGCAGGAACCGTATTGTATAAATCCACTATATATTGAGTGGTCAAGTATTAAATTATGATCAACAATCGAATTTACGCAAAGCTGTTATTCCGTTGATAATATTGAA
>QLNU02015003.1:172222160-172241435 GCA_006491805.2 Dysdera silvatica
TATAAGATAGCATTTATAAAGTTTCGTGGATTGTTTTTACGGATAGCCTGTCTGTGATTGAATATCTGTCGCTGATAGATAATGATGTGAAATTTCACCCTTGTAAATGTTTGTTTTAATCTGACCCTGAGTCAACTGCCACTCCAGCAGAATAGAACCAAATCTTCGGTTTCTTTATTATAATACTGGTGTTGTATTATGGTTTGGTATGGTAATTGGTTTATGGTAATACTGGTACCGCCTTCGTATATTACCGACACCTATGGTAATAACCGCTAATGCATAGTATCTTTGACATCACCACCATCAGTAAATACTGAACGTTACTGCGAGATTTTCGAAAAACTGCGTCGTGCAGTCTGAATTGCTGAGGGTGTTTAATCATAGAATATTTTTGCTCCATGACAATTCTTGACCGTATGTCTCTAGTTTCATTCAACAGCTTATCACGTAATTCGGTTAAAAGCACTTAATGCCCAGATTTAGTGCTGTCTGTGACTACAGCTTATTTCTTCATCTAAAACAATTCCTGCCAAATTCTACGCCGATGATAACGATGACAAAGGGGCTATGCATCAGCGGTCATCATCACAGTCGGTTCTAATGTACGAAGACGGAATAACAGAGTTAGTTGCCCTTTGTGAAAAATAATGAAGAAACCAGGTGGAAATGTAGTTTAAGTTATGCCATTTTTCTTCAAAAATAGAATCAATTAAAAAAATGCCAAGTTTTATTTTTGACGCCAAAAGAGTATTTTCTTTTCGAACATGCCTCTTACTAAAATTGGACTTCCGAGATATTGGTTGAACTAAATAGTGTTATTAAGTACAGAAGCGTAATTTTTAGAGCTATAAAATAAAATTTCAAAAACTGTAGGAAATCTAAATAAGCAGAACATTTCTGGAGCCTTCTACAATCACCGTTATCAAAGCGATACGCATAATAGATAATATATAAAGAGGCGTGTAACAATTAAAAAAACTAATTCATTCAGAACATTTACAAACGGTTCTAGGATGTAAAATAATATTCATAACTCATCGGAACTTACTATAGATCATTTCCCAGAATTATCGCTTTCTTCAGCCATACGACGACTATAATCGCCATGCGGCATTTTATTTGAAAATATAAAAAAAAATTGACATGATTAGGGTAAACTATGTAAATATCGTCAAAAAAATACAATGCTGTTTGATCATATTCAACCAAGTACTTTTGGTAAAGTACATTCATTTGCTAAGTTTTAGCCAAGTATATTTGGATTAAATTCAGTTTTTAAATTTAAGTTAAGTCTCGTTACAGTAACTTTTTATCACTGAGAATAGAAAAGTACTCTCCCTAAGAAGGAGACTGCAATGACTATGATTTAAACCGTTTGTTCTTGTGGAAACCCAGCAAGCCGTTGCCTAATACACTGACCTAACATTTCCTCGTGACAGCACAAAAAACATTTCCTTGTTCCTCGCAGGGCATCATCAATCATCTCATATAATGTAAAAATGTAAAGAGAATGGCAAACTAAAGCTTTATTTCTTGCCATAAATTTGATTCCATTGTTCTTTAAACTAAAAGTGTATAAATAAAACAGATACAAATATAAACATCTATACTCTATTTTGATGTGTTTGGAAGACATGGCAAGTTCTATAATTTTTTTAGGAACCGCCCTCTTGTTTTTCTTGTAGTGTTTCGAATGAACGATTTGTCGTACTTATCAATGTAACTAAATCATAATTTTAAATCAGAAATGTTACCTTTCATTCTTAGAAGGGATTTCCAGTATTACAGAGTTGAATTTTTAAAAATGATCTAATCGGAGTTGATTATATTTGCGCATTTTACTTTCTGCGTTCACTCACACATCTAACTCCATCTTAGATGATACATTTTTATTTATATATGAATTGAAATTTTAAACGACATCATAGATTAAAATAGGTTTATGTTTTAATGTATCATTGTCTCTAACTTGAATTTTAGGGTCATGATTAATCGATAATTTTTCGTGGTGTACAATTATGTTATTTTTAATGATCAATCGAACTTATATATATTTTTTTAATTTTTTATGCGTGGACATTCGAAATTGTACTGTATATAAATTAAAAATAATTGATTCTCCAATCTTATGAAAAATATGCATTTATTCATTTTTATTGCTACTCGTACAACATCCTAGATGTCTAATATTCACAACCATAAGAACATTATGCATGGGTTTGATTCCAGATAAGTTTAGTTGTGTGATTATTGCCCTCCCTCCCTCTCCAATTCAAGCCAAGGAGATATTACTTTGAAGATGAGATCAGGACAACAGAACTTACTATTTTTCAAACTGATTGGAATCGATCGCGTGACTATATGTCAAATGTTAACTATTATTATTTGAATTCTAATCAATGAATATTCAATGCGCTCCTAAAATGAAACAAGCATAATCTGGCATTTTCAGTGAATATGGCTGTCTAGTTTTTTTCCTCCATCCATCTTAAAATATCAAGATGTGTAGCTATATCCAACTACAAAAAAAAGTTCCAAACTATCTGTAAATGTGTTTTTCCCTAGACAAAACGTCAACATATTAGCAGGATGCAGTAATCCCCAACTCCCACCTCGCGATGGTTCCTTCCCCCACATTTATACTCATGTTAGCCGGTGCCCTAGCCTACATCTAAAAAGCACTAACCTGATAAAATGCACGTCAATATTATTTCACAAAAATAAATAAATTAAAAAATTTCTAGTACTTAAACTTTAATGGATAAAATGGATCTAATGGATCTAAATAAGACGCTTGTGTCAACTCAACGCTTCATCTTGCCCTATACCAGAGTTTTTCAAATGAGACTATAAACCTATATAAATGTTTTTTTTTTCAATAATGGATTTATATATATATACTGAAAAATTATTGCTCTATTCGTTAATTCTATATAACTAATGTGCATTAGAGGCCCAAAATCTGGAAAAATACGTTTTATGAAATGCGTAATTTAATTGGCGGAGGGCCTCGTAACAAAATTTTGCTTTTTGCTCTCCACCATTTCTAACCTATTCTTGTCTACAATATTTTCTAAATCGAAACAAATTTCAATTTTATCATCAGAATAATATTGTTACAACTGTACAACAATTACTGTATAGGGATTGAATACATTTCAATTCTATTATGATTGTGACGTTATTATGATTTGAAGACAATATCAAGATATATGCATAACTTTTCGCAGATAAACTTTAGTCATATGAGCCCATATGATATATAGAGCCATATGAGCCCATGAGGCTGATAAATGAATTCCAATAAATTTGAATAAGGGTTTGATCCCTCCAATAATTTTCCAACGTTTATAAAAACGCATAATTTTAGTTTACGAGAAATTTTTTGGCACATTCTCATACAACATTATTCTTTACAAAATCCCAATTATCTAAAATAAATGGGAAGGGCCCGATTTCGGATAATCCAAAAATTCGATTTTTCGTGTAAAAATGCAAAGAAATTACAATATTTATCCAATAACACGTTTCATTTTCTATTACTAAGTTACTATGGGAATAGCGAAAAAGTCACAAAATATATGCAAGTGTTTATTAAGATATTAATTGCTTTGGAAATAATCCGGTATTTCTGCATATATCAGTTATAGATAAAGTACATACGTATCTTTCTATATATCCGATATTTACGTTTTGTATTGGTTTCTGTCTTCAGGCGGATACACACCAGAAAATTCATAGGAACATTTTAAACAAAAAGATTGAAAGAATATCTCGATTTTCGTATGAGCTGTTAACATAATTGACCTCCTATTTACATAGATTTAGCATGTGTGTCGTGTCTATAGTGTGGAACAATTTGAAGATACATCTCGACTGTATTTATATTTTAAAGATGAAAAAATTTTCAACATATCTTCAATTATTTGTTATTGATATATTTTACAACAGCCGTTAATGACTTAATCAGTGCATTTGTTTCCATTGGATGACAAATTACATATTTAAGTTCGAAACCCCAAGTTATGTTAACTTCAGTTTATTAACTGGTCAGTTTTGATAGAGCTTGACGGACTGGTAGAGTTTAATTGTTATGACTCCTTATTTCACTTTATAAAAGATCATTTGTACAAAAATATAGAAGAATCCACGTTAAAATAATGGGAATTTAGTATTTTTTATTTTTGAAAAAAATAAATCACGATGCCATATGCATTAATATGACATCCATAAATTCTAAGCCACGCTTAATATTTCTTAATTTTTGGTAGGCGAAAGTAATATATAATTTAGTTTTGCAATCGTTTATCACGGCAATGGCTTTTTTATGTTTGGTTCGAAAGGGCTGGTGAATGTCTCTAAAGAAATAAGAATTATGGTAATAACCACACAAGTTCCCTATAAAAGCAACGTATCTTCAGCCATTTCATTCTTTAAGATTAGTTTTATATGTAAAAGTTAATGAACACCGTTTATCATGAAGCATATTCCTCCACATTATGGTTTTCATTTTTTTATAACGATACAATCCCTGTTTTTTATTACGCTATTGATTTATCATAAGGAAACCTTTTAAGGTTTTGTAGAATCTTTCTCGAGATATTAGTTAGGTAATTTATGATGCAAATATTTTTCCTTAGTATGGGCACGGTTTTCGCTTAAAATTTTTATAACAATAAAATATTTTTTTTTTAAATTGATTTGTAATGTCGTAAGGTGCATTGCATAATATTTTTAAATTTTCTTCTCTTTAGAATATATTTTGATTCATAAATCGACTAATGCAGTACGATCATCTGTAGCTTTCATATATGATGCAGATAATCGTACCAGGTAATATTTTTATGAGAATCTGAGAGAATGCTTTTATATGAATTCAGTGGAGATAATTCACCAAGTCTTCATAGTCTGTATCCATATATGATATATAAGAGATTAAATAAATTATTATCATCATAAATAATAACTCTTGCAGGCAAAACATTGCAAAAGTTACATCCACTGCTCGTACCTGAAAACAGTTTGAATGCATTGGTTTATTTGTAACCTTCCAAAAATGGGATTCACAAGAAAACTTATTTTCGTAAAATACATAATGCGAAAGAAACTTGTAGTTTATAATGAAATCTTACACACAATTTTTTATTATTCTATAGTGCTAAGGAAATTTCTGTAAAATATATGCCTTCTTTCATACCCAAACAAAAGCACTGGAGAACTGACTTTAACTTTAAAACTTAAAATGTATGCTGATCAAAGCGCCCTCAACCAAACGTTTGGCAAACTATATTTAAGTATCAGAGTTGCGAACTGGTAATAAAATAAAGAAAATAATTTTTATATTTATTATTACATTGAAATAACTATTAACACCCACACAGGACGCTACGAGAACTAGACGTCGAATTTTTGTGCATAATATCCACATTTAGTTAGGTTCTGTCCTGTACAATTATAAGACGTATAAATTACGTCGAAAACAAGAATAGATGTTTACGTCGAAGAAACGTTACAAACTATTAAAATTATATTTCCATCAAAATTAGAATATACTACTATTGCACAATCAAATTTGGACATTAAATAATCCATTCAAAGGGCTTACACGTAGACGTCATAGAAACGTTTCTCATTTCAAGTGATTCGACGTTCAGACAACTATTATTAGACGTATTTTTGTGGCCATGTGGCCATGTTATCATAAGGTTATCTATGTTATCATACTAATTCCCTGAAAGTACCTATGTAATACAGAAGATAACGTTCTATGCACACACAAGGGTGGCCAGAGTTTACTCACAGACTCTACAAATCCAACGTAACCAGAATCAAATTATTATTTAAATAAGGAAAATTCAGTTTAATAATTTCAGGTTTGTAGCGGCAGGGAAGCCAACCATCTGCTTTCACTAAACCACCTGTTCAATTCGACTTCCAAGTAACTACTCCGATAATGCCGATAATTACATACCCCCCTGAACTATTATAAATTGCAACTTGTATCAATGGCACATGCAGTGTAATTAAAACCTCTTAATTCTCCATTTTGCTTAAAACGTTACAATGTTATTCGAAAACATTTGTGTACGAGAGCTCATAGCATCTTTATTGAATGCTTAAACACGTAATTCAAGGTCCTTCAGTGGCATAATTATAAAGCTTTAATAAATTATCCAAATAACCTACGTTTGATCCTAAATAAATACATTTCGATTATTTTCGTTTCTAAATCTCCGAAGCTACGAGCTTGATTTTCTATGTCAGTGGTTCCAAAGCTTTCTCAACCCTCGACCCACTTTCATAGTAGCCAAATAATCAGCTTTTGTGGTAATCAAAAGATCCGTGACCCCCTCTGTCCGCCACCGCCACATTTGCATAATAAAAGCATTTTTAACAGAGTAAAGAAAACACATTAAATATAAAATTATATTATATTAATTATATATATTACATTATTTATGTATATTATATTAATTAAATATATTAATGTATATTATAGATATAAAGTTAACAACGATTAGTAGAATCTCGATGAATAATATAATACACAATAGGCACAGTTTTTGGAACGAAAATTTATTCGGCTTTAAACGTTTTTCGAAAACCTGAACCTGATGTCCGGACATCAACCATACCCTTACCCTTTATACAATAAACAATCGTACACTCGCCCTTACGAGCGATGTACGCTTAGGGTTTCTTGCTTCTTCGATGAAAGCTCAAGGTTTTCGAAAAACGTTTAAAGCTGAATAAATTTTGGTTTCAAAAACTGTGCTTATTGTGTATTATATTAATCATCGAGTGTTTAGCACAGTGAGTCGATCTACTATTACATTAGTAGAATATTGCAATATGTGTGGCCATGTTGAAATATAAAAGCGTTGGAAACGTGTGGTATGAAATTCCTTATAAAAATAATTGCAACCAAAAATAGTTGCGGCGACCCACAGAAACCTGTTCGCGACCCCCAGGCTGGGAATAACTGTTCTATATGAACGGCGTTCCTGCTCCTCGGAAAACCATATATCCTGTTTCAACATAATTTTTGAAGCTCTTGCTCCATAAAAATACAAATAAGTCTCCCATTCCCTGAATGTTTATCACATTTGCATTTAATATTCGCAATAGCAAATATGAGTAGATCTTGAAAGACCTGTTTTATTTGTATTTGAGTCCACGTTTAAAGCACAAATAACTTTTTAAATACTAGCAAGAAATGAAACGCTTCGGAAGCAACGTGCGCTCTCGAATGAAAAAGAAAATAAAGAAAATGTAGCGATAGTTACTCAGATTTCGGAATTACATGTACCGTGGTGAGAAATGAGGAACGTCCAGAGCCATTCATTTTAATTAAAGCACTAGCTACTGAGAGCATTCTCCTAATAAAATGAAGCCTCGTTTGGAGTTCAGGATAGTTTTGTAAGCAAACCACGTGAAATTTTTGTTTCTTATTTAGAAGAAAGGAATGAACAAAAGGCAACTTTCCTCACTTTTTTTGGTGCAGAATGAACTTCGTTTCCCTTGTGCCATAAAAATGCAACCAATGAATCAAAAGACAACTTTGACTAAATAAACTACAGTTCCGACAAAAAGACTCATTTTTTCACCCTATAAAGTTGCTTATCGCATAACAAAGAATGTAAAGGCTCACACTATTGCAGTAACCTTCTTTTTTTCCTTACTGCTGTCATGGACATGATGTCCATTATGGCAAGAAGAATCCGCTGCCAAACAACATCTCTGTCCTTATCAGACGAGTTTATTTATTGGCGAATTCTCGAAATAAAGGATGACATTAGTAGTGAGCTAATTAAAAAAAGATAAGTGATGCTTTCCTTTAGTTGATTAAAGCCACTCATAGCCACAATGATGCATATTTAATTTCTTATCTGGAGTTTATAAAAACATAATAAGCTTTAGAAAGTTCTTTTCTGCTGAAGTATAAAATGTTAAACAATATCAGTAGACTTTGTTTCAGATTCTTTCATGGAAGAAAACGGTACAAAATGTGGGAAACTTCTGAAGACTTATACACAGATTAATCCTTCTTAACGGCAGGTTGTTATATACATGCTCTTAGGAATTGAAGCCACGTACTAAATGAAACTTGTCACGCATTTAACAATTTTGTAACTAATTTCTTCCTTCGCGTAAAGACAGTTAAAATTCAAATATAATCTATCCAAGCATTTTGGGATCGGAAAGTGTAAAATTTTTCTTTGTAAACATAAGCACTGGGGTGGACCTAAAAAAAATTTTTTTTTACAAACTTTTGGGAATAGGGTAGAAAAGTTGTCTTTAGGTAAGAGAAGACCTCATGCAAAATTTGGTAAATATTAATTAATTTCTTTCACCTACGCAAAGCCATTAAAAATTTTAAAAAAATGGAAAATTACATTTTTTAAAAATTTTTTTCGAAGAAAATTTTTTATTTTAACGTAATAAAATTTGATGAAAAAGTAGTATCTAATATTAAAATTGATCATGAAAAAATAAACTTAACATCTGAAGGTTTTTTAAAGATTAAGCAAGAATATTGAATTTTGCGGAAAATCTGTCATTTTACGGGTTTTAAAATATAGTTTACAAGTTATTTTCATATTTCCTTCTTCCTTTAACATTATTTTCATTTTATCGTTGTTTTCTCCCTCGGACATTTAGAATATTTTTATTAAACGCCTGTTTTCAAGTACATACATGGGTAATCCTCCCCACCACTGCTATCGAAAGGTCTATAGGTCTATAACACAAAATCAAACACCCATCTCTGATGCGCATTGTGCAAGTGCACGCTAGATTATGGGATGGGGCACAGAAAAACGTATGGCCCATCAACACATGACCTTTTTCAGATAATTTTAGCTGACATTTCATACCCTTCGAGTTACTAAGTGAGAAAAGTTATTAGTTTATTTGTGTCCGTTCTTCATTTGAGATGTCTTTGTCTAAGGGTATAATCCAAACAAGGAAACAAGCAGAGTGTCCTTTTATTGGGGATGCAGAAGATTTAAATGAAAGAGTGTTACCTACATGTCTTCAGGTATTTAAGTTCAATCAGTTCGTGAGAAATGAAAAAACAAAATCACGGGAAACAGGAACCGGCATTTATAGTAATTACGGATATTGTAATTAATAAAGTAGAGCAAATTTGTAAAAAAGTCGCCCATCCCCATAGTTCATAGAAAAAGAATATTGCAAATTTTAAAGAAAAAGCATGAAAAATTTGAGCATTTGAAAAAATCACATAAAAGTCGTGAAAACGTTGAAACTTTTCAGAAGAAGGCTAAAGAATTCGCAGACAACTTAAATATTTTATTTGAAGTCGCAACACGCAAATGTTCCGATTTTACTTCATGCGTATGTGAAAAAGTTCGAAAAGTTCCTGCTACTGAGCAAAAAATTTTTTAGATCAAAGAGGAGAAAGAAAAATGTTTATTGGCTCTATGGATAGTACTATCACTAAAAAGCTTCAAAAAAGACACATGCGTAACCGTCAATCTGAGCGTACATCTTTAAAGTATATGAAAAAAGATAAGGGCTCAAAAAATTTAAAAGAGGATAGAGAAACCTGTACTGAAGAGAGCAAACCAGAATGCGGCTTTTAGCACTCTACGATAGACATTTCTGAAAATATTATGGTTTCTGATGGTGAAAATAGTTCTGAAGAATCCTTTCTATCCGAAGAGCATTTTACCGAAGAAAGTGAAAAAGCTTCACAAGTTAGGATAAACTTACCTCACTTTTCACGGACTTGTGATCGATACGGCATCAGTGATAAGCCGGCATCCGTACTTGCATCTGTTATTCTCAAAGATATGCAAAAAAAGGATTTATGACTTCCAGACGTTATTATTGACAGAAACAAAGTTCGAAGAGAGTGTATGAAAGCTCGTGTGGCTCTGAAAATTGAAGAACAGCTTGTTACATCGCAGCTGATGTCATATTTCGATGGTCGAAAAGATAAAACATTCACTATGCAGACTGATTCACGTGGAAAATATCATCGGAATGTTGTATTACAAGAACATGTATCTATTATCGAAGAACCTAAGTCATGTTACATAGCGGATGTCTTACCTTCTAGTACAGCATTATCCATTAAAAAGGCTAAATGGGATTTTATATTAAAAAAACAAAATGGATACAAGAAAATTGGTAGCTATTGGATGCGATGGAACGGCAAAAAACACTGGAAGGAAAGGAGGAGTAATTAGACTTCCAGAATTAGAGCTAAAGAGACCTTCCTTTTGGTTGATTTGTCAACTGCATCGTAACGAGTTACCGTTAAGACATTTGATGACACATTTAGGTGGTCCAACGACTGGTCCACGAAAATACACAGGCCATATTGGTTCACAGATAATTTCGTGCTATACCCTACCGATCACGAATTTTCATCCAATGGAAGGGGAATTAGCGACAATGAACGTGGAAGCACTTTCTACCGATCAAATGCACTTGTTTGAAATTTGCAAAGCTATCTCTGATGGAGAGTTTCCTACAAGTTTGGCTACTAAAAGTCCTGGACAACTTTCACATGCTAGGTGGATAACACTGGCAAATCTCATTTTACGTCTTTATGCATCCACCCATACTCCCACAGAAAATCTTGTGCATTTAGCTAATTTTGTAATGAAAGTGTATAGTCCGATGTGGTTTTTAATAAGGAGTGATTCTACTTGCACAGAACGTCCAAAAAATCTCTGGTGATCGATTAAGCTTAGCAGCTTCTTAATTTAAGATCTTAAGAATATTGTGCATACGACGATATAAAGAAACACATACTTTATTCACCCTAAAAATATCCTATTCACAATATTATTCAACGACAGAAAATATATTAGAGAACTTTCTGTTCGCCGTATAATGGAAACTAGAGGTATCCCAAAGAATGAAATAAGGAAATTCGAAATTCCCGCAGTAAATTTTGAAGCCTAAGAGTAATATGACATGGTAGCATGGCATAAATTAACAGTGTATAAGCCACCATTAACACGTAACCTATCAAAAGAAGAATTGATTGCTCTGTAGGAAATTTGGAAAACAGATGGCTCTTCGGCATTGTATAATTCACCTTCACACATCCAGGCAATAGAACGCTGCGTAAAAGTGATATCAGAAGCATCAAAGTTAGTTTGTGGAGAAGAGGCAAGGGATGGGTTGATCAGATGTAGGTTAAAGGAGAGAAAAATGATGCCAATGGTTGAAACAAAAGCAAATTTACAACTTTTTTGCAACTAGATATACTTAAAAATCATCATTAATGAATATCGAATTCATTATATATAATGGCTCGACTAGCAGCCACCTCCACGCGGTGAGCTCTGGGTAGTTTTTGAATTAAAACTAGAGAAGAGCTGCCTAAATATCTATGGAGTAGATTAAACTGAATACAAAGATATTCCATGGTTTTTATAGACATCATCAATGTTTTTTGTGATATTTTCACAGACTTCTAATTTAAAAATTAGGGGAACTTTGTAACAATGGTAAATGTATATTTGTACAGAGTTTGAAAATGAACTGTAAAATAATGTTAAAGGAAGAAGGAAATATGAAAATAACTTATAAACTATATCTTAAAACCCGTGAAATAACAGATTTTTCCCAATATTCAATATTTTTGCTTAATTTGTAAAAAAATAACTTCAAGTGTTCAGTTTATTTTTTTCTATTTTTATGATCAATTTTAATATTAGATGCTACCTTTTTACCAAATTTTATTACTTTAAAATAAAAAATTATCTTCGAAACAAAATTCTAAAAATGTCATTTTTTTCATTTTTTTCAAATTTTTAATGGCTTTGCGCGGGTGAAAAACATTAATTAATATTTATCAAATTTTGCAGGAGGTCTTCTCTCACCTAAAGGCAACTTTTACACTCTATTCCCAAAAGTTTATAAAAAAAAAATTTTTCGACCCACCCTAATGCTCACATATGAAAATATTTAGGATATATGATTTATATATTTGTATTTTTGTATATTTTTGTATATTTGCGCAATGTCGACAGTTGATGAGAGATAAAAGCAGCCGTCTGTTAAGAACATTTTTAAACACCAGATGTAGACTAGCATTTTTATGGTTTAATGTGGTTTGCGTGTAAACCATTATTCAAAGCAACAGATAATCAATAATCTAGGGATATTTCCAAACTTCGTTAGGTTTACTTGCTTTTCCCAATTATTTGAGGGCTTTATAAAGTAAAGGTAGTTCCGTAGCATGTGAAAGAAAATAAGATTTCACGAGTTTCCCCATTTTTTATTTATTTTTTATAAATAAGACTATGCTGCGAACTTTTTGAGATCTAGACGAGGTTTTGATTTTTAAAGTTACATTTCTCAATACCGAATCTCAGTTTATTTTTTCTGTTGCGATACTTTAATCTTTTCTCAAACAGTAATCTTTTATCTTTTATCTGCTGTTTCATAGTTTTTTCTATACCTCGATATTTTAACATTTTATTGTATCTTCTTTTTCCTTGGACATTTATTTCAAATTTAAGTTTTCGAAAACCCCTTTTATAAAGGTAAAAAATAATTTTCGCCTTTCTAGTTTATTTCTATTTCACAAAGATAGTTATTATTTAGCTTAGTTCAGGACTTATTTAATTTGAAATATAATTTTATTAGAATTACTCGGAAAAAATCAGTTCTGGATGATCATTTTAGTTCCTGTAAAGGGACTGTCTTTCATCCTTGCTATTCTTGCAGCCGTTTTTTTTTTTATTTTCATACGTTCTCCGAACGTTTACTTTTAAAGGACTCTCACGGATTTAATGATTATTTGAAGTCTTCTGAACGGTCTAATAATCTTCAGATTCATTTATGTTTTCCCTATCTTTATTACTTTCCATCTCTAAATATTATTAGTCCGTCATAATAATATTACTATATCAGTACTCTCTTATATCTCTGGGGATGTTTTCTTAGGAACTTCCATTGTAAAGTCTGGTATGATGTGCTGATACTATATATTTGTCTGGTATTTTTAATTGTTATTTTGACATAACGAGTAAAAAATAAATAAGGGGAATTCATATGCTTCGTTTTATATGCATTGTACATCTGATGAAATTACGTTTTTCATTTAATATACTAAGCCAAATATCAAGCGTTTGTCTTTTTTAAATACCTGTTTATTTTTTAAACACTATTTTACTATGTATAACTCATTTGTACGGCAAAAGTTATATATTTGCATGGTATATTTAAGGACATCCTCGTTTCTTTATAATGTTTAAGCAAAAATTTACTAGTTTTTTCATACGTATAACTTTCGTTATTTTTATTCAATATATATATGGTAATAATAATTATCATTCATCATATTCAACTGAACCAAAAAATAATTACAAGAACTAGCGAATAACAAAAGGCAAACTTTTAATTGAAAAAACAACGTATCTTTGGCCTGAATAAAGTATAAAAAGCTTGTATATTATGCCATGTAGTTGGATGAAGAATTTCCTAGAAATCAAAGTCAGTTCTAGCATTGTGAAATTTGTAGACCGTACCATTAAAAAGTGGAAGACCTACCTGCAACTTATGAGTTACTGGGAGAAGTGAACGTATGAACAGGTATATTTTGGAGTGACTCGTTGTCACCTTTGTTATTCACAATGGTTTTGATTATATTAAAAACAATTATAAACGGATCACGATTGGGATTTGAACTCTGAAAACTGAACTGGAAATGTCTCATTTACTGTGCGTAGGTAATCTAGCATTTATGGTAAATTCAAAAACAAAAATGGGGTCGCTATTAAATACGGCAAGGAGTTTTTGTGATGACGTCGCAATGAAATTTGTACTTAAACAATGTTTGACATACGCAATTAACGAAAAGGGAAATGGACACTGACTGCAGTTAAAATACAACTCGGGAACCAACAAATCACGAAACATCTCTTTGGCGAAGAACGTTATAAATATCTGTTAATCTTGAAGACCTATTACGTGATAATAAGAATAGCATGAGATTATAAATTGCTCGCAAAGAAGAGAATGGTTTTACGGTGCCTAGAAGGAAGTGAACCGAACGCCTCTTAGACCGGGGGCTCTTTCAACTGAGCTACAGACGACATATCACCCTCCCCTCTGCGAGCGCATATAAGGCTATCTTATAGATTATCATCTAATATTGCCACATCATCGACTATGATGAGAAAAAAATCCTGACTTTAGGAAGAACATGGTATGCTCAGAATACTGAAAACGGTTAAGATAGATATCAAAATCGAAATTGAACTGCAGAGGCACCATTAACATCTGGACTATTTCGGTAAGTAGAAACATGGCGGGCATTGTAGACAGGATAACAATAATTTCGATAATCTCGAACGGAAAACGTGAAAACTGTTTACTATTAATTATGCACTACATCCACGACATAATATAGATTATACCGACCAAGGAAAAAAGTGCAAGTTTTCACTTACAAACAAAATAAACATTCAAAGAGAAAGAAAGAAAGACTTAAATAAGTATTTTAAATGAAGCACTGAAAATTTTCTGAGCGAAATAGCTATAAGAAGTATTATTATAAAGGTGCCAGGTTAGAAAAAGTTTTCTAAATTACATAGATTTCAAAAATGCCACTTCAGTTGATCCTTCCATGGCCAATAGTTGAATGAAATCGAGGGCAAATTGGGCGTTCAGAGAAACTGGATGTGGATTCAACTGCAAGCCCTGAAAAAAGAAGAGAAACTGAAGGTCTTATATTTGTGGCACAAGAAAAGGCACCTCAAATTAATGAAATGTTTTCCAAAATGCAAAAGTAACAGGATAATAGCAACTGCAAACTTTATAATATAAAAAGTTAAAACCTAGTTAAATACCTAATTTGTGTTTATAGATAAATAGTGGACACATTCCTCCCTAGTTTACAGTAATATCTACAAAGGTATAATATCTTAATGACTAAGAATAGCTGTAAGCATAAATCAAAGGCATTTAAGTATTAAAAATGCCTTCACTTGACAAAGGGAGCAGTTGGCTCCCGAAACGTCGTGTTTTTAAACCTTACGCCAGTGTCGAAATAACTGTTTGTTATGGAATCTCCTGGTGAAACTCTGTATTGTTTCGTTAATAATAACGAAGTTAATTTTTCTTTAGAACTTCACCTACAAAAGAAAAGGCGCTAAAAACGCAATACTCCTAATATAAAACTAATTAAAGAATAAGAAATTTACGTTTTAGACATTTCAGTTTCTGGTAAAATTAGAATTAAAGATAAAGAATTAAAAAAAAATCACTAAATATCGCAATCTAGCAATAAATTTCAATAGACCCTGAAAAAAGTGTAATTGTTATACCAGTCACGATCATTGAATTGGGAGCCATTACATTTAACTTAACAAAAATCTTGAAAAATATTTAGACATTACAGACATAACTATAACCGACTTGCGGGAAACCTCCTTACTGGTCACTGTGTACCTTTTGAGAAATTATATGGACAGATCTTAGGTCTTTATATGAGATTTAAATTACACCGATAAACAGTAGCTCAATAATTAGTCTAATATTTCCTTGAGCTGTGAAATATATCAATATGTAACGAGAAATTTTTATTATTATTATTTGTTTTTTACCTAATTTTCTACACCTTTTATGCTACCGGAGCGGTTTAATGTGTATGGAGGTGAATAATAGGTATTTTACATCGTTGACCATATATTAAGTAAGGTTCAGGTTTTGTTCAGAATGATTTTATTTAACATCCAAAACACACGGCACAATAGAGAAGGCTACACAGGTAAAGTAATTGGAGCATTATATTGTTATAGTTTGAACAGCAGGCTATCGGTGATGCTATGTTTTCTCGTACAAAATGTTTTTAGGGTTGCTTTTAAGCTACACCCCTCTGTTTCCTATTGGACTACCAAAGAGATGCTACTGCATGTTTAGTTTACATTGGTCAAGATTTTATGTTTATGTTTTGACTTACGTTTATTAATAATTAGAAAAATGCATGCATTGAAATTTCTAGAAAATATAAACCAAGCACCTTGGTTACACTTAAAGTTTTACTTTGGTTAGATTTTGTTCTCTTGGTGTAAATCGATATGACTTTCTATGAAATGTATACGAAACTAGGGATCGACCTGTGGCAAAATTTGGCTGCCGGACTGATTCCGATCGAAAAACCGGTATTTTTTATATTCTATCCGCCGATGCCGATGTTTTCAATTATCATTAATTAGAAACATTTTTAAAGATTACAGTATCAGTGTGCCTACCTAAATTCTGTTTCAAACTTCCCTGACTTTTCCAGGTTTCCAGACCAAATCTTAATCGATTTCCAGTCGCTAATTACAGTAAACAACACACAATGCACTAAAATTTGCGTAATAAAAATAAATTAAAGAACATGAAATCCACTAGCATAAAGCTTAAAGCCATTTATAACTCAATTAAAGTAAATTTACAAATTCAAAAGCTGTATTAAAAAGTGTATTTCTTTACACTAAAAACTTTCACTAATTAAATATTTACAACAACATTTCCATTCCACCCTTTTCAAGTCCATTATAAAAGAGCTTAACTATATAATCACAAAGCTGATGCTTCATCTTCTATTTCATTTAAAATGTGTATGACTGTATATAAGGCAAAGGAGATTGGTATGATCAAAACCCCTTACAGATTAAAGAATTAATCTGAAAAAAAAATTTTTTTTTTGTCAAACTTTAGTTATAAATTGGCAAACATTTTCTCCTGAGAAATATATGGGCTTAATTTTCTATAAATTATATTAGTTTTGTAAGATATTATTACCCTTTACGGGATAAAACAATTGCCAAATAAAGGTCAATACAGAAAAGCCTCCGGTTTCTCTTCGCTTTCTTTTTGGTTTTACGGCTCAAAGACTACAGTGGTCATGCTGCGCCGGGACCTACTGTTTTCCGAGGAATCCGAACCTCTTAAGGCCTAGGGAACCAAACCCCGGACTACAGTGAGCAGTGCGATCTTTATGAGATCTCTGAGTAAGCGTTCTTTTTGCACTGCTGGGAGTCGAACCCGGATTAGCCGCGCAATAGGAGAACGCGTTACCACACTGCGCCACCGCAGGGCAAAAAAAAAAAAGAAAGAAAAAAAGAAAAGCCTCCGGGGTGAGATTTTTGTAAGTTTTTCATGGAGAAATTATTATACAATAATTTTTTCCACCCACATTTATGTGTCACAAAGTAGATATTTCTTATATTTGGAGAAAGGTAGTTAATAATATTAGTTATTAGTTAATAATATTATTTATTAGTTAATAATATTATTTATTAGTTAATAATATTAGTTAAAAATATTAGTTTTGGTGCAAAAGGGCAATTTTTGGAAGAAGTTTAGTCAAAAGTATAAGTTTTTCAAAATTTTCAGTATGCAATGTGGTTTGAAACACACAGTTGAGAAAAATTACTTCGGTGAGTTATTATTATTATTATTATAACAATGAATTTCAAATTTCCCTGACTTTTCAGTCAGAAAAAATGTATCAAATTATTCTAGGTTTTTCATGTTTTTCAGATCCGTAGACACCTTGCATTATAATATGAACATTGATATTCATGAAGGATATTTTCTTGTAATTAACTTTTCTTTTTCACATATTCACTGGATTTCCGCTTAAACTATTCTTTCTTTTCGATATCTCGCTATCAGATAATTCACAACTTCGCAGTTCAAGCTTTTGCGTAGGTAAGGAAAAAAAATTTCGCGTTCATTATATGCCAAAAGTATAAAATCAAATTTCGCATTTAATATGTTACGCTTCATATGAAATCCAACGAAAATGAAATAAACGAGGATTCACAATCATATTCGACGAAAACATGAAGTAGATGCAACAACTACCTTGAAAATCAAGGCGGAAAACAACGCACTCCCTTAACGTTCTGGGAGCTTCAAAGCGAAACTTGAACGGGAAATTCCCTTCTCAGTATTCTAGAAACGTATTCAAAATTCAAATTCATCACACCCAAGGCACACAAAAGACTCTTTAGATAAAAAAAGAACAAACTCGAAAGATAGAAACTAAGCAGTAAGGATCATAAAGACACGAGATAAACAAAAGGCGAAATCCGACGCTCCTCACACATCGAAGAGCGACGCCCGAAACTGAATTCACCACTGTTCAGACAACGTTGGGTTTAGAGAAAAATGGGTCCCACGAATAACGAACTTCTATCCCAGTAGGCCATAGAGAAAAAGTTTAAAATGAGAAAATGGCATCGTTCAATATATTTACAAAAATGTAAAAGGCATTGGCGGATAGAAGCTGAGAAGTTGGCCGCGGTAAAACCGAAAATCGCGATCTATTTCGTCGATTTTTCACAAGGGGAAAAAAATGTAACATTGGCCAACACATCAGCCGATGCTTAATGCAATCGGCCGATTGACCGATGATTATAAATTTTTCAATCGGCTGCCGATGCCGTTTTACGAAAACACGAATAAATCGGCCCCGATTGATTGACAAGCCGATCTACCAGTCGATCTCTATACATAACCTTTGGTGTTATGCGAAAGGTAGTTGAGCATGAATTAAAATAGCGCACTTTACCCATTAGACTTCCATTCTAAAGTAAATATTATGAACTTGAGAAAACGTTTTCACTAGAGTTTAATTTGTTGATCTGTGTTGTTATATATATATATATATTTATTTATATGTGTGTGTGTGTGCGTGTATAGGGGGCCCCTCCCTCTTGACCCTCTCCCCAATAGCCGTTGTATAAAAATTTGATTTTCCCGATCTTGCCATGTATTTACTTTCAAAAATTAATTTTGGCTTGAATTGGTAATAAAATTTTTAATTGTTAACGAAATTCCTCGTTCCGATGAGAAAAATAAACAATTAAGACGTTTCTATGCGAAAACAGCATAACATTCACGTTGATAGCATAATTCTGAAAACTTCCTACCGCACACTATTGCAATACTTTAACATATGCACAATTGGCACTTTAGCGCTATATTTTTTGGTATCGCTTCGATTTTAGTACTGGAGAGCAGTTTGGAAACCTTTGCCAGGCTGTTCGGTGGCCGTCCAACACCCGAGATTGACGACTTTTCATTGGTTGTGGACGACACTTGAATCGTCGTGGATTTTGTGTCATTAAAGTTAAGTTGGTCGGATTTCAGCCAACTCCACTTAGTTGCGTGATTTTAAAAGGATCGAAAATATTCGTTTTATAATGAACTATTTACATTAAAACGATTAATAAATTGAACAAAAATAAGAAATTGAAATAATATAATTAAATTAAGTTATTA
>QLNU02015003.1:172241535-172275037 GCA_006491805.2 Dysdera silvatica
ATATATATATTTATTGTTATCGCCACTTTTAATTTGTACGTGCATTTTCTGTTCGAACGATTACTCTATTTTATTCATAATGATATTATTACATAAATGAGGGGCAAATATTTATGGATGTAGGGACTCCGTCTCTACATTTAGATAAAATTTGTAGAAAATCATTTTACTTCTACTCTGCTATTAAAACGCTGAAAAAGTTAAGTTTTCAAATTTTATATCGTCGATTTTGTCATGGTATTCTTTTCGGATTGATTTGTTGTAAAAAAACTCGATATTTTATGGGTTTACATGGGTAGGCCCCTAATCTTTGTTTTGCTATAATCCCTTTTCTTATTCCATGTATGTATGTTAGTATATTTTTGTACCTCTACAAATTTATAATTTTCTTAGTGAAGTGATTCCAACCTGTAGTACTCTCACCACTGGGTTACGTGGAAATAATATTGATGATTGTGGAAAACACCAAAACCTAAGAGGTTAAAATGAACACATAGAAACAAAATTGTAGAGTTTTGTTTTACAAAAAACGCTGACGTAAAAGTCCAATAGCCTGGTCGTGAAATGAGGAATACCTTCATTGAAGGATGCGGCCTGCCAATCCATCTGTGAAAGTTGTTAATTCTATTAAGGACAATTCAATAAACTCTAGTCTACTCAAATCTTTGTATGTAGAAATGGACAGTCTCCATACTACATTGCTTTTACAAACAGAAGTGAGGTGGCTTTTCACGAGATGTGTGTGAAGTGGCAGGAGAGTTAATTCAAAAATTGTTTGAATTGAGACATGAATTTAAAGCTGTTTTTGAAAAACGTCGTTTTGTACTGAATTACAAATTTCATGAAATTGAACGGCTTCAACAGCTTGCATACTTGCCTGATATTTTTTCAGAAATAAGTAAACTCAACTTAAGATTTCATGACATTTCCACAGCCATCTTTAAAGTGTCTGATAAAATCGTGTCTATGATTGGAAATTTGGGAATCTTATGTCAAAAAAGACCAGTGTGAAGGTTTTGAGGTACTTCACAGTTTCTTATTTGTGAACGAGCTGAACTTGTCCAAGAAAGTAGTATGATAGCTCACTTCAAAGAACTTACCAGGTGCCATTCAGACAATATTTTGTGAAGCGAAACGGTGAAGATAACTGGATTTCAAATCCATTTAACGAATCTATATATATTTGTTTAAACGTATTTTTCAATATATTTGTTTTTTTTATTTATCTTTCCTCTTTTTAGTTTAGCCTTCCTTACTTGATAAAGGGAGTAGGTAGCTTCCGAAAGGTTATTATTATTATTATTTATTTTAATAAAAAGGCTACTCCAGGGACAAAAAATCTTCTCTATGGAACTGCCTGGTGAATTGTTGTTTGGTTATATTAAAGATTTATTCGTAAACAAATTATCAATATCATTAATTTGAATCATTCGGTTATTTAGTTAACCTAAAAACACATTATTTCGTAATAAAAACATTTTTTTTTGTGTGGAGAGATGGGTGGGTAGGGGACATGAGAGGAGGGGTAGTGATAAATAAAATGTCTAATCAAGGGGTACGGGAGAGAAAAAAAATTGGGGAACCGTTGTTTTGGTCTACAACAAATTATTGGTTTATTTGCAAAATTTAATTTATTCTATATAGAGTCCTGTAGTCAATATGTATAAGGTAGGTTATCTTGTTCTTATCCTCCAAGACCAGTATTTAGATTAATATGAGTAGGTCCACATTGTGCTGCTGTGAGTCAATATTTTCATTTCCATATTTGCTTTTAGTATATTCGCATTTTGCTTTTAATGAACTAGCACATCTGTAGACATTAGCCCTTTTATTTAGCAAATGACATGGCTAATACAAAAACATCCTAGTATTGAACACATTGTATAGGGGGTCTCCCTTGATAATATACCTTCGTAATACGTTTCTTTCATTATTTCGTTTCTATTCTATTCTTTTTGTTATTTTATTTGTAATTCTTTTTTCTTTTTCATGCATTTCACGCTTTTTTGCTTTTACTTTATTCTTATCTGGTTCATGGTTTTCGGGGTCCGATACGGCGTTTTTATGGGAATTTTGAACGTAAAGATATTTGTGTCGTTGGTGTTTTATTTTGTTTGTAGTTGCTACTGTTTACCTTGCATTTGCTTAAATCAATATTTAATATTTTTCGGTTTTTACGTTTTATATGTCAGCTGTTTTAAGTTGTATTAAATTAGTTTGTTTGATTAATAACAGTAACTTTTAATATCATTTATAAATTATTATTTATATAAATTTTATTGCTTCCACTAATTTATCTTGTATGTAACCTTGCTATTTAAATGCTTGCTGTCCTTAATTAATAATACTAATGATATTTAAATTATGGAAAATATTTACGAATGTAGGATTTCCAGATTCTATGTTTTTTTTTATATTTTTATAGGTCGATTTCAATATATATTAAAAGATGTATTATACTTTTATTTACAGTTCTAGTTTATCCCGATTTTTTTATTTAAATCATTCACCACAAGGCAGCTCTAGCAACTTATTGAAGGTTTCGCATACGCTTACATAAAAAGACCACATCTTCATAAAATAAGCTTTATCTAATCGTTTAAATTAATTTTTTCGTATATGGGAAAAGAACATTAAAAACGAAAACATTAGCAATTTTAATTAATTATAACATGTAACTGAAACCAAAGAAAATGGAAAAAAAAGGAATCCCTTCACTTCCCTTGAAACGAACAAGAGCAAGCATCATTATTTATTACCGAAAATTGTACAGTACATAATGCGGGGAGATTAAAACTTAGCCAATAGGAAACTTGTCATTCATATGGTATGCGTTAGTCTCCTCCTAATCACCTGCTCCAAAGTCTTTGAAGTTTTATATTTCGAGAGATACAGAAGAGGAATTTATTTTTGTGGAAATAAACCAATTTCAATATTTTTAATCGCAAAGCCTGATCCATAATAATTAGATATAATTAACAGCGTTGTTGTCCTCGTTACGGTATTGTCACAGAATTTGGTTCGAAGGTGAGTAGTTTACTTCAGACGCGGAAATGGACATCTCGGAAGCACTACTTCCGTCGGGGAATAGAAATGAGAGAAAGCGTTCTTTTGCGCTATATAAAAGGAGATCCGGTTTGCCATTGAGGCGAGGAGGTCGCAAACGCACGTGAGCTAGTAATTATGTTTACTCTGCTCAACCATAGGGGATAAGGTATTGAACGAAACCGATGTTACACATGTAGTTATTTGATGATAAATGTACGTGATTAAATATACCAAGTTGTAATTTCCTTACGATTCAATTGGCCCGACCACATTCAAGAGTAGGGTGTTTCACTTCGTGGCGCCGAAGTTCAACCAATAGGAAAGCCGAACTTCACGCATTCCGACGCTTATATTGACGCATGGAGCCGACAGATATCTCTGATACATGCTAAAACACATCCGTTATATATAGAGAGATAACTTAAATCGCATCACAGACGTATATCATAACCATATTAATAGTTACTACGTAGATACATGCAAATATTTGTAGGGTCCGTGCTACGATTAAATGTAGGAGATTCAGTTATTAAACAGGACCTTACCATGAAAAATATTTTAAAATATCCAACATATTTGAGCAGTCTTTATTAAGGTTCGGGTTTTTCTTTTTCTTTTTAGCTGCAGCATTATTCTTAGTCATCTAGTGACCATATCGCTTTGCTTTACTTTGCTTTTCATGATGACGATACAGCAACCACCTCCCACAAAAAAAAAATCCTTCTTCAGGAATAAAGTCGAATACCAACTAAATGCCATAAAAATACGGCCAATAAAGTGGGATATCAAGATAAATACTAAAATAACTGAATTCATTCTGTTCAGTAACCAAAACCTTTGTCCTACTGAAAATCTTAGAATAAACACAGGCATCTGGGATGACGAACCTATAAAATGGAATGACGAAGTCAAGTACATGGGAATCGAGCTAGATAGCAAATTACAGTAGAAATCTTGTGTTTTCGGTATCATCGAAAAAAGCAAACAAAACTATGGCCTCAATAAATCCCTTGATCCGGTCAAGAAGCAAACTTAGTAGAGCCGATAAGCTCTTACTGTACAAATCAATGGTTAGGCCAATTTTAGCATATGCAGTTTTGTACCTGGGAAAACACCGCGTAAAACACAGTACTGCACATTGCCAGGATATAAAAAAAGCTCCTCAGGAGATGCCGAATGCCCCCTGGTTTTTATCCAGCGCTTCAACTTATAAGGACCGTCACACATTGCCACTATAGAACTTTGTACATAAATTCATAGACACCCAAACCCAAGCTTGGTCTCTCTCTCCCACGATACCCACGAACAGTAAATTTCTGCTTACTCGGCCTTCGTTCTTTCATGAAAATCACCATTGATATAATAATAATGATTTCCGACACATAGCCACGATATTGGAATCGTTTTCTTTAAATATTATAGTTTGCATGTATAAGCTCTATTGTTATATTTTCAGTAATTGTGATATTTTACTATCTCTCTTACTGCTTAAATAATAATAATAATAAAAATGAACGAATGAATGAGCGTATGGCACACATAGGCAAAGATAAATATTGTATTGCAGTATATTTTAATGTTGTACTCAGATAATTTTATATCTACTACATGTATAAGTGCAGACACTTTTATTATATGGTTCCATGAGCTAAAAATTAGACAATAAATTATCCCTCAAAATTAATATATTCTATGAAAAAATAAAAGTAAAGCATCATCGCTGCGATATTCAGGGATGAATCATCGCTCCATAGATCTATTACTTTGCTTTTGTGAATATTAATATATACTATAAAGGGGTTACTCACAAAACTGCTTTAAAACTGCGTTTTTTATTTTAAAAAGAATGGATTTTGACTTTTTAAATCATATTAAAGTTTGGGCTCTATGTTAGACTGAACTATTTTTAAACGAATTTTACAAATGTAAACAAGCGAATTTGAATGCATTTTAAGTTAAAGGTCCTATCTGTAATTTTAAATTTACACTTTAATTAAAAACTTGGGCGCTGTTTTTTTTTTGTACCAGCTATGTTCCTGTCCTAATGAACAGAAACACATAAGTTAATACCAAGCTAATTTTATCGGTAAAAGTGGTCGTATAGAAGTCGAAGGTGCAGTAAATAATTTTAGTCGTTCCTGAGAAATTCGCAAGTTACGATATGGATATTACCTTGGAGACTGTATATCCTTCCAAGCAGTTATCGTTAAAAAAAAACATATAGCGTGATGATATCATTATAAATAAATTGGTATGCATAGCCAATGTGCAAAAAAAAATGGAACACGTCTGCGAAGACAAAAGAATTCGGTAAAAAGCCTTCAGCTGTCGGACGGAAAATCAATGAATAGAAAAAACGCTAACCGATAAAGAAATTGACATGCTACAAATTTACTATGGAATGCGATTAGGGGTAATTTATTTAGAATTATTTAATTAGAAGCAAGCTGTTTGGGCAATATTTTCTCAAAAAAATGCAATTGACGAAGAACCTCACTATTTTTTTGTCCAACGCAACAAGATATCTGGTGTGGTTTTCACAACACTAGAACTAAAGAAGGAAATTTACAACATAAACAAATTCTACTAAAGGCTGTTTTAACAGCGATTAACTCCGTGTTCAAGGACTTGTCAAGTCCTGTTCTTTTGGAGAAGCGATGTGAATGATAGCTTCAACAGTATTACATGGGAGTAAGAATTAAAATGAAGTTGTTGTGAGAAAACCACACATCAACTTGGTTTACATGAGACCATACTTTAGTTTAATGATGAAGCTGTAACGACGTTTAGAGTTTTAAAAGCATTAGGCTCTTCAACGCGTAAAAACACTTGTGTCGCAATAGCACTCGAAGGTAAGAAACTAATGAATGCCGGAAAGTAAATTTACAGTTGTCAAATTATTTAACTAAATACAACAAATTTTCCTTAAGAGAGAAAACGAGGATGTGAAAATTAAAAAAAAATTCCTAATGAGCCAGCATATTTTGATGTAATGTATTAATATCAATCACAGTTTTTACAAAATGCAGTTTTCTCAAATGATATTTCCTGTCACAAAATAAACAATTTTCCAAAACTTTGAGTTGCAATTAGCTTGTAAGTTCCTAAGTGAATGCATGTAGTAGTTCTGCATAATATGTGTGCAGCGTTTTACATTTTTTATTCAGTTTTCTAATTATTGATATGCACAAAATGTAAAAATCGTGTTTCATAGAAAAAAGTTCACTTGATATAAATAGTTTTAACTTTATAAATATTGCGTATAAATCATAACATTCCGTACCAAAAATTTAAAATCATGTTTACCAAGTGCAGAAAAAAACTGTGTGCTTGGAGTAAATATTTTGGGGAAGATGTTCCCCTCATGTCCCTATATAAAACTCCATGTTACTGCTTTCGTCGATGTTATCCTTAAAGCGATAAAAAGAAAATCCGCTGTTTTAAGCAAGTTCTTTCATAATTTGGCTTCGAACTTTTTCTTACCGAAAATTCAAATATTATTACAACGAACAATGTGGTTGGAGGTTTTTTTTTCTTTTTTTTTTATTTCTTTGCGTTTAGGTTTCAGGGTATATCATACGATTTTGAACCCATAAAAAAGAGAAACCATCTGCTTACATAGGTAGAACCATGTTGCGTTATGTATCATGTAACTGAAGAGAAATTGCGAAAATATGTTCAATGCACAAAATGTATCAGATGGTTATCTAAAATTTCATTCAAGAATAATGGTTCATAAGCAACATCAGGAAAAGCACATTTCGAATATTTTTCGGATTCAGTTTTGGAAGTTTGTCATATTTAGAAATATTTTTAGTCCAAGTCATTGTAAATTTTTCACAGATATGATTACGTTCATCATTCCTGAAAATTAAGAAAATCATATCTTTGCAATTTTTAAACTGCAATATCTTCCTTTTTCGAGTATATCTTTTAAATTTAGATTGCAGCTTTAGTTTCTTTTAATCTACGGTTTATAATTATACTATACTTAATTACTATAATATACCTTCCAATAGTATCATACGTCTGCTTATGTGAATATGCTCAGGCATATATTTTGAGATGGGAAAAAGAGAACATTCGTACTTTTACGAAAATGGTTTAATTCTTCACTTTCACGTTTTTTATTAACAAACATCAAAGACTTTCCTATTGGAAGTTTAGTAATAGTTTGCTTTCTTGTTTGTTTACGCAAACAAATTAAAAATAAGGCTACGGCTAAATTTCAGGAGGCAATTAAACACATTGCTAAAATTACTTGGAGAAGTTGCACCATTTCCTGAAACATTCCATACCAATATGCTTCGAAGAAAGATAAGGGTAGCTTGCTTCTGATTTAGGACTAAATTTGACTATCCTAAGAGGTATCTTCATCGAATTCATCTCATACATTCACCTACATAGCCTTGTGTAAACTTGATATAACGACAAGAATTACCTATTCTTACCCAGGTCTACGAGAATCATGAAATATTATTTCTGTGAAAAATTCTTATTACTTTTTTCAACCTAACCTATCAACCAATATTTTGACGCCAGCACATTAATGGCCGAAGTCTAGAAATGGCCTTAGATAAAAAAGAACTAATTTGTTTGCGTGCGTGAAGGCACATGACGCCATTTCAAAGTAATCATTCCAGAAAGCAATCTACAAAACGCGTTGACTCTAATCACAGAAAATTTGTAAACCTTACAAAAATGAAACAACTCATGATTATTTTTCTGAACAGATACCTGAATAAAATTGTTTTCTCATAATAAATTCTACGCACATGCATAAATGATGTATTAATATTATAAGTAATGTTTCATCTGTCATCACTTTTGCTAGATATTGTGGCATTGTTGCAGATATTTGCATTGTTTCCGCACCACAATATCAATTAATCAAGTATTTATTAAAAAAATACGATGAAGCATTTTTTCAAATATCGAATACATTTATGTGTAAAAAGTTTGCAAAATTGCCAATTAAAATTGCATATACTTGTTATCCCTAAGCAAAACATTTATTAAATTATAAAGAGCGATTCCATTAACTATTTAAACTTTATTTTAGGCAGACATTTATGCATCATATTTAAAAAACAACCAATTTTCCATAATATAATTATGCGTAAACAATTTATAATAAGAGGAATGTACAATTTTTAGTTATATATCTCCCAAGGCAGCAATGGGTAAAGACAGAATTTAACAAAGCACACCCTGTCTAAGATTATTGTTACATAGCTGTTCTAAATTATTAAACTTCATTTATATTTCACAACTTGGCCTGTGTTTTTCGCTATTTGTTATTAAAGCAGTAAAACATCCATTGAAACTCCACATTTGTGAATCAAACGAACGAGCGTTAACTTTCCAGATGGATAAAATAATCATAAATATAGGTAGTAAAAAAATGACGAATCAATGCGTAAAATATAGAGTGAAATTTTTATAACAACGTTAATAACGTGTCTGCCAATCGATTGTAGATACGCTTTTAAGGTTGTCATAAAAAATTCACTGTGAGTATAAATATAACAATTCACAATGTTGCATACACCTGCATTTCTTAATGTGAATCAGTGGAAAAAACAATATTTGAAAATAGTATGATTGATGTAAAAATCGCATTTCTAGAAACCAATATAAATTTAAATTCCTTAACAAGACATGTATTTCTTTAACGAATATGTCCAAAAACCTAAGAAAAATTTAAAATTAATGTTCAAATAAATTGACTGATAAAAAACACTTTTTCTAATTAATCTACGTCTTGAGATGAAAGTGGACCGTTATCTGATCCCCAAAGCAAATTTTCTGGTTGCTCGATGGAAGATTACTTCGATAAAAAAACGTAAAATAATACGTATTCCATTAATCACTTTGTAAACGAAGCTTAAAAGAGAAAAGCTTTGTGAAAAAGACGTATGCAAATTTTAATTTTTCTAGCATATTATATCCGCTTTTGAGTAAGATGGAGGAATTTTTTACAGAGATCCATTTTGAAGTCTGTCTCTCAGAGAATATAATCTTAAATGAAATATCAATTAATTCGAAGCAGAAATCTAATTAGTAATTTACTTTTTTTAAGAAAAATATAATTAATTTTTTAACGATGAGGTATATCTACAAAATAACATTATATATATATATAACATATAAACGATGTTATCGGAATTATTTAAATACCTCAAGAAGGATATAAAGAAAGTGATTCAATCTAGCAAAATAAAACTATGCACATACCTAATTATAGAAATAGTCAGAACTACCTTGCGAGCTTATTGTGGACTAAATATTTTTCCGGTCAATTCCATAACAATATTATTATGAAGTGAAGTTTATGGGTTGAAGTCTGATTTATCAACGGGTTTCAAATAAATGAAGCTGGCGGTCATCGGGAAGAAAACCTGCTGTATACCTGGCAACCACTAAAATAGTTCAGCTTCCACGAGGAGTTCGCTCTAATTGATTTTTTATGATAATGGATTTTATGATAAATTCACTCTAATTGATTTTTCAATAGTTGATTTTTCGATGACTTCACTCTAACTAATTTTAAAAGAACAATTATATTGCCTAACCTAAATACGTCTCGATATATTACTCCATCAAAACTCCTTCCTTCAGAATACTATTAGTTGTTGTGTATTCTGCTTGTTGTTAGATCAATGATCTATATTTGAAATCTGCATAATAAGATTAATATATATGATATAGTTTAAGATCGCTGTTTATTTTGCAGCTTTACACGTGATAGAGTGCTGTTTGGTATTTGAAGGGAGCGATGATTTAACGTGGCCCGAGAGCATCGACACCCTTCTAACCGCATATGCCTCATTCAGAATGTAAAAGCGGATTTTTACATAGGATTTGTACGCTTCGTAACCAGAGGGAAAACTTGCATTATCATTTGGTACTTCAAATTTGGACTTTCGATTAGGTAAATAAAATTTATCTCGCTGCTTCTGTATTACTTCAAGCAATTCAAGGAAAAAAAGTATATATATATATAATGAGCTAATAATACTTTTTTCACAGCAATTAATAAACCAATATACCCTAACCATAGGCTGAAAAAATTCAAAGCGACAATCAGCGTATATGGCGCTTATGCGTATATGCATGCAGTGGCATATTCTCCAAGCTAGCAAGGCTACCTCCGAAGCCCAAAGAATGAAAACGACAAACGTCGGCGATTATGTGAGAAATTAAAATCGACGTTAAATTGAAGTTGTTAAATAAAAATCTATGCGATATAAAAATTCACGGATCAAAGTCAGTCGACAACGCGAGGTGTGAGTGGTTCTATTGCCAAAAAAGAAAAAGTATATCTCGTAAAATTCATTAGGAAAAAAAATGTTTGTACCGAGGTTATCGAAATAATTTCTGATAGCTTTTCCCCCTTCTGCGCTGCTGGGTAGGTTCATCCATATGGTCAAGCGGTATACATGTAAACAGATTCTCAAAATTAAATGTATCTATATACCGTATGTTTAGGAATTTCTAAGATAATTTAAAACATCCGAGCTATTGTAGATAATGAAAGATTTTTTTTCCGATTAAATCTTACGGCGAATGCGCTTGAGGATACTTTGAAATGCACCGGCAGAAGATTTATTATAAACTAAAGACCCGCAAACAATAAATCTGAAATCAACTGGCTTTTTTATAGAATTTTACAGTGATGAAAGTATACGGAAAATTTAAACGTCCATTAGGGAGATTCAACCCCTTGTGCTAGGCAATAACGCGTTTTTTTAAAAATTCATTTCTATTCTGCATAATTTTTCTCACATTTTCAAAAAGCACGCATGCACACACATACATGCATACACATACAGGCAAGCACGCACACATGTATAGACATATATATATACAGTAAAAATCGGTTATAACGATCCTCAAAGGACCGTGCAAATTCGGTCGTTATAAACGATATATTTTTAAAATCATAGTAGCCTGCAGTATAGTACACTCTAGAGTTTTATATATTATTTTGATAGTAAAAAGTATAAACTTTTTGGTTTCAAAATTAAATAAAAATACTTAATTATAATGAATTTAATTTCCGTGTATATTATGTTATAGCAACACTTAATACACAGTACTTTCTTAGTTTTTTAAATTTAAAAAATTATAGAAAATACTACTAAAGTATATAATGTAGAAAACAAATGTAATGAATAGTATTTATTATATTATACTAATGACTTCAGAACAGTGCCGGTTTAAGGGTATGCACACATTACATTATATATTTTATTACACATTTATATAATGTAATATGCAATTTATATAATAATGTGTAATTTATATATGTAATTATGTATGTAATTTATATATGTAATTATGTATGTAATTTATATATGTAATTATGTATGTAATTTATATATGTAATATGTATGTAATTTATATATGTAATTATGTATGTAATTTATATATGTAATTATGTTGTAATTTATATATGTAATTATGTATGTAATTTATATATGTAATTATGTATGTAATTTATATATGTAATTATGTATGTAATTTATATAATAAATACAAAATATGTAATTATGTAAATACGTAATATTTTATATAACATTATTACATAATTAATAATTATTACATTATTTATATAACGTTATTATGTATACATGTAAATATTTAATTGTGTATATTATATAAATTACATATGTAATTTATATAATGCATTTATATAATGTAATTGTAATAAAATAAATAATGGACTATAAAATATATAATGTAGAAAACAAATGTAATGAATAATATTTATTATATTATACTAATGACTTCAGAACAGTGCCGGTTTAAGAGTTTTGTGGGCTCTACACTGAAAAAATAGAATGGACTCCTTAAGAATATGACCCTCGTGATATTCAATTAATAAATCACTTTTTAAGTTCACTATCTTTAATATTCAGGTTTAGCAGTAATAAAAATTTCTCAGACATTTGTAAATAAACAAGATTAGAATAAAGCTTAAATTTTGTAACTAACTTTAAATTTTAATAACTAACCCACATGGTTCTGCTTTATGACTGTCAAGTCGCGTCGTTATATCCGATACGAATTTCCCTACTTAGAATCTACGTAGACTACAAAATCGCCGTCGTTATAGCAGGTTTCGTCGTTATATACGATGTCGTTATAACCGATATATTTAGTATGGAGTAGAATAGCAAACCAAACTTCTTGTAAAAATTCCGTCGTTATATGTGCCGCTTGTTATAACCGGCGTCGTTATAAACGATTTTCACTGTATATATATCCGAATTAATGCAAACTCGATGCATATAAATTGGAAATTTTCAAACTGAGATCTACTTACTTATGGACTTGAATGAAAAAAAGGGCGAAAATGGAGTTTGAAATTACACTTTCAAGAATAAAGGGGTCTGCGGTCGTGCAATGGTAACGGCTAGCTTCGCTGTTATCTCGAGTCCGTCTCCTAACAGGCCCTGCGGTGGAGCAGTGAGGTAACCCATTTGCCAAGTGCTCCGTTAAGCCGGCTTAACGGAGCACAAAGCGAACAGGTCCCAACAGTGCAAAAAACGCTTACTCAGAGATCTCATAAAAAAAAGATATTTCTCTTCACTATAGTCCGGGGTTTGGTTTCATAGGCCTTAGGATGGCGGCTTCCTCAGAAAACAGTAGGTCCCGGCGCAGCATGACCATTGTAGTCTTTGAGCCGTAATACCGCAAACAAACAGACTCCTCATAGTGCCAAAAAAATGGGCTAATTGATTAACTGCTTACAGTAGTTCTGTGGTTGGTTCCGTGGGCCTTAAGAAGTTCGGATTCCTCGGAAAACTATAATCCCGAAGTGGCATGACTCTTGCTGTCCTAGCGTAAAACTCAAACAAAAAACGAAGGGTCTGTTTTTGCTTATGGCCTAAATACTGTTTATATATAAACAGTCGGGTCTCTCTTTTTGAGGTTTATACGTTCCTGGGAAAATCGCATATAAACAAATCGTACAAGAAATATTTCAAATGCATTAAAACATCAGACATACATTCCGTTATTTTCTAAAATAGCGTAAAACCAAAGTAGCGAGCTAAAATTAACCAAACACTGCATAAAAAATTCATAGAAATTTAAGGAAATATAGGAATGCTTAATAAATTCCTCCGAAGATTTGAAATAAATTGATATGAAACATAAATCTATTTCTAAATTTTATCATTCAATTTTAATAAACGAATGAATAAGGAATATTTTTACATTTGTTCGTAAGGAATATTTTCGCCATCTGATAATGTTCTGCAGTTTTTGTGAATTGGTTCCAAATCACTTTCAGCCCTGCGGTGGCGAAATATATTAACGCATTCGCCTAGTGCGCCGTTAATCCGGGTTCGACTACCAACGGTGCAAAGAGCGCTTGCTCATCTATCTCATAACGGTCGCACTGCTCACCGTAGTCCAGGGGTTTGGTTCCCTAGTACCTAAGAGGTTCGAATTCCTCGAAAAACAGTAAGTACCGGCGCAGCATGACCATTGTAGTCCTTGAACCGTAAAACCACAAACAAACCAAATCATTTTCGTCGTTAGAAAGAGACAGTCACGGCATCTGAGCTGCGCAGTTCAGGCGATGAATTTTCACAAATTTCATTCTCATCCTGTGCAGCTCTTTCCTTTTTAACGATTTTTTTTTTGATTGAAACAAAGTAATTGATTGGTGTTTCTACTAAATTGTTTTACATAGTACATGATATCCGAACATACATTTCTTCAGCTCACATAGAAAAGGGAGACGTGGCAACCCGTGGGTTCACTCATTAAAGGAGAGCAAAAACAAATTTGTAAATCTTTCCTGCAAATATCACACATGATAATCTATCGAACCATACGCAATATAATATTGTAATTTCATATTATATATGTATATTAAAAAGCAATATTCGGAAGAAATATAAAGATAGAAAACCTCGCAACTTCTAAACATCATAAAAGAACATCGGCATGAAAGGAGACGCGAGTGTGTACCGTATAATTACCAGGCAATAAATAAGAGCTAAAGTTTTGAGAGTAATTTAGACAGTTTTACCTAGGAGAAATCAAACCTTGAAGCATAGATCTGTAAGAAAAAAACCTACGGAGCATGGAGGCTTAAGGCAGAGTTCAGGTAAAACTTAGGCACCTTGTGGGGAAAGAATTTGCCATTGGTCTTATTTTCCTATGTTAGCCAATGTTAATTTTTGCTTACTGGAGTGGAGGGGGGGTTTGAAATGGACAACATATTGTTTATGTAATACTTGAAGGCTCCCTAAGGCAAGAGGAGACATGATACCATAAGAGCAAGATTGTTTTATTCGTTAAATAATTATTTTGAATTAAATATTTTCAGTATTTCTCATATTGAAATTTGTTCTTGTATCGTTAAATGTTTGTCCAAAACATTAACAAGTAATAGATGGGGTTAAACAAGGACAATTTCCATGATAGCAAAACGCATTGACACAACGCTAATGAAGAGTTGGGAACAAAGGGAAATCAATGTTCAACGAATAAGTCAAAGCATAATTTCTAATATGTGTATGCTAATTGGTCGGTAATTTTTCAAACCATTTCTATCACATTTTTTATGCAAAAGAATTACTGTTGCAGAATTCCATAGGTTTGGTACGGTACCACTGTTAAGACATTTAGTAAAGAATTTTGCAAGCATTTCTATACATTCTTCAGCTTCTTTTAAGATATCTAATGTAATGCCATCATCTACAGGGGCTCTTCCTTTCTTCGTACTTTTATTGCAAATACTACTTCCTTTTTAAGATTTTAGGAGCTGTTCCTTTGACCATTTCAGTGTCTTCATTTAATCTACTTTTTTCTTCATATAGTTTTCTGTATAATTCTTCAACTCTTCTTCAAAACTTCCTTCAACAACCCTAAGACACTCTCTGTTTTCAATGGCCTTCCTTACTAACTCACAATTGAATTTTCTTATGTCTGCTTTCATGTTTTTGCGAAAAGTTTTGCAAAGTTCTACATACTTGATCCTGCAATTTGTATCTTGGTTGTCCACCTTCATATCTCTTCGTTATTTCATGAGCTGTTTCGTCTTCTCAACAATCATCTATACAACAACTGAACTCTTTAAAATAAGCATAATTCAGAAATATGAAAATTTACCCTCTCTCTTGTCAACATCACCGCATTCTGGAGGAGAATCTCGTAACAAGCTTCGGCTTTATATTCTCTTCCATTTCTAACCTCAAAACTTAAAATAATTTAATATAGATCTTCTCTTACATTTCTATAATTTTTATACTGCTCAAGCTATGTATCACGAAATATTGTATATCGGGTTGAATAAAAATTTATTATTATTATTATGCCTCAATGTGGGGTAGTGAACTTACATTTGTCCAATGAACCCGAAACTTTTAAGTCCTAGGGAAACAATTCCCGAACGACAGTACAGGGAACAGTAAGTTGGTGAAGGTCCTAATTTTTTAACACCATTTACGGTCAAATCCGGATCAACTTCAACCTAAGTGAACATCTTACCCCACTATGCCATAAGAAGGATCAAAATTTGGTTGGTTGGACTATCCGGGTTGCAAAATTTCGGACAATCAGAAGTCTACTGTATTTTAATAGGCGAAGGGAAGGACAAGGTCGTATTGTGCTAAATACTGTAAGTTTTTCCAATACAGGACGATTTTAAGTTTTTATGTGGAGGTACATTCGGGTTGATACGGAGCTAATCGTACTGACTCTGACACTTGCCTACTTTAAAGGTACAAGAAAGTGACGTGAGAAAACAGGACTCAGAGGGCTGGCTCCAAGTCCCCAATGGATATCAGGATACATTATTTTCTCTAATGCCACACATTAGATACCCAGGAAGGTGCTGACGAAACCCTAGAACATACCCCATTGCGGTGTCTGTCCTGCGGCTACCTTAAGGACGAGCTTATTTTCGCCCGAAGCCGTCTGTGTAACGCCCAGCTACCAGGTCTGTCCGACCTCTGGATTCTTCTGGCTGATCTCGTCTTTGCGTCGCTTCCCTGGCGGCGCTCCACACCTTCCTTTCCGAGGTTGGCCTGTTCCTGTAAGGTCCGCGGGAGGTCCAGGGATGTGTTTCCGTTCCAGTAGCTGGGGCCATTCTACATAGCAACCGCACCGGCAGCTGGTTTCGGTTCCCGTTAAATGCCGACATCTATGCGAGCGTGCATTTTTGTGTGCTGTGTATAGTCGACATTCGAATACCCCCTTACCCCCAACCCCCTTGGCGGTTGGATTCGCTGTCCGAGCGTCCTGTCTGGAATTACAGCGCCGCCTCCGGCGGCCACCCTGCTCAATCTATTACTATGTCACATATTACACAATCTTCTTTAAGCCACTTAAGTCCCCCATGAGTTTTGATGTACTATGGTACTGAAAAAACTACAAATATTTTACCACTTTTCTCTATAACAAAAATCCCCATAGATAAGGGTTTATTTTAGCACATTTCTCACTGTGGTTTCATATTAATTTTTACCCTTTTTACATATTTCGTCCTTCGTGAATAATGATTGCATGCACTCATCCGCCCATGTAAGATCACGTTTATCACAAGGAGCAAAAACACAATAAGTAAGGCCACAATTTCCGACGAAAAATATACACATTAACGTTTCATGCAGCGCTGGTCCATTAGTTGCAATCGATTTCGTGATAGCTGAATTGATGGCAGAGGCGTTACAAAGGTAATCGGCGCGTGGGAGCAAAGCGTATAATTTAAGCTGTTGAAGGAGCATAACGACTTTCACCGTTTAATAGCGAGATTTGAGACGCCTTTCATAGACCGAAACAGAGGGTAGAGCCAAAGAAGAGTAAAGATTTTTTTCCCCGTACCACATTCTAGCTCTTTGAATAATGCATAAGGATAACCTTAATAGCTTTGCATATCCAGTAATGGCATTTAATAGCATGTGTTATCGCATCCTGTGTATATAGTAGAAGAATACCATAAGAAAATTTTCAAATTGCAACTTTGGGGCTAAGTTAAGTGTATAAAAGTAATCCGCATCGTTTAAAAATATCCAATGCGAAAAGCATAAAGAAAGGGAGTTGCCCATCAATAGTTTAACGTAGTACCTGGTGATTGTGAAACTACTTCTTACCAAATCATCTGACTCCATTATATAAAAAATGACTTTAATGAATTAGACTTTAAATAGGAATTAAAGTAACATAATCATATTGAAATAAAACAGTATGATTGCCCTGCAGAATCAAACATCTTAGATAGTCATTGCTAAGCAAACTGCGAAAGTTGGCTAAGCGAACGAAGACTAGAAATAACCACAATCCAAGCCACAGATGATACCACACCATCTGTGTGCTTCCACTTCGTTAGTTTGCATGTCTCTATATAAATGCGTGGTGTCATATTCAATGGCGTAATTTGGTAGGGGCAAGGGGTCACGAGCCACTCCTCCCAGTTTTTTTGGAATAGGGGAAAAAATACATTTTTGCCCCCTCAGTTTTGGGGCTTTTTTTACTCATAATCAGTATAATCGCTTCCATTTTGCTATAATACTTAACGTTCTCGTAATTTTAAAAGCGAAAGAGCAACTCTTCTGATCCTACGATCGAATAGACTTTCATTCTATCCGTCTGTATAATGTTTACAAATGAAACGTTCGGCGCCACGCAGACGTAATTTTGCATAACAACTCAAAGACGGACAAACGGTTGATGATTGGATAACACAGAAAATATGGAGAACTATATCCTTCAAATCACAATAGAAAAATCACGAGACGATTAGTCAATACAACGTCATCCAGGATTCTAGAATAATCCTCTGAAGGAAAATAAGGAATATAATTTACATTTTAAATCATTAAGTTGAATCAATAGCCAGTTGTAACTGACCATTGATGATTGATAAGCTTCTGGTGCTCTTAAAACCAACTAGTTTTCTCAAGATAGCGAAAGAAACTTACCACTTCAGAGTGTATCCCATGTTTCTGTAAGAAGGATAGTGCAAGCATGGGCGTGATTCTGGGGAAGACAAGGGTGTATGTGCCTCTTCAGCGTTTTCAAAGCATAAATAAACAAAATTATAGTTTTTCTCCCCCTCCCAGTTTTGGGTCTTCTTTATACCCATGGTTTTGAGCCCCCAGTTTAAACCCCCCGAGTTACACCTATGGTTATATTCTTCCGCAACAAGCATAAAACAGATAGAAAGAATTACTTCCTTAATTAGTCAGGGGATAGCTATAACACACCTATTTTTATTTTACAGGAAGTAATTTTTTCTATCTGTTTTAGATGGACGAAACCATTTCAGGCTTCCCAGTGTATGGTAAACCAAAAACAATAATTTTTAAATCATTTGTTACAGAAATAATTTAACAAAGTATATCAAAATAATAATTTAGAAATTACCTAAACTATAGTACTCATAAATATTTTTATTCATTACGTTTCTAACAATAATACGTCTTATTTTGAATACCTTTCTTCTTCATCAAGTTTATATTTATAAGAAACTATTCAGTTTAATTTCGTAGTTTTTAAATTTGGTTTCAATTTCATGATTCTTAAGTTTAGTTTAAAATTCATCTTTTCACAATTGAAAACTGCAAATCACGACGCTCTGTAAACAGAGATGATCACGTTCGTGCTAAATATGTTCGAAGCGGTTACGTTTCTTATGAGATCAATTTAAACCATATAGAGTTTAAAGATTGAAAAAAATATTTTAGCATAATAGCGTATTTACAATCTAGCTCTTTTGTTGAAAATGTCTGAATAACTAACTACTCATACTCATTGCTTTTTAAATTATTTTTAACTGTTTCTCGCATAGCTATTGTGATGCAAATAATTGAAGAAACGGACCAGCTCTTTTAGTTATTTAAAATTCACACCCCAATGGTGAAAGATTATTCAGGAAGAAGATCTGGACCACTGCGTTTAAGTTAAATCATGAATTTCGTCCAAAACATGTGTGCATTGGCATAACAAACGTTCCTTATTGGCTGTGCCTCAAATAAGACAGAAAGCTCCTGTATTCGTTGTGAAATGATAAACGATCAGGAATCTTTCGAAGGGTCAAGGCGATTTATCGCCCGCTAAGAATTATATTAAATTACCTTTACCAAAATAGGCTTACATTATGTAACTAATTATTAATTTCAAACTGGGGACTCAAAGGTGGATTACACAGGGTCTTTCGCTATGCCAGGTGAAAATTATTATGTGAGTTGGTCAGGATGTGGCAGACACTGCTTCGCTGTTTCTCCCCCTGTTCGTTCGTATTTCAGAAAACCATCCATTGTCCGGTTCAATTGGCAATGATGATGCAGAGCGAAGAGGCGCCTTCTCGAAGAAATATAAAACATGAACTTAACGATTAATTGATCATCGGACACCAAAAGACAGAGGGGGTGATGGACGTTGGACGTCATTTACCTTCATGTTGAATGAACAGTTTATTTATCATTTTAATGAGGATTTTAATTATTGTATGTAATTTAGTTATTTATGTAGTGCATTTAGTTAGCTATATGGCTCATATTACGGAATCTGTAAATTGGAGCTTGTCCTTTATTGCTTATCCTCCTCCTCTCTTCTTTCTAAGCAAACTGGGCAAAGGGCAAGACAGGGGACTCAAGCAAAAAATGTGCATGACGGGGAGGGGGGGAGGGTCTAAAGAATTCTTTCACTACATAGCAGTTTTCCACCACCCGTTGGAAAATATAACTTGTTATCAGCAAGCATTGATTAACGCCAATAGAAAGAAAAGTTGGACGCTGTATCATGAGCTGTTACTCCACCCTACTAATAAAAGGTAGCCAATCAATAGTTAGAATGATCTCGTGAGTCGTATCTGCCTTGTAGTATACTCTTCTCTCTCCCAACGCGTTTCTAATAGACAGCTGCTCTTCTTGTTCCGCAATAACCCGTAAGATACCTACTTACCCCTTAGGAAAAATCTGAGTTTGATGTCTAAGCAGACAATAAGCAATCTTAATAAACTTATAATATTTAATATTTACTCAGACACATAATACATTGGATAGTGACATGCAACTCTGATGTGCAATACTGATATGCAACATTCCAGTGGACATACTCTTGACAATGGGCAAACCTGAACTATGACCTTAACTTAATGACCAACTAACTATTAATAATGTGCATTACTTGCCCAAAGTAATATCACAGGAATACACACACTATATGATGGGAAAACACCCGCACTGCACTGATAGTACTACACTTGCGAAGCACCGTACGCGTAACCCTATGACACTAGGCACTCTCTGTTCTGACTCTCGCTTGCTGTGGCTCACTTTCGATGCGCGGTCGGCCCTTCCTTCACTACAGCTCCAATGCTAAATCAGCTGGCGTCACTCTACACTCTGGATTTCTTGATCGCTCCGGCTGCTGACAAGCACATCCCTCCAATTCTTGCTCTACTGTTTGATCAGATGGCGTCTCTCGACTAGCTTGCTTTCTGCTAGCCCGCTGCTCTCCTCGTATCTTTCCTAAGGTAGCTCTTGTCTCCACCAGCACCCCCTATACTTCGGCTCGGTCGCGGCTGTAACTCGCTTGCGGGTTTGCCTTACGATACCTCGTCCTCGTGAACTCTCCGGCTATCGTTGCTCACCAATCACTTCGCTGTTTCTACCAGGAGTACTCTGGTCTCTGTTACCCTATTCTCTGTCTCGATATCAACTACTTCACAATCTCGGGTCAACCGACTCTGGACACTCCTTGTCAATCAACCTCTTCTTCCGACCAACTCAGACAGACCACCTTGACTCACACTCATTCCAATCCTTCTCTCCATTTTTTCCCCCCAAGTCCAAACTGTCACTCAAAGCCTCTCTGACCAATACCAGGTTTAAATTCTCTACACCGACCAATCCTATGTCGCTTCCATATCAACTCCCACTCCTAACCACCGCTCATACGCTACTTGCACTTGACCACAACCTGTCTCCGCCTCCTTCTGCACACGGTCCTGCTCCTCTACTTTTCCACTCGGAACTTTTATATCTTCGAATATATGACGGCCATACATACTTGACAACTGAATATTTTTCCCTATTGTCCAATATTTTCAAACTGGCGCCACAGAACCATAAACGCTGTCTACAGCTGCTTCGCCTATTCTAATCTTCGAACACCCAGCGTCTCCACTCTCCTACCTCCATTTCTTTATACCTTCTCCTTTTTTATTCATTAAAATCTAACCTATTTCTCTCCGTTCACCTATGCACCATAGCTGGTCAATCATGTGGACTGTTTTAACCAATGACCTGTGAACCCTGCGTCACATGGAGGGGAAAGTTCGGTTCAGCCAATGAAAAGAAGAAGAAAAACTCTCACAAGACCGAAGTAAACAATTGATATCAAACGGGGTGGAGCGCTAGTGTTTTAGTGGAGTAGAGTGTGGTGCTTTGCAAGGACAGTTGATTCCTAATTTTTATTTAGTAAGGACGGAAGCAGCTAACCATGTAAAAATTAGTTTTTACAATTTTCGTGCCGGGACATGAGTCGCTGGTACTGATAGCGCCGTCATCGATCTACGTCGTAGCCTAAGAGTGTCTATTAGATTCTAAGCTGAACTGAGAGAATTGGATTCTCCAAGGATGCCAGTTATAAAGAAAAATTTGTCGGGAAGCAATCGAGCCTTTTACTCGTATGTTGATATGGAATCGTTCCTATCTAATTAGAGCCAAGATCTTGCTGGGCGCCTAGCAGATATCTTGATCATTCGTCATTTGAAGAAAGAGCCGATGATGACTAACTTTGCCTTCGTGGTCCGTCACCGCCATGCGGACCAGGTGTCTATCATCCCGTGCTGACGTCACCTTTCGGCGTCAACTCCCGGATTTCCGAGTTGTCTGGTTCTCTTGAACCCACTGCTTCCACACTCGCATCACTGTGCTGCTGTTACGCCCCATACGAGCTGCTATTGCACGATAAGAAAACCCTCCTTCACGAAAGCCGATCATTCGTCCCCGTTCAAACTCCGTAACTTGCTGAAATGTCGCCCTCTTTCGTCGTAGAGGCATAGTGACGTCTCATGTAACGTTTACCACTAGCAGATAACCATACACGCCCCGCTACAGCCCTCTATTTATACGGATCCATCAGCAGTTCAGAGGGCGCTGCTCAGCCCACGCATGCGTGATGACTCTGAAATTCTAATCATTTGAATAGCATACCCTAATTTGCATTTCCTGAAAGTTTCAGCTCAATCACATGATTCCTTCATGGTGTTGCAATTTTTACAAACATGAGTTTGTTTAATAAAACTATAAATTGTTTTCATGTTTTTTCAAAACCATTTTTTTCTATATTAGTATTTAGACATTGTTAATGGCTTGTATTTTTCATCTGCCAGTAGATAATTCAGAAGAATGGGCAAATAATTTTCATTCACTATAATCTCACTATTTCCTTGCAGTGAAGAAAAAAGCTTTCCCGTTGAACAATGCACTAGCAGGGAATAAATCACACAGATTCAGCGCAAAAGATGCAATTAACCTTGCTGATGATTAGTGCAGAAGCAGTATGCATTAATATGCATTTAAAAAGGCGGAACATTTCCAACTGAGAAATATCTATTAAATTGCTCATTTATATTTATTACAGTCTGTCATACTGAATAAATATGAAATTTAATTATACGTAAAGCTTCCGTGAAGATTTTTTCAATGCCTAGTATGTAGAATTTCTGTATTAAGAGGCATTGAAAGCATCATATTTATTTTATCTATTCTTGTGCATTTGATTATTATATTGTGATACACTCTTCTGAAGGAAAAAAAAACACGACGCACCCCGGTAGAATAATCTGATCATATCGAATTTTTGCATACAACTTCTTTTAGACCGAGTATGCAAATGATTAAATTTTCGAAGCCAATGATCGGAACTACGATAATATCCTGCATTTCTACTTCATAACTGGCATCGTATAAAATAGGCAAAAATTGAGGACAATGTACTTTTTCTCGTTGTAGCCGTTGCAGTTCCCCGAAGACGCAACCAGTAATGCCGTTACGATGTTATCGAAGAACTCATAACAAATTGGACAATATCGAACCTGGTCGCATATCGTATAGTCGGGATGTGTAAAGCTGGCTAGTCCTACCAGGTAATAGACCGCCATATGCACCGTACGGACACTGTTGTGCAAAGATGTTGCCAGAAATGTTTACTACGAGGAACTTTTCGGTGGAATGAAGACTCTTGAAATCTAGGGTGCACTAATGCGAGGCAAAATCGGTTGGTTGTGCGAGAGGTTCGAGCTGACACAACGGCATCATTGTCCGCCATCCAACGTGCTACGGTCTCTTCCATACCACTCGTGGCACCTTCCACCATTTCACGATTCTTGACTGAGGTACGGTTACGTTCACAGCGGCCTTTAAGGCGTCTGCCTTTAACCCCACACCATCGACAAATTCGTTTGGAGCATTGTCGTAGCCGATCATCATGGCTGCCAATAAATTGGCATCGCATAGTGTTCAGCGATGAATCCCGCTTCAGTCTTGGAGAAGATGACCATCGGATCCATGTGTGGAGGTGACAGGGTCAGCGGTCCCAACCACCCTTTGTTTTACAAAGGAACACAGCCATTACCCCTAGTGTGATCGTGTGTCGTTCTATCTCATACGACAGAAGAAAGCCCCTGTTCATCCTGTGTATAAATTTAACAGCTCAACGATATGTTGATGACATCCTGTGGCCGTTTACGTTACCCTTCATGACACGACAGCATGGGGGCATTTTCCAACAAGATAATGCCAGGCCCCATATGGTTCGCATATCTGTGAGCTACCCCAGTGCTGTTGATACTCTTCCTTGACCAGCAAGATCACCAGACCTTTCGCCAATCGAACATGTACGGGATGTAGTGGCCCGCCAGATCCGGGCGCAGCAAAAATATCTCAGATCTGGATCAAAAAGTGAAGAATTTCTGCCAGAATGTGTCACAGGATGATATTAGGAACATTCATCACTCCTTACCTATACGTATAGATGCATGCGTGGCCGCCAGCGGGATTTCACCAACTATGGATTCGAACATTCGATGTGCAATTCCTAGCCACTGATGGGTCCTACGGCCCTGAATATTTTTATCATTTCCTTACCTGCGTATGTGCTGGATATATATTTAATTTTAATAAAAAACTTAACTTCTTCATGGTGCTTCGTTTTTATTTTGCAAAAGAGTGTATTTGAAAACGGGTTTTAAAAAGCAAACAGGTTTTGACTTTGAAAAGAAAGGTTGCTTACATTGTTTCTTTAACTTGTAGAAAGTAGGAAAATGCATACGTTTGTTTTGAATCTGTAGTGCTATTTTTTCGAAAATTCAGAGTTTGCTTTTAGTAAAAACTTCGGTTATTTCTATGGGTTTTTTAAATGTATATATATTATATTTACCTATATCTTCAAACAAGAGAGTACGAGAAATTCCCTCATCTTCTATGTTCCAAATTTTGAATATGCCCAATTTTTAGAGGCATTGAAAATGTTTGATTTTTATGATCGATTTTTATTCCAATAAAATCCATATTTGTTTTTCAAAGCATTGAATAAGGATACCGGCTTTCTAAATAGTGAGATGATGCTTATATGCCGACAGATTCTTATTTGATTCTGCTTAAATTATATATTTTAAACTTTTTCGAAAATTTAAAATAAATTTTTGTTATATATTTTATTCTAAATTTTCTTGTTTATATGAAGCTTTCCAGTACGGAAAGGAAAGTGGACGTCCTAGGAAAAAATGTCTTTCTGGAGTGGAAGGATGTCTGCGAAGAATAGAAGTAAAAGCATGGCAAAGAAAGGCCTTGGATAGAGGATAATGGGAGTAAGGGAATGGCAAAGGAAGATCTGAGATAGAGGATAATGGGATACTATCATTAAGGAGAACCATGTCCGGGACCGTAGCGCCCGTAGCAGAAGATATCAAACTTGTATTTTAGTATAATGTATTTGCATACGACTAGGCAAGGTTTTATTGGATTTGATTTTAAATTCGAAAATTTGTAAGGGTGTTATTTACTTCCCCGCTACACATGTGAGAACAGAATCAGACTGAAAGATCAGTTGCTTTATTTTGCGGAGACGAAACATACAATCGTTAAATTGTATCGTGCGAAACATGCACGGCGGTTTTCTAGTAAATGACAAACATAAGCCCAGCGCCAACTCGGATGCTCTTTTCACAACCAAAGTAAACTCAAGAATGAGTTACTCGCAAGCTCATTTCGCGCAGGTCAGTGCTAACATAAATATGCAAATTCAAAGGCGCTAGAGAAACAGAGCAACATCTATGCGGCCATGCGGCCAAATGCGCTACGGAAACAGAGCATCATTATGTGGCCAAAACTGCAACAACATCCCGCCTGATCAAAAAATATGAACGTGCTTGTTCACATGTAACACTACGGCGAGAAATCGTGCATGCAATTACTCTCAGCCAAACCACCGCCTACTCGCTAATAATGATCCGCAAACAGTCATAGTTATAATATTATGCAATCCTTTTTTTTTAATCAAACGAACCCTATAAAACGAAATTAACTATAATTCAAAAGCAATTAAAATGTAAATATTTACATAGTAGCCAAGCAACATTTACCAACGTCTCGTTAAACACCAGGAATGCTATCCGGGCACAAATCTTACTGTCCTACGCGGATTTACTCTTAGATTGTACCTTGTTTGCGGCTGACGCTCTTCAGAGGTTAAGCCAGCTTCTTCTTGATTGGTTTTTGATATCAAAAACTGAGGCAGTGGGCCTTCGTATGGTTTCAGTCTTTCACAATTTACAGTCAATCGTAGCTGAGTCATGGGACATATCACCAAGCACGCCACATTACCTATATTTTTATGACCTGGTGAGGTCCTAAATAACGAGGACTTAATTTTTTGTGTGCCAGAAGTGTTGAGATGAAACTTAATATTTTAAAAAAATTATCTTTAAGTAAATAAAAACAACAACAAAAAGTTCTTCACCGGTAGAAGCGTCTCATTTTTATTTCTATTTTTGTGTTTATATTTTGTGTGATTTCAATGAAACTGTCTAGTTTTATTTTTATCCCCCAAGGAAAGATTAATAAAGTTAAAACAGGAGGATCGTTTACGTCTGATAACAGAAAAGTATCCATGTTCAACATCTGGATATTGATGTATTTTATATATGAGTGAAGATTGTACTATTTGGGAAATTACGAAGATTGTTGATTATTTTTGATTTGTTATAATGAATTTTAAATAATTGTGGTGATAAATACGATAATTAATACATATTTTTTACATGATAGCATGTTATTATTTTGAAATGTAGGTCGGTATTAATACTTCTCTCATATGTTAATGTGTTATAATTTTCTATTTAATTAACTTCATATAATCTTATAAACTTTAATTAATTTCTACCCTTCTTTTGGCATTATCAGTTTACTACCTTTATTCTGGAATCTTTTCTTCCACTTCAAACTAAAACAGTCCTCATGGCAATGTGGATCCTATATCTGAAACTTATCTATCTATACCCTTTGCCATCAAAATATCTTCAAACTCATTCTCTTCTCGCCTTCTGCCGTATATCCACTAAGAAACGTCGTAAAAATGCCAGCGTAATTTCAGTCTAGCTTAATAGTACCCTATGGGGGAAAAGCTCCAACTCTCAGCTGCCAACCACTTATACTTCATGTTTATGAGAACAAATTCCAAACCAAGCGGCATGATGCACCTGCAAGATTGGCGTGTGAGAAGGAATGACTCTCCGCCAAATGTAGCCAAAGAAGAAATCGACCAAGGTTGGTGAGAATATTGCCCATGTTATCGAATGGCTTGTGGAAATATGCTCTTGGCTAGATATTGGCTCCATTTAGTTCTCGAGTGGCCAAAATACTTTTTTTGAAAACTTGGAAGTTTGAGAGATCTGGCAGACACATCGACCACCTAAAAATATGAAAATGTAATCTTTTAAGGGGGCTATGCCCCATGGTAAATATATATTTTTCCTTTCTTCTCTTCCTGCGTCCCTTTAAGTTTTAAAAGTTTAAATGTTTTTAGTAACTTAACATATAAAATTCTGCATGTTTTTCTTCTTTTAAAATGATTATTTTGTGGGGTCCAGACCCAATAAAATGAAAAATTGATGAGATTAATAATTTGACATGGAAATTTTTCTCAATTATATAAAAAATTAAATTGAACTCATAATTTGCAAATTGATGTCTAAAATAGTTGACAATTATTGTTATTTTTCATAATTAAAAGTTTTAATTCCTGGGGAAAATTAGAATTCCATATTGTATCGTAAAATTAATGTCATTTTTACTTGTATTATTGAATATCATAACTATTAAAAAGCATTGCCAGAAAGTTATTACTTTAAAATTCTAAGTGCACGCTTAAGTAGTAAATAACTAAGTTTTTTTAATCAAACAATATTTTAAATGGTTAGTGGTAATACTCGTATTAATTAAATTAAAAATTGTTTAATTATTCGGCTTACCCGTATGAACCGTTCTTGGGAATTTGAGGGTTTATAAAGTAATATAACTATCCGCTAAAATTCGACACGAGCCTTTATAAATTATTAAATTTTATTCTTTTAACATGGATGTTTTAATGTAAGTAGGAATTAACTTCCTAAGTTCAATTTAGGAAATCAAACCTTTGTAGATTTTCATGGGAATAAACCTAGATATTCAATTTACCATAATCGAACTTGGTAATAATGGATATTTGTAAAAACATGATGTGGTGTAATAATCTCTTGCCAAGTTGGCGACTTAATAATCTAAATAACAAACTATATCTACAATAATTCTATTGCTTATACAATACAATCAACACTATTGTAATTGGTTAACCATAAACCAATTTATTAATAAATAAATAAAAATAATAATAATAAAAAATTTAATTAAATTATATTATTATTATTTCAAAATTACCCCCACGAAGTACGTCTTTTACCCAAACCCAGCCAGTTTTCTTGATAAGGTCGACCTTCATAGAACCTATCTTTCTCCCTTACCATTCCGTTAACTTTATCTAGGTTTCTACGTACATTTTCCCCCACATGACTCAAACCAAACCGAAGCTATTCATACAAATCGGCAAAATCAGTAACCTCAACTGGTGACATAATTCAGTGATGGTATATTTGTGGTTCTTCCAAACATCACTACAAAGGGACTCTCCGGAATCGATTTATTTAAGGTGGTATTATACTCAAACGCTATAAATGGGAGAAGACTTTCCGAGTCAAATCGTAAATCAAATACACTCTTTGCCAAGGTATATATGATTATTCTGTTCGCTTTCTCGACTTATCCACTTGTCCTCGGGTTATATGCCGCAGTGTTTATCTTTTTAATTTTAAGCAGATGTAAAATACTAGTAACCAACTGCTAAAGGAAAGCATTTCCTCGATCACTCAGAATACAATCAGCAAAACTAAATTTTAAAAACACATCAAACACTAATATGCAAGCAGCTATTTCTGCCGTCAAGTTCCTAGTGGTCCTAACCACAATCAACTTTGAGAAAGACTCAAAGATTACTAGAAGATGCTTTTTAAATAGGCCCTCTTCAGATATCGGACCCCAAAATCAATGCTTAACCTCCCAAACACCCTAGTGACCGGCAAAGGACGAACCGGAGCAGATACCCTAACATTCACCGAATTCTGCTGTTGACAAATAACACATCTTTGAACATACCTTTGAATGTCCCTCAATATTCCAGACCAAAAATAGTTTGATTTCAGACGCCACCAAGTCTTATCTCTTCCCCTATGAGATGCCAAAAGACTATTATGTCCCTCAAATAACACCTTTCGACGTAAAGATAGCGGAACCAGCAACAAATCTCTTATTTGACTATTCCGATATTTTATCAAATACCACAATCCATCTACCTTCACTGCCTTGTAATTAGTCCGAGCCTGCTTTTGATACCACTCGTCTTTCTGTTCCATCTGTACATCCATTAAAGTTCCCTAAAGCATATTTACTTCGATCTCAGGATCAAATGAACAGGATAAACAATCTTCACAGACATTTTCTGACCCTTTGATGTACTTTATACCATAATTATATTCCAGCAAAAATACACTCTACCTGGCTAATTTACCCGTAATATCCTTACTAGAACGCAACCAATATAACGCAATCTTCACTGTAAATCTACGCCCATCTAAATACATATGAAAATACTTGATTCCCCATACTATAGCATATGTATCTTTCTCAGCGACTAACCAACTTCTCTGATGACGCCTAATCGCTTGACTTGCATACGCAACTACATGTCTTCTTCCATTGTGTATCTGATACAGGACTGTAGCGAAACCCCGATTAGATGCATCGTATTGTATAACAATTGATGTACTTTCACTATAGTGAACAAGTATAGGGGCAGACACTAGTTTTTTCATCAACACATCAAATGCTTGCCTACGCTTACTCTCGAACTTCCATTTTTCATCTTTATGAAACAATCCATTCAAAGGAGCGACTAGATTAACAAAGTTTGATATAAAACTACGGAAATATTCTATCATATCCAAAAATTCTCTAACACCTTACTAACCGATGCAATGCCACCACGTTCTTAGGTTTTGGATCAACTCCTTTAGCAGAAATAACATGACCCAAAAAGGCAACAGATTCTCGCAAAAATTGTAACTTGTCAATGTTTATCTTAAGATTATGTTCTTCCAACTTAATCAGCATCCTTTCTATATGCTCATGATGGTCTCGTCTTCACGTCTACGTGAAAATATTATAAAATTATCGATGTATGCCAAAACAAAATCCCATTTATAATCAGCTAATCCAGATCTGGAATGATGAAAACACGAATGTCTTTATTTATTGTAAATAAATGATCGCCAGTGAAGCAACCCAAGGCATAACGAGGCATTCTTATCACTTATGGTTGAAGCTTCAAGCACTGCGATTGGCGCAGTTTTGCACCAAAGCCAAAACGGCATCATTCATTTACTCCCTTTCTTTTCATGTAAGCATAATGAAGCTGAACGTAAATATAGCACATATGACCTCGAACTTTTAACCACCTATTCAAGCATCCGGAATTTTAAACACTTGCTAGGAACAAGGAATTTCTGTTTTTTACCGACCATAAACCTTTGGCATTTGCTATGCGTCAAAACAGAGATAAATGCTCCCCACGTCAACAACGCCATCTCGAATATATAAGTTAATGTACAACTGATATAAGACACGTTTCAGGAGATTCTAACTATGTAGCAGATGCTCTTCCCCGTATTTCAGCGATTGAGCTTAACAGGAATATTGATTACAAAGCAATGGCATTATACAAGAAAACGATGATGATCTTAAAACATTACTTAAGTATGACATTGATCTTCAACTTAAGCCATTGATTTTTTATCCTCCGACATCAATTTTATTATGTGACATATCAGGAGGGGTCGTTCGACCCTATGTTCCACGATCATTCAGAAACAAATTTTCTTAACTCTACACGGACTACTACAGGCATTAGAGCTAATTAACTTCATTAAAGCAAAATTTGTTCGTAACTCTTTAAAAAGTGATATCACCAAATAGGTTAAAGAATGCCAAAGTTGCCAATGATCAAAAATATGCAGATATACCAAATCTCCGATTGAAGCTTACTCTTTACCCACTAGTCGTTTTGCTGAAGTTAATATCGACATAGTTGGACCACTACCCCTATCTAAAGGATGTTAATATATTTTAACATGCATAGACCACTACTGCAGATGGCTAGAAACCTTTCCTATACCAGATGAAACTGCAGAAACCATCGCACCTACCTTTGTCTCTGGATGGATAGCAAAATTCGGAATCTCATAAAAAATTATAACAGATAAATGCAGGCAATTTGAAAGCAACTTAGTTTATGATTTAGCCCGTTTCCTGGGAATAAACAAAACCAGAACAACAGCGTACCACCCTGTAGCAAATAAATTAGTTGAGCGATTTCATTGCCAACTCAAAGCCGCAATTGAATGCTATTCTACCAACAAATAGACGGAAATCGTACCATTCGTTCTTGTAGGAATCAGATCTTCTTTTAGAGAAGACTTACAAGCGTCTGTTGCCGAAGTTGTCCACGGATCAACACTTCTCCTACCAGGAGAATTTTTCCAGAATTCACCCAAGATACCACCATGCACGGATCTTCTTTCTGAACTACGAAAAAAAGTACGTAAACTACAACCGGTACCAGCATCTCGACTTTCAACTTCCACTGTGTTTATTCACAAAGATTTGCCTTCGGCAAGTCATATCTTTGTTAGACAGGATATGATAAGGCGCCCGTTACAACAACCATATTCTGTGACTTATCAAGTTATATCGAAGACGCCAAATTACTATAAATTTAGCATCAATGGCAAAGTAGTCAATGTCAACATTGACAAACTGAAACCAGCTTATTCTTTTAACACAGAAAATTTATCTGAATCTGATCAGAAAAACGCCAACACCGACTTTATTATACAAACGCTAAACTCTGTTAAACGCAACTCTTATACTACAAGATATGGACGTACTGTAAGATTTGTATTACCTTAACTTTAATTCTTCGTCTAATTTTAATTATTGTTTAATTTAACTCTTTTATTCGCTTATAAATCTAAAAGTATGTAAATCGTTAAGTCAGCGGTAACGTTAATCTCCCAGCTTTGTTGTAAATAATCGAGTACATAGTCTTGAATATGAGTATTAAAATAATAATTTTCGACGTCAAAGCTGAAGTTATAGGATTTTTTTGGTTAATTTGTTGTATTTTTATGGCACAAGGACAACAAGGGTCATTCTGCACCAAACGATGTGAGACCGTACATACGGTTTAAAAATCAAAATAAATTAAAACTATAATGGTAAAAATGAAATAAACGTACAATGAAACGTAACGATATAACAAAATCAGATGAGATAGGGAAATCCAATATTCGACAACAAATTAAAAATGATTGCATGATTAAAAAATCACATAATGTCACGAAGAGATATTTTAATAACTCATATTCAAGACTTTGCACTCAGTTATTTACGACGAGACTGACAATTAATTTACATACTACTAAGCGTTTGACTCCAGTTTGTTACCCAAGAAGTATTAGGCAGCACCTAGCGGGAAATTTGTTACCAATAAGACATTTTTCGCTCAACTAAAGCAGTCCACGTTGAAGATTATTAAATGGTACATTCAAAAAAAAATTTTTTTTCAGTTAATCTTTGTTTTGCAATAAACTGAGTTGCCATAGATCGCCTGGTTTTTTTTTCTACTTATTCGCAATGATGTTTTATGATAATGGAGATGTTTCTAGGACACCCAGTACATGCATAAGAAATTATAACCAATTTGTCGAGGTCTGCATTGTTTTATTAAACACTTCTTTATATATTTCCTTAAAAGAGATGGACGGCATTATATTTGTTATTTCATTCCATGACGGCCATAAATGAAACTCTCCTTTGCTCTTCCTTTGAAGAGATATGAAATTGTTAATTTTGCAGATCGCAAACGACAAATTACCTCTTTTATATCCAAGTTATGTTTGAGAATATTATTAAAAAGTATTATAGTTTTCTCATATATTCCGCAATCTCCATCTCTCTCGCTTCAATAAAAATACTTCACCAGAAGAAATGTCAAACAAAAGTCTTACATTTAGGTTCTCGAGATAAAAACTTAATGCACATACGAGTCTTAATAGCACCACGTAACACAGGTGGTAATATTCTCAAGTGTTTCTCTTGCTCCTTCTTTACTCTGCCGTCCTTTTACCTTTAAGCCGTATATAAATATATAAAGAGAGATAGTTATTTTTCAGAAAATAGTGTGAATCCCCTCGAAGACCATCTGCTCTTCTAGAAAACTGGTCACTTCGGAAATTGCAGCTGGAAAAGGGTTTTGATAAAATTTCTGCATTTTTTAAATTTAAACTTTTTCAATATCACTAATGCCTTAAAAGTGAAATGTAGAAAAGACTATAAAAAAATATCAGGCATACTTACATACGAATAGTAGTGCAAATAGACATTGCATGAAACACCTATTGACTTTTTTGTCTTCAATTTGCTTTTCTACATTTGCGTTATCTAACAAGGATTCTCTATCCATTTTCAAAAATAAATGTCTCATTCTATTGAGTGCTAAATATCCTTTCTCTAATGTTATGGCATCTTCTGTTTCTTCATTAGATGCATCAGATAAACAAATTTCTTGATTGAAATTTAAACCAACAACAATGAATTTCTTTTTAATGCCAAAACAGGTAAACTATATTCAAAGCATCTACCCCCATTAACATATTAAAAAACAGGTAAAAGTTAAATTCGGCCTGTTCATTTTGGTTTAATGTCCATGTACCTTCCTTTCCCCCGCACCATGTATGATAAATAAAAGTACTCAAGACTAGTACTAATTATAA
>QLNU02015003.1:172275137-172303500 GCA_006491805.2 Dysdera silvatica
GCCTCGCTGCTCGATCTGATGTACTTTCAACTTCCAGAAGACAGTCTTTAATTCTTTTGTTGATTAAGAAGCCAACACCACTTGTTCTTCCAGTTTCCGTTCCTCTATAGTAAAACAAATGTCCGCTTTTCAGTTCCACCAACTCTTCACCTTTTCTTCTAATTTCACTGAGTCCTACAATGTCCCATTTGATCTTGTCTAGTTCCTCTTCCAATTCCTGAAGTTTTGCTTCAGAAGCAAGGGATCGTCCATTAAACGTAGCCAAGGTCAATAACAAACGGCAGCCTGGGCCATTCCAGTGATTCTTAGCACCCCCTGCTTTCATGCCACACTGACCGCTGCCTTGATCAGGAGCACTCCAGCACCTGGAGACTAGGGGCCATGGTTTCTGGTGTGTCAACATAATGGAGGAATTAGCCATAATTTCACCACGCTGGCTAGACGGGTTGGTGAATTAGCCCTCCCCTTCCGCCTTTCTATCCGTGTAGCAAATATTAATTTGCCACATAAATAGAAAGCTCAGCCTGCACCACTTGAAGGCGGGGTAGGACACTAGGTTACTGGCCTGGCCGGTTCCACACATCGTCACATACGTTCAGCGTGTGGGTCTCCTTCCAGTTAGATACCAGCAACCCTTTTGCAGGCCATATATAGAAGGCATACTGGCCAGTAACCTATGTCCTACCCCACCTTCGTTGTGCAGGCTGGGCTTTCTATCCAAGAGGCAAATTAATATTTGCTGCACGGATAGAAAGGCGGAAGGGTAGTACATTCACCAACCCGGCAAAAATGTACCAGTTGTGTTGTCGAGTATGTAGACCTTTGCAAAACTTTGCACAAAAACATGAAAGAAGATATAAGAAAATTCAATTGTGAGTTAGTAAGGAAGGCCATTGAAAGCAACAAGAGCCTTAGGGTTGTTAAAGGGAGTTTGTCTATTGGGAAGAAACACATCATTGCATTAAAAGGAGAGGATGGCACTGTAACAAGAAATAGGGAAGAAATACTTAGAAGAGTTGAAGAATTCTACAAAAATCTATACGAAAGTAACAGTGAATTAAACGAAGACATTGAAATAGTCGAAGGAACAGCTCCTAAAATCTTAAAAGAAGAAGTTTCATTTGCAATAAAAAGCATGAAGAAAGGAAGAGCCCCTGGTGATGATGGTATTACATTAGATATCCTAAAAGAAGCTGGAGAATATGTAGAAGACATACTTGCAAAATTCTTTACCAAATGTCTTAACAGCGGTAACATACCAAACCAATGGGATTCTGCAACAGTAATTCTTTTGCATAAAAAAGGTGATAAAGAGGATTTAAAAAATTACCGACCAATTAGCTTGTTACCTGCTATTTATAAAATCTTCACAAAAGTGCTAACACATCGCCTGCAGAAAAAATTAGATGCAGCTCAACCAAGAGAACAAGCTGGATTTCGAAGTGGATTCAGTACAGTGGACCATATTCAAGTATTAAGAGAATTAATTGAAAGAACACATGAATATGAACTTCCATTGTGTGTTGCATTTATTGACTATGAGAAGGCCTTTGACTCTATTAAAACATCAGCAGTCATCAACTCTTTAAGATCAACAGACATTGAGGATGTGTACATTGACATGGTGAAACGTGTGTATAAAAATGCAAGTGCAAAATTTCGGTTACATAAAGATACCAAAACTATTAAAATTGGTAAAGGTGTGAGGCAGGGAGATACCATTTCTCCAAAACTTTTTACTTCAGCTTTACAGATGATTTTTCATCAAATAAATTGGAATAACAGGGGAATAAAAATAAATGGTGAATATTTAAATCATTTGCGGTTTGCTGATGACATTGTTATTTTTTCAACGAACCCATTAGAACTCCAAGACATGGTACAGGAGCTCTCAACTAGAAGTAAAGAAGTTGGACTCAAGATGAACCTACAAAAAACTAAAATCATGTTCAATAATTTCGTAGAGGAAACAAAAATACAAGTTGACAACATTGAGCTAGAAATTGCTGATTCATATATTTACCTTGGCCAGCTGATTTCAATGGATGGCAACATTATGAAAGAACTCAACAGACGTATTAAACTTGGCTGGAGTGCATTTGGAAGAAACAGTTTTATCCTGAAGGGGAAATTGCCTTTATGTCTAAAAAGAAAAGTCTTCAACCAGTGTGTATTGCCAGTCCTCTCTTATGGATCAGAGACATGGAGTCTAACAGTTGGAGCAATACGAAAGTTACAGACAACGCAAAGGAGCATGGAGAGGTGCATGCTTGGAATAACTAGGAGAGATCGAAAAAGAAACACTTGGGTGAGAGAGCAAACTAAAGTGGAGGACATGATTGTTAAGGTAAAAGAGCTGAAATGGCGATGGGCTGGGCATATTGTAAGAACTGACCAACGATGGACAACAGAAATTCTGAACTGGATTCCAAGAGACCACGAAGACCTAGAAAAGCGATCCTCCAAATTAGATGGGTGGAAGAAAATAAGAAAACAGGTTGGGGTGATGTGGAAACAATTGCTCGGCCGCAGACGTGTGTGAGCTTGGAATACCTTCATCCAACGGTGGATAAATAATGATTGAGCTGTATGATCATTATGATGTATTATTATTATTATATGTATATGTTATAAATATATATAAATTGCCAAACTTGGAAACCTGCAAATAGTTTATTATAAGGGTTCGATGGCCCGTTGCACCATTTTTCGAGTAACTATCAAGAATATATATGTATATATATCAGTAGAAATTGATTTAATCAGCCTTATATTTCAAAAAAACTCTCGTGAAGGAGCATTTGATACACCACAGTCATAAAGAAGAAAAATGAAACACATAGAAATAGTGAGATATACAAAACTTCTCACTATGTCAGTTAATATGTAGTTAGGTAATCTTTAGCGTTGATTACGGACTTATATCACCTTCCCATGGAGTAAACCAAGTTTCTGAGTTATGCAGATGTCATAATGTTAAACCAAGCTTGAATTGTTACTTTTATTAATTGGGTTTTATTGCTGGGTTCTTTCTGACTAACAAATGTCTTTAGCCGGCTCCATATGTTTTTATTTACTTAAAGTCTGGGCTATTTCAACAGTGTAAAATGATTATCTTGAAACCACTTTTTGCACACAGCAATAAAATGACATTGAGCTGGATTTTCAAGATAACGAAGCATTTATATTTCAGCAGTATTCATCTCAATGTCATTTTGCATACTTCACGCAATATTTTCTAAGATAATGAGGCATTTATATTTAACAGAAGACTGCTTGAACAATGTTTCAGTTTAGACTCAAGTATTTAATTTGTGCATTTTTTGATATTAACGTTCTCATTAATGATGCAAATTCTGCCCACATTTTTGCTTTCATACAACCCCAGATCACAAATAAAACTGCTTATATCACCATAGGTGCAATTCACGGAGAATGCAAATATTCTTCGATTCTTCTTCACACGTGTTTCATGCCATCAGCCATCACTATAAAACAAGGAGATTTTGGTCCAAATAACACTGTCCTATTTTTCTGCTATCCATTTAATATGGTCTTTATCCCAGCTCGGTCACTATAATTTTATTTAAGAGATCAAATAGCTTTTTCCCTGGAATTCTGGCATTTAAACCATATTTCTGCAGTCTGAATTGAATAGTCCCTACATCAACTTTATACTGCACTGAGCCATTTCATCTTGTACGCACCCAGATGAATTTTATCTGACATGCAGGTATAGTACCTCAATTCTGCTTTCATCTGTCACTACTTTGCATCTTTTCCTGCCTTTACCAGTCTGGTTTTGTAATGACTGAGTCTCCTTATACTTCTTCAAAAATTTAGAAATGCCACCTTTAGTTAAGTTTCCCCCAATATTTCTCTTAATATATTCATAACTATAGCTCTGTTCGCTTAATAGTACTAGTCTGCATCACTCTCTGGGTGATTAGTTAACTCTTTGTGCTGTTTCTTCAAACTTTTTATGTTTTACAAGCTCACTAAATAAAATTACATCAAAAAAATCAACCAACTTGATAGCACATAGAAAAATATCTTCTTTTCAGCTCCAGTATATAACATCAATAGCTGAATCTTACTCTGATTTGATTGGTTCTTTTCGAAACAAATTATAACCTTATTGACAATCTAAACACTCCTGTTCATTATCTACATTCAAATGAAGGAAAGCTACTTCATATCAACCTAAGTAAGTTCTGTTCCTTTTTCTAGTTATTTGATCTTAACTTTTGACAGAATACATATAATTAAACAGTCTTTATTGCAGTGCATTTTTACTTAAATTGTCTTTTGATTGGTGTTTACTTCTATATTATTACTCCACAAAGAAATTGTGTTATGGGTCATCAAATCTCAGAAATAAACTTTTTTCAAAAGGTTTCCACAATTTTGTCCACTACTGTAGACGAAAAATTTACTAGCCTATCTTAGACTCTTAGCGATTTGTCCAACGATAATTACTAAATTAATTAAATCATTCTTCGTACAGGTCAGACAATTATTGCCGACATCCACATAAATTTCCTCTTGATTCATATTGATTGCCAATGTTCACATGACCCTATTACAATCTATATGTGTTCCACATATCATCCGAAACGTGAGTATAATCAATAAACATATTGCTGACCTCAACGTTATGTTCTGACGAGCTTTCCTTGGTAATGCGAGCATTCCGAAGGCCCAGTGGGAAATACGTTAGTCGTCTTGCGATATCAAGGAGTTGGAAAATTATCTTCTTTAGAGGATAACCCACAAGAAATACATTAAATAGTTCCTTACTCTCCAGATAAACCGTATATTGTCCTTTGGGATATTCTTGGCAATCAAAACTGCCTCAAACCTATTACATGACTACAGGCTACAAGACTGGATAATAGTTATAAAGCAATGCGGTTAAAAGAAATGTCAATAAATTAACAGTGCACATGAAAAAATTACGAAAATGAATTATTTATGGTTTTAAAAAAAAATTCTGTGAGATGTTGCATAATATCAAACAAGGCACAAAAAATTATATGGGTTTATTAATTTCATATCGTTAGCTGCTTGTTTCTTCATATAATCATATTTTACCTAGCGCATTTTTTAAGTGTAAGAAGAAGTGTAAGAAGATCCAACACAAAATTTATTTTTAACTTTTTGTATCATCTTTTCACGGATGGAAAGTTCGTTTTCAATATATATGTTGTGAAGTTTGTAGTTCTTTCTCAGGTGTATTATCCTATTTCTAAAGCATGAAATACAAGCACATGCCAGGAATTCATCTATCTTCTACATTCCATTTTTCTGGAAAGCCTCAAGCATCCTTGAGCCTAAATCTTTTTTGATTTTTATAAATCTTTTGCTCCAACAATGTTCATATTTCTGCTCCAAATTGCTGTCATATCGATTTTCCATTTCTCAGTTCATGTTCAAAGAACTCAACTTTGTTCTTCGGAGGTAAATAGTTATTTATTTTGATTTCTAAGTCTCCGTTATGTAGTTTTGAAAATACAAAGCTGTCATTTTTTGCCCCATTTTTTAAATATATATATGTGTATCAGTTTTAAAAGTATATTTATAGAGTCGGAAGTTGGTCTCAATTATGTAATTTTATATATGAATATAAGCTGAATACAACGAAATTAAGAAGGAAAATATTATTCTAGTGTTTTGGGTATAAACTAAATGTAATAACTCATAGTCGATATGTTGTATTAGACTTGCATTTCCGAATCCTTTAATTCCATGCAACCTCATGGAAATAGAAAGAGACGTCTGAACTGAAATTTCATCAATGTTTACATATAAATATGCGAGTTTCTGCACTTGTAATGACTTCTAGTTCAATCTGTTTATTGCCTCGTTTCTGATAAGTAACTTAATTCCACATTAGTTTCATTGTACTCTTTTTTTTTTATTTTTCTGTTCAGTGTCTATAGCATTCATGATAAAAGTAAATAAATTCAGGTTAAATTGCCGAGGTTAAAAGTTTTAATTTACTGCAAATCAGCCCCTCAAATTCGGTTTATATTTAAAAATATTATTATAGAATTATAATTACGTTATTTCCATCCCCAACTTCCTTTCCAATAGAAAACACTTCGCCAAGAGAGTACTTAAGTAAGCCCTTATCGCCAGGTCTCAGGGCAAAACCAAGTCCCAAGGCGCGATTTGGTAGAATCAACGAACGCAACTAATTACATTGCCAAGGCTTTACATTTGTGTCTGTCTTTGTTACTTTAATGTCTTACGGCAGTAAAACAGTTGTTATACGGCAGTCATTTTTTTCTATTCTCAGACCTCTTTCAGGAACACAAAACAATTATTTTTGTTAATGTTTCAAACTGACTTTTCGATAAAGAACACTTGATAACACCAGCCGAAGTTAAAGACAGTCCTTTTATTTTTATGAGAGAGACTACTTCTCCCTCAGTACACTGAATTGTGACTCAAAATATGTTTCTGCAAAATGAATTATAAGCTAATTTACATCTACGGTGCTTAAAAATTGGTTAACGTAAGAAGTTCAATAGGAGGAATAACTCCAGCTGTTTTTTATATTTTGCTTTGAATCGAAAGAGAGAGACAAGTTTTTTACAAATTGCAGTGCATTTTTGTTTAAATTGTCTTTTGATTGGTGTTTACTTCTATATTATTATTCCACAAAGAAGTGGTGGTATGAGTCATCAAATCTCAGAAATACGCTTTTTTCAAAAGGTTTCGAAAATGTTGGCTACTAGTGTAGACGAAAAATTTACTAGCCTATCTTAAACTCTTAGGAATTTGTTTAACGATAATTACGAAATTAATTAAATCATTCTCCGTACAGGTAAGGCAATTATTGCCGACATCCACATAAATTTCCTCTTTTCCCATTACCCGAAATGATTCATATTGACTGCCAATGTTCACGTGACCCTATTACAATCTATATGTGTTCCACATATCATACAAAACGTGAGTATAATCAATAAACATATTGCTGACCTCAACGTTATATTCTGACGAGCTTTCCTTGGTAATGCGAGCATTCCGAAGGCCAGTGGGAAATACGTTAGTCGTCTTGCGATATCTAGGAATTGGAAAATTATCTTCTTTAGAGGATAACCCACAAGAAATACATTAAATAGTTCCTTACTCTCCAGATAAACCGTATATTGTCCTCTGGATATTCTTTGGGATATTCTTGGCAATCAAAACTGCCTCAAACCGATTACATGACTACAGGCTTCAAGACTGGATGATAGTTATAAAGCAATGCGGTTAAAAGAAACGGTAGAAATGCGGTTTAAAAACAATCCGTCTTCTTTTTCTGAAAACTCTTCAAAAAATTAAAATACTGAGAAGCGTTCTTCATACACATTTAACAATGAGACTTTTGGGAAATTTTTATGATAACCAGTTTAGTTCAAATCATGTTTTTTAGTCGTATTAAATGGAATAAAAGAATTTAGAATTTTTACCCAAAGAAAATAAATTGAAAGATATGTAAAAAAAATTAGTGCAAGCATGTTTAGAATATGAAAATTATTTGTTATTATAAAATTATTTGTCATAAATATTTTTTCAAGTGTGATGTAGAATTTTATAAATTCGATAGTAAAATTGATTGGGATGGGATAGGATGCGATCTTTAGAATAATCCCTCGGTATTTTTCACGATTAATACCTGTATAATAACTTTATAGCATTCAATACATTTGAAAATTTTGAATTTTAAATGAAAATGTATGAAGATGAGCAAGCCATTTTTGATTGCTATTGTTTAAATGAAAATTTACCACTGACAAGGGGGCAACATAATACAAATGATAAAAAATAAGGCATGGATTGAAACTGATTATAGTCTTGATAGAAAAGAAGTGAGATTGGGTAATCTGGAACAAGGTATTATAATAAAAAAATGAATAGAGAAAAACAGAGAAAAAATGAATAGAGAGAGAGACGAGATTTATAAATAGAAGGAAAGGTGGAAAAATCATAAAGCATTAGCAAGAGCCCGCCCAGACGAAAAGCTTAATTAGTTTTAATTAACGTATATAATTTTTTTTTCCTTTAAAATTATGTCTTTGACATTCCACTTTTATATGGTTTTTACAAGAAACCATGTTGTAGGTAGAGAGAGAAAACATGCCCCGCGCTCAGACTTTATTTGAACCAACGACTTTTGGGTAACCGTCCCAATGCCTTAAGCGATGGACCGTAGAGCACTGCGTGGGTATTATATCACATATGCATGTTGACTAAAGGAAAACTCCTTAAATTACGTACTGCAGTTCTCGGTGATGTAGCGCTCAAAACATTGGGGCAGTTATTCAAAGATCGTTGATTCGAATCCAACTCGAGTTCGCGTCATGTTTTTTTGTCTCTTTGCCCAAAGGAGAGGTTCTATTATGATCCATATGAAAGTGCAGCAGCCAACAGTTACCTGTATTTAAATTATTCCTTCGTAATGTAATTATGCAGTCTGGGTCCTTCCGGAGTCAAAGGAACGATTTTTCTTAACGCAGGTAGGAGATATTCACATGGAATGATTGTTCCACTGCTACAGATGTTTAATTGTATAATAATTCAATGTGCAAATGTATCTTCTTGGTTTATTGTCCTCAGTTTATTTGTCCTTAATAGTGTATTTAAAGATACTCTCCCTCTCTGTAAATATCTGCAGTCGATTAATTTAGATTTGCGTCTTGCGACGCAGTTTGCAATGAATATAAAAGTATCTTTTAAAAAAATAAGGGAGCAAGTGATGGAAAAATTTTTCAGTTCATATGAAATTGCGGTTAACATATGCAGAAACTAGGAAATTTATTTTCCTCTTACTGCCATTCGACAAAATATAAGGAACAACGTTCTAGAAGGCGATGTAGAGAAGTATTTGGGGAAATCAATTTTTATGCCATTTTTGGATGAATTTCTAAATGTTTTAGATTTAAAATTTGTTTCACATAAAAATATATTAATTCTATTTCAGTCACTGATTAGTAAAGAAAATAATGATGATATATGGAACTTCAGAAAATGTTACGAAATTGGCACAATTTTATGTGTTATTAATAAACATATAAGCTAAAGTCATTCTATGTCACCAATTATTATTCTCCTCAAAGAAAAATCAATCTACTATAGATACTCTGCCATTTGTAACAAAGTTTTCTTTACTGTGATACAGCAGCTTTAAATCATAATGGCTACATTGCCCGTTACAAACCCAAGCGCTCTTTTTCTACAATAACATTTTTAAAGACTCATTTAAGGAATTATGTTTCTGATGAAAGGTTAAATGACCTTGCTTTAATGTGCGAACGCAAAACTGTGTGCATATCTGAAGAGGAGTTTTTAAATATTCTTGCAGAAAAGTCACGGAAAATGAATACAGTGAAACCCGTCTTAAGGAACACCCGGCAGAAACGAATTTACAATAATGTATTTCAAACCCCTGTATGGACAATTCTTGAACTTCCACCTTCACGGCGTTCCTCACAACAGGATATTAAGGTTAAACAGATAAGAGCTAAGGATAATTTTACTTACAATTAATAAGGAGTGGCAATTGACTCGGATTTGCCGATTCAGATGATCAATTGACTCGGATTCGCCGATTCAATTGATTAATGCTTAACGAAGATTTTGAGAATAAATTATGTAGTGATGTGCTGCGTGAAACCAAAATAATTATCAACACAAAATTATCGCAGTTCAAATTTATTATCGTTTACTCGACTCGCGCACATGTCCTCTAAGCGTAACGACAGAAAAACAAGTGTATTTAATGTTAATCTCTCAATTAAAAATACATTTCCAAGGGGAAGGACGTGAGAAAAAATACCAAACGGCTATTGACAATTTTTTTTTTCTTAGGCAAATGAACTTTAATGTTTTTTGGTAAATTTGTCTGTAGTTTTATGATTCAAAGACTACAGTGGTCATGCTGCGCCGGGACCTACTGTTTTCCGAGGAATCCGAACCTCTTAAGGCCTAGGGAACCAAACCCCGGACTACAGTGAGCAGTGCGATCTTTATGAGATCTCTGAGTAAGCGTTCTTTTTGCACTGCTGGGAGTCGAACCCGAGTTAACCGCGCAATAGGAGAACGCGTTACCACACTGCGCCACCGCAGGACTTTTGTAAATATACTTGTTATATCCAACAAATGCTTACGTTCGTTATCTTAAACCTGCCTTATGTACTTAAAAATCCTTAAGTTAAGACAGAAAATATTTAAATGTAATATTTCATCTACTTCAGAATGACCCTCTCATTTAAGTTCACCTTTCTTTTATGGCAAAATTTTTCTATTCGGCGAGTGACCGTTAATGAGGGAGTTCACTGTATTAGATTAAAATGAAATATGGCAATTGTATATCATTATTTAACACATGTACATTGATAAAACGTTAAAATAAATGTCATTTTTATTTTTTTAAGAAAAATTATGAATTATAAAACAAAATGAAGTAACAATAATTTTTAATTTAAAAAAATAAAACATATATCTATTTTCATAACAATGTAAGCTAATTTACATTTTAAAGCTAAAGTATTTTCTCATTTAGGACTTCAAAATTTTTATTTTTAAGGTCAAAACATATGAGAAAATAAACTCATCCAAAAATTTCTGGCTGCACCATTGATTAGGCAGCATTATGGTTGTTGTTTTTCCATCGCCGAAATTGGGAACTGACTCAAGAAACTACAAGTGAACTCTTTCATTTTCATCTAGGTAATCCTCCATCGTTCCGAAATTTAGGTGGATTACTCAGAAACGGTGAAATTCGTTGGCCATCCATTCCAGTACCTGGATATTGGATTTCGATATCAGCTTTATCTCTAATGATTGTTTCAGTCCATATATCGCAGCAATTCACATTTCCAGCCACAAACGCCATAGGAATGCCACAACCCAGCATAAGGAGTTCGATCAATATAGTTCGATATCCTTGGGTCATTTATTTCATCTACGACATACCCAAGAAACTGCAGTTTTGAGTTGTTGGAGTACCTTGCTTGAGCAAAGGAGATGTGGGATTGGACAATAAATGATATGAGGTTTGTTTTTTCCGGCTTCCAGTAATATTTTCACCATAATAAGAAGAACATTTTCGAGGTTTTTTTTATATGGTTCTCCAATATTTTCTCTTCATTTTTTTTTAAAAAATACTCTAGAGTTTGAGATCTTTAGAATGTTTTGTTATTAAAGTATAAAGAAGTGTTTCTCAAAAAATAGACAGTGCTGATGAAAAGCGCACGGTGACTCATCCGATTTTGTAAGATTTTTTTAACTGTTTTTCTTTCTTCAAAAGAATATAACATTCATATACGTAATCATTATTAGTACATGTAGTGTTCGTAATTTTTATTAGTATATGTTGTGTTAATAATTTTATTAGTAGCCTACATGTTGGGTGCAGTGGGTATAGAATGAAGTATCAAATGCTCAGCGTACTTTCTACAAACATGTAGGAAAGGGAATTGGTGGCCAACCTGAAACATAGTTCCTCCACCTTTGCATTTATGGATACCTTTTTTCACACGAAATTCTATCCAAGTCTTTAAGTCATCCATCCGTCCTTCTTTTACCGCCTCTAGATCTTTTCCCGTGATATGGCCATTCAATGATAGTTGGAGTATTTTATGTTTTTCACCTCGCACTGTGTGTCTGCAATACGCTATCTCCTAAGTATCACATATAAAATATGTCTTTGAGTTATATTTGTTCGGAACTTTTCTATTGGAAATGTTGGTATATCATTTTATTTTCATCACCCTTCGTAAGGCACATATTTTAAAAATTTCGAGTTATGTATAATGTGATAATTAGTTATACTGTCGTTTACTAGTAGTTAAAAACGTAATATGTTCTATTCAAATGTTTTTTTAAAATATCAGAATAATCGTTTCTTTCTCCCCCCCCCACTCCTCATCCCTCTCTTTTATATTTTAAAGAATAAAATGTACAGATTCATTTTTTAGCTACGACGAAACGAATGATGCAAATATTTAGTGAAAGAAATATTAGAGTAAAAGGAATATGATATTGCTGAGACAAATCTGTGTTAGTAATAATTAATGCGCTAAAATTATTTTGATAAATAAAGCAACAACCGAACAAGTTTTTAATGTATAATAAATATTATGTTTCTTTATTAAAAAACATTATTTTTACAAGATGCATTTTTCAAATTTTCCGATTTCATTATTTAATATCTAATTAAGCATTTAACCATTCATATAACACATCTGATGTTTTCTTTAAATAAAAAAATAAAATTTTGAATACAATGCAAAACCAGAAATATCTACTTTGTAAACGTAAGAGTTTCGAAAATGAAAATATAGCGGTAAAACATTTCGTTGTTGTAACACTTTCTGTATTTTCACGAATTGCCGAAATCGTTTCTAAAGCATAATTTCCGTCGATTACAGTGTGTGTTCTTCTTTAATTAATTTGTATAAAGCAAATGCGGAAGGAAGGAGCCACTAATTTATTTAGTAAACTCATTTTGTTAATGATGTCATTTGTATTTTCTCTCCTCATCGCGTTGTTCCTTCATGAAACATGAATATATCCATCACTCTGATTTCTAAACCTAGCGTCTATTTTGGAGAAGGAAACAATGCATTGCTGATGACAGCCAACGACTAGAAAGGACAAGAGTAGGAAATGTCAAACGAATAAATTAAATGCTCTCATTTTTGCCTTAATAAGATTTGCTTCTGAAAAAGCGTATCGAGTTTTTGTTTTAAGAAGGAAAATACGCTTCGAAGTTATGCTCCAGCAATCGCATAACGGCTGATCTTATGAGAACTGATGTTGGGTATTTGCCAGCTGCGAGCCAGAGTTAATCCAATTGCAAAAATCGATCAGCGTTGAAGAACTTACCAACGAATGCCATGGAACTGATATAAAATCGTGTTCATTTACCATGTACGCTGTACAAAATTCAATCGTTTTAGGCCCTCTCCCAAAATTAATAGTTTATTAGTAACGCTTTCAAAGTAAGGGCTTTGTTTTATTCGCTGATAATATCAAGACATGAAGTGTAACAAATGAAAGAGCAATACATAAGACTAAATAAAATTGAAAGTAATAAACACAAAACCGACATTGTTACATAATACATTATGTAACTGCTTCAGTTTGGTGTTTGTCTCGTTCATACAAATGTAATGTTCCTTCGTCCTTATTTATTGATGTTCGTTCGTACAGAAAAATAACTAAAGGATATATTGAACAGAGAATATAGATATTAGTTGAACATAAAATTCTGTAATTTGCAACAAGTATACAGGGTGGTTAGTAAAGTCCTTATACACGCAGATAACTGTCGAACGGAGAGAGCTATATGTATGAACGTGATGTGTAGGTATAGTAAAGTGACTATGCGCTACAAGATGAGACTGCGTGCAGCGCCCCTAGCGGAAAAATCCAGAACTTAGAATTGCTACCTCGAAAACTCTTCAAAATATGAAAAAAAGGTCAATTACAAAGTTGTTAAGCACCAGCTAATTAGTACGAAACGATTTTTTTCCACCACCTTAATAGGGCAAAAATCGTGATTTAGGAAGTTTAATGGGTACAGGACGCCCCTGCGTGACAGCTTTTCCTTCATATAGCTATGTATAGAGGGAAAGCTTCAGGTAGGGGCGATTCTTTCATTGCGCACACAACTTTAAGGGTGGTTTAGTAAAGTCATTATACACGTTGATAACTGTCACACTGCGAGAGATAGATGCATGAATATGATGTATATGTACGTACTGTATGCGTAGTGAAGTGACTATGCGCTACAAGGTGAGACTGCGTGCAGCGTACAAATACAAATTTTATTTTCATGCCATTTTTACATTTACATTTGCCATTCTAACATCATCAGTTAACATTACATACCTAGTGGAAAAATTCAGAACGTAGAGCTGCTATCTCGAAAACTATTCAAGAAACGGAAAAAAAAAAGTTAATTACAAAGTTGTCTCGTATCACTGATGCAGTACGAAATAATACATGAATTGCGGGAATAGAACACGTCAAACGCTAATATGTGGGTATTTGGTTCGGCAAATGTGAACAGCGTATTACTGTATGTCATTATGTGTGCTCATTACGTGTGGCCACCGTCGGCCACAATACGCGTTTGTATCCGGTAAAGCGTTTCTTCTTGCACTTTCAACAGCATTGCAGGTGTAACGCTTGTATAAGCGTCGATAATGCGACTGCGGCAGAAAAAGACAATTCAATCCGTTGTTGCAAAATAATGTAGTAAGAAAAAAGAAAAATATAAAGCAGCAAATCTCTTGAATATTTTTTAAACAATAAACACTAGTATGTATAGTACAATATATATATATATATATATACGTATACAGTAACAGTACTATGCATGCCTATATAACAATACTACGTTACACGATGGTACAAACATTAATTAGTATTTAATTTAAACATATTCTTTAAACAATGTTTTGACCCCATTGCCTTTATTTTTTTCATTTAGAAACTTGATAATTTCAGAAGCTTTGGCAAATATAACCTATTTTCCATATATTGTATGTCCCGATTATAGTGGTTTCGATTATTGCGGTTTTGTTTGTTTTTTTGGCACAATTAACCGCAAAAATTGGGGTTTTCCTGTATTTGTTACTATAAATATATTCATTAGAAAAGTCTTCGAGTAAAAAAATCTTTGAATTTCTTGTAGTATATTTTATTTCTTTCGACATAACGTATTTTATATAATTCTAATAATATCCATACAATCCATCCTAACAACCCATAATGTCCTTGAATTCTAGAAAGATACTCTTAAAAGTATAATAATTTACTTCAAATGAAAACCTGTAAAGTAAACACCTTTCGTAAGGAAATACAACGAAAGACTACATGGAAATTTTAAAGCATGCATATATAAAAACCCGACAACAAAACTAAAATAAAATAGAGACAGATGATAATCTAATTTTCAGTTCAGTAGAGATACTTTAAATATAGATATTCATTACTAACTTTAAATCATAGCTAATACGATATTAAATGCAAAGAAAAGCATGCGACTACAAAAGTGGAAGGCGAATTCGGACAAAAATTATACAATTAAAACTTGGAAAAACTATTAGCTTAAGAAAAATAAACGAAAACAAATGCATGTTTAAAGGATGTCTATAATCATTTGCTGAATACCTTATTGTTGTCCCGATAATCTTCGGGAAAATTTTAGAAACCGTTAATGAATGTGCTTTCCTTAGGAAAAAATGCGATATGCACATAATGGAGCCATCCCTACTCAGGGACGGACTGGATCCTCTCAACGGGCGCATACATTGTATTATCGGAGTGGGCGTGTCCTTGCCCATTCGGAGGAGTGAATGCTATCGCACATGAGGGCGCACCATCCAGAGAGCCGGCCGACCGGTGGCCCGGTCCGCCCCTGTGTCTCCCCTCCTATTATTCTTTTCTTTCTTATACGAATGGCAGTAAAAGATACGTTTGGAGAGTGAATACACTAGCTTGTCCTAATCAAATCAAAATGAACACATCAACATCAATAAATTTTGTTGCCTCTAATCCAAGGACGGATACGGGGAAGCACTGCACTCGTTTCAGCCAGCGAATAATAAATTTACACGAAATATCATTTGCCTATACCCGATAACGTAATTCGACGTGGCAATAAGTCTCAATTAGTTTTAAAATTTTGACTTCCGCTCTCCCAAAACACTTTTCTAAATCCGAATTTCCTCAATTCCTACGTGGTTTCTCTTTCTAAATTGAAAATATATACATTTTCTCTAACTTAGTCTGCTAGTCTTAGTCTGTTTCTCAAACTTAACCGAGTTCTTGCCATAAAACCACAAACATCAAAAAATGGTTCAAAGTTTAATGAAATCTAAACTAAGGTATTGCTCATCATAAAATTTGTAAAATAATACGAAATCAAATGTAGATTTATTAAAATCTTATGGCGAAAGACAACAGCAGACATTCAGCGTCAAGCAAGGTGAAATTGGATGTAGATAGGTAAGTTAACTAAATTTTAAAACATGATTTATGTAATATGTTACCTTATTGCAGCAAAAAGGTTATCGCTTTCTGATCAATTTTAACCTAATCAAATGAAGTAATAAATTAAATGATATGCAGCATGTGCATAATCAAGAATTGTGTACATAGGTAAAACATATTTAATTTATTTTACAGATACGCATACTTCACACACAAAGATACTTGATACTTATTTCTACGACACTTTCATTTATTGTGCGTGTTTGAAATTTTAAGAACCAAGTCTGTACGGTAAGTCACCCTGGATCAACCACTTGAAGTTAGCTCCAAATCAGGATGCATTTGCAAACAACCTTGCTTATAGAAATTGATCCGAACAGGTACACTCAGAGCACTGACCATAATCACTGGGATTGTGGCAGCTGTTTAATAATTGAGTTGATTGCCATAACTACGATAGACCAGTAGAGAAACTATTAGACTATAAGCAATAACTTGGTTCTCTAGTTAGGATTCCACGTGTGAGGTATGCGCAAACACCTCTGCTTTAATAGTCAGTTTCCGCAACGATGAACCCTGAATAATAGAGAAAACACACATCTTCAGAATCTTCATTTTATTCAATTATAGGCATGAAAAATATTCGACGATATCAAATAATAGCATCAAGATTTTTTTGTAAACGTACGTTAGAAATACAAGACAGTTTCCAGCCAATTTAAGCAATGCTAGTGTATATGATCTGAGAAAAATATTCAAAACAGGCTTCAATTTAAAATTAATTCGACACAATCTCATCGAGATCATCTTCAACGAACCAAAGGAACAGAAATAATGATCATGACCGGATTAAGGTTCCGTGTGGCCCTATACAATTTTTTCCGTGCCTCTTTTGTGTAAATTAAGCCTATGTTATTACAACAGGATCTGTACCTAACGAGGACCAACAGAAATACTTGTAAAATCTGTTCTAGAATTCAAAATTTCAAATTTTAAAAGTAAAGACAGTACAAGTGACATGTTTGCATGCAACATACATATAATAATATTTAGATTTAATTTTGCTTAAAAATGTAATGAACGTTATACAATAATTTTTGACACCCCTGTGTAAATAAGCTCAAATTAGAGTTATTTTGTTTAGGAGAAAAAAAAGCCGCCGTCCCAATCGCGGATTCGAACCAGGGTCCCTCCGTTTAGCCCGGAGTGTCTTGACAGCTAGACGAACGAGGACGAACAAGGCTTTCTTTCTCCGTATATGGGATATAAGTTACTATTAACCTTCTCAGGGATAACACAATTGCCAAATAATGGTCAACACACAAAACAACCGAGGCGAGTGTTTTGTGAGTTTTCGTGGGGGAAATTTATTATACTATAATTTTTGCCACCCACGTGTATATAAGAATTATTTAATGACGTTCCATGTCACCACTTAAATTTCAATTCAATAAAAAATATGATATAAAGAAACTTGCTTTAGTAAATTTTCCCAAAATATTAAAGCTTTATTTGCAGATACTCAAAAGAAGATCGATAATTATTTGGTTCGTATTGTATTATTTATATTGATTTAATTTCCACAATCACCATAACCCACTGCCTCATTCAAGAAAGCTTTTACTATACATTCTTTATTATGTATTCTGAAAAATATTACAAATTCTCTGACTTTAAGAGGACCTAGGACTTTTAAAATCCAAAAAAGTACCAAATTTTGCACTAATTTCAGAACTTGTTTTCTCATGAAATTCCAATGAAATAAAAACAGTTAAAATGTTCATATATTCTGCATTTTTAAAATACATTATAATGTTTTTTAATTTACAAAATATGAAATGCCTAATTTCTACTTAACAAAACACCGAGCCAAACCTACTGCGCGAATGATTACAACTTAAATTTTAGTTTAATATGAGTTTTTATTAATAATAATTATTTAGAAATGTTGTCTCTTTACACTCTACCAAAAAAAAAAAAAAAGTCATGAAAAATATTAGACACATTTAAAATTTTTTAACTTTTAAGTATGATATTTATGTAATTTTTTGAACTTGCTCATGTATACAAAATACAGTATATGTGGCAACTTTTAGCTAGGGAGGTTAAATTTTTATAAGCTAAAGCTATTCTAAATGATTTCTTTAAATTATATTAAACTGTTTTTCAGAAAAGTGCATACTTTTTTTTCACAATAATTAAAAAAACACAATTTTTTTTGAAGATTTTAAAAGTCTTAGGTCACTTTAAAAGGAAGGTTTGTTTCATCATTTTTATATTACTTAAAAAGATACCATATATTACTTCCACAAATTAAAAAAACAAACCATAATATGAAATTATTATTTATATTACATGTGTTATTAAATTAATATTAAAAATATTTTTTCTTGTGGTTTTTTCAATAAAATTATCGATTAATTTTTCATAATTAAAGTTATCTACAGCATCTTTTATACGCAGAACACACGTAAACAACTTAATTTTAACTAATTGAGGAAATTTGTTGATAAATTTTTCTCGTCGTAATACTAGAAACCATTGTTTTTCCGGTTCACTGGAAATGGGCAATATTAAATAAATTCTCAGCAAAATTTCACTAAGAGTGAAGGTATATATATAATTTTAATTTTCTTTATAATCTAGAGCATATTCTACGGTGAATTAAAATATTCTATTCTGCAAAGTAAAAAGTTCTAGTTGGAAACGATTTCTAAGTAGAATTTAGTTTCCACCGCGCTAGGCTAGCTCAATAAAAAGGGCCCTAGATAATTTTCTTGTTCATCCATGAAATAATCCGTCCCTGGTCATGGTGGTGGGGAATAACAAGCTTGAGATACAAATCTCTTCTATCGAAGAAAATGGGTGGCTTTATAAAAAATGTCCTCAACATTGGGTGTTGAGATCAACTTATCCGAGAAAATATGGATGTAACAAAACGAAGGTTATTCAAAATTTACAGTGCGTTTGCCATACAATCAGATTAACATTACTTAGAATGAATTACTGATACTGTAGAAAAATCACTAACGTTTTGGGAAAATAGAGTAAAGAGAAAAAGGAAAGTCTACTATTAAATATTGAGACTATCTTTATAGCTACTACTAACGACACTCAAGATCTTAAATGAAAACAGACCACTCTGAAGAAGTTTTATCCTGTAGGTCACTACAGATCGCAAATGACTCGGTGACATACAACAACTCAACAAGGGTAGGTCACATAACACAATTACCCACATTACTATTTATCGTGTAAGTTAAGTATGGAAAAAAATTACAGATACAACAAATTGTCGAGACGATAATATTTTATGATACGCCCATCTTAATCGATGAACTCCATTAAAACGATTGCGGATAAAATACCATGGCGAAAAGTTTTACGTCAAGTGCTATAGCAAAATATAGTTTAGAAATAGTAACGATAAAGCAAAAGTAATCAAGTTTATGAGGGAATATTTAGAGACTGCAATATTAACGTTTATGAACTCAAATAGTTTAAATTTAATAACTTTGGATTTTCTATTAAATACGAGAAATTCAACGATATAAAAACTAAGCAACTGCTAATAGTACGCAAATATTACACAGATAGAGATAATGAAACTAAATTAAGTAAAGTAACACCAAACTTAGATAGGTATGTTACATCAGCAAAATATTAAGTTTCAAAAATCAAGCGTCAAATATTTTATACAACTAAGAAATAGGCAACTTGTTTAGAACAGTTTTTAGTTATTTTCTTCACGTATGCTAATAGACTCTAGTGTGATAGAAAAAAAATGTACGTGCATATTTATATAACTGCGAGCAGTATCAAAATATGAGGGGTGACAACATTTAAATGTCTTGAAGATCGTTTTAAATGTATATTTAATCTTCTTTATATTAGCTTATTTATTAATTTTGAAGAGTATAATATCTGGGTTGGGTAGTAAGCGAATGAAAAAAAAAGTAGTTCACTAAGTAATAATCGCTATAAAGTTAATGAAATATTAAAGCGCCATACGGCTGGAATCATTTTATTTTTTCACATGTTTTCAGGTACAAATATATCGCTGTATTTTATTCTTATTTGCCAAATAAATGTTCCGGTGCAACAAAGTCCTCGACGGTAGAAATTCCGGACTTAAATTACGATCATTAGCATTAGAACTTTCTTTCTTTTTAGCTCCAGATGTTAACTCTCGCATATAATTGACAGTTTCGAATCCGGAACCCCGCGAACTAATTACACCAATCGATCAAACGCACATCTGGTAAGACCTAAAACATTTTATTTCAGCTCGTTCTCTTCTAATGACAGGAAATCCAAAGCCAGGAGTTAAAGTTAAATCCTTAGTAAAAATAAATTAGATTTTAATGATATACGTTTCCGAAGGTCAGTTTTATTCCAAAACCTGTTTTATATGCTAAATTAACTTTTTTAATTCACATGATATTAGTACATTAAAATTACCCATTACTGTTATATTTAATCATTGGCATATATTCAGGCAGTATAGTCTTATTACATTAGTTGAATAAAATACGATAATGCCCTTTTCAATGGACACCTCTCAGACCAGTTTTTACGGTCAGATAAAAAAAATCACCGACAGAAACTTATTTACAATAATATTTTTCAAACCCCTGCTTAGCGGTCACTTTCAGATAGGACGTTGTTTTCATAATTGATTCCATTAGACCAGAACCGCTGCTCGAACAGAATATGCTGGAATTTTGCTCTCCACTAAAGGCGTTTCTCACAACAAAAAACGAAAAAAATAAACTCCCCTTAGCTCTTATCCTGTTTCTCACAACAGGATAAGAGTTAAGCCGAATTTCCCCTTCCGTTAACAAAGGGTGGTGATTCGGATTTGCTGATTCAAATAACTAATGCTTGATAAAAGACGATGATAATAAATAAATCGCATAGTGATACACTGCGCGAAACTAATTAAATGAATTATCCACACAGGTCTATCACTTCAGTTTAGTCTGGAAAAACAGAGCCAGCTTCGGCGATTCATCATTCATGTCCTTCATTTCATGTTCATCATTCATTCATGTTCAAATTTATTATTATCATTTACTCGATTACGATAGAGTACAATCCTGTAAGTGTAACGACGGAAAAGCGGTGGACTTAATCTTGAAATTAAAAATGTGTTTCAAAGGAGAAAGAACGGTGAGTAAAAACAACCAGCTATTGATACATTTTTTTAAGGTAAATAAATTTAAATATTGAACGTTGTGTTGTAAATTTAATTGTTATATATTCAAAAAAAATGTTTACATTGGTTATCTTAAACTTGTCTTATGTGCTCAAAAATACATAGTTTCGAAATGAAGTATTTAAATGACTGGAATGTAACACTTCAGTTATACTATGGAATAACACCCTCTTTTACGGTCACCCCTCTTATGCGGACAGCATTTTCTGTCCTGTGAGTGTTCGCTAATGAAGAGTTTCACTGTACTTTCAATTCGTTAAAAAATATTCAAGCAGGCCTTTCAAGATTAACTGCAAATTAATAATGTTCAAATTATTCTAAAGCAAAGTTCAAAGACATTTTGTAAACAAGTCTTAAATATTGCGCTAAATAGAAGTAGTGAACTAAAATTGTTCTTTTTTAATTGCTTAATTAATTAAATAATATTAAATTAACAATGGCAACGATAGTGTTTTTGCCTTTAAACGGCCAACCACCTAGGAACGATCCTGCTAGAAAGACTAAAAATTATATACAGTAATCTCTTGTTAATTCGGCCGTTCGTTGCATGAAAATATACCGGATTATTGAGGGTATATGAAAAACGCAGTTTAATTCTTTATTAAACTTTCACACTTGACGTCACGCGAAAGCATAATCCCGTCTTCTTTTCACTGGAGTTAAATTAGTAGTTTTTATATACTATATTTTTTTTCCGAAACTATTGCAATTAAACGACTATCGACATTAGCGGGTTCCTCTTTATCTTTCGACCTAAGGCCCATTAAAAACCTTAATCCGTCACTGAGTCATGATTCCCATTAAAAATAATTCACTGGTGACTTTTATAAAAATGGAATCCTTAAAAGTAACAACTAGGCATGTGTGAATCCTATTTCTGGATTGGTGCTTCTAGCAGCGATTTTATGTCGTATCACAACTGTACAAAACTAGACAATGGCGGAAATGCAATTGAAATGCTTAGCGAAAACCTGGGCGAGCCAAAGGCTTTGCGGAAAGGCCACTGTCCGGTGGGAATAGGGAGACAAATAATTGATTAAATACATTTAAGGACTATCCACCATTCCATTTAATTTGTAACGAAGCGGAAACACGATTTTACCAGAAGCACTTAAAGCTGGACACTATTATAGAAATGTCCTTTTTCTGCTCAAAAACTTGTGGGATTCGGACAAAGAAGAAAAATTTGAACACAGAGATAAAGGAGACAAGATTCCTTTTCCACGACTTGAATGATAGTAAGCGTCCTGAAGCAGGTTTTTTTTTCATGTTTAAATTCCAAGTGTATAAATCCAGCTGCCAGGAAAAAAATTGATCCTGGCTTACCATCAGGAAAACCTTGAGACTAATGGAGAAGGGAGCTAATGGAAGAAATTGATTTCTAAAAAACTTGTTTTCCAAGATTGCTCTTTCCATTCGACAAACAGTAGCGCTGACAGTCTAAATTTGTGCACTTTCTGCAAAGCGAAGCATTGTTTCATTCTATTCGGTACAAAAGGTAAATGATGTTTACGGAAGTCTTCGGAAGTGCATGTGTTCATTCACTGACGCAAGCATTCTCTGAATGGCGTCCTTTAATATGATTAATGCTGTAGAACATCTACAATGTGACCATATTTCTTGGTTATCCGAAACCTATATGGTACACGAGGGCGAGGATCAGTACGATAATCCTCTTCTCTAGGTTTAGTAAAAAAATCGTTTTATTTGAATTTATTTTGTGAAATAAATCTTGTCCAAATATCTGAATGGAATTAAAAATTAAAAGCATATTGAATACTTTTATTAATTCAAAATGCAATCAAAATTTTTTCCCATTTCCAAAATTTATGCACTAATTGTGCACGTAAAAAATATACGAGCTCGTAAAATATTTTTTTTATAAAGAAGATATAGACGAAATAAATCTTTATCTATCGTATATGATCAGAGTCAATAATTTGCTATCTATTGATGCATGAATTGTTCACTGTATATGGCTATTTGGAACCATTTTTTTCCCATAATACTCAAATCTGTTTTCATCCACAGATTTAATCTGAAAACATTTCCTATGCATTTGGTGGCTGTGATGTGACATCACAACCCGTTGTAATGTAACATTTACCAGACCCTTTTAGGAATTCCTGAAGGTAAAGTGATATCCTTAGAGAAGGATCTTGTTGGCAGGGATTAAAGGAATGAGCAAAGGCGGGCAGGGGCAGTGAAGAAACACTCCCATCTCTCTCCCTGCTAAATCGGGCCCTGGATATTCAATTTTGAGGTGGAAGTTTTAAACCACGACATCGTACAGTTGTTTTCCTGTTTTGGAGAGGCAAGAATCTTGTTGTACTGCGTAGTTCATCATCTAGTTCCAGTGTAAATAAAATAATCCTTCAGCTGCAAGAAGAATCTGTGTTTCCGACGTAAAACAGCGTTTCACACTTTTAAACGATTAGGACGAAACTCGGACGAAAACGTATTACAACGAAACACGAGGTTGTGTCTATAGGCACGTGGTGGTAGCATAATCGTTTAACTTCAGCGCCAGTGCAAGCGAAAGAGGGCTTAAAATCATCTTTCCACCACAAGGGCCTTTTGGAATCCAGATGATACAATTTCGGTTGTCTATCGTTGAACAATTTTTCTTGAGATATGCCTAGCCCATTTCCATTTCAGCTTTTTTTTCTTTACGATGACATCCTCGAACCTCGTTACTTCTCTTCCTCACCCAAGTATGTTTCCTGAAAATTTTTAAAATGTCTCTATTGGTGACGACACAAGCTTTGTCAAACCTTCGATTTTATTTTTTTTGTGTCACACAGGCTTTTCCATGATGTTAATATGTTTAATATTTTATGTACTCTATTGCTGAAACTGAATAAACTGACACTGAAGGCCTTTCAGTTATCCCAAGCATGCAGTACTCTGTTCATCTAATTAATTTGCAATATCCATACTGCTTGTTCCGTTAAACCCTGCGTCACTAACCTGTAAGAGAAACTAGCGCAATTCCCAAAGGTTATAGAAATACATGAGCTTTAGGTCTGTTTTAATAGACAATGTGTTTTACTGTGGACAAAAATCGTAAATTCGGCTGTTCAATTAAAAGAGTTTTATAAAAACGATATTTTGGAGGGAAGTGTTTCTAAATTGTTCGTCTTTCCTTGGAGTGACGCTCAAGAAGTGAACAGTATACTCTTTTAATGACTAAGCTATGGTAAGTATGAAATTGATAAAGTAGAACATCGAGATCAATCAATTTATATTTTAAATTAATATTCTCGCGCTTTCACAGATTTTTTCCTGAAATAATTTAGCAAATTGCGTTTTAAATATCGAATTTTTTTAATGAATCCATCGAACTTCGATAGTAATTGCTTATAATATATATCTTTCAGGGTGTATTATTTGTTTACGAAAAACAAAAGCAATTAACTATATAAATAGCCGAAAGTTTTGTATGAGTTTTATTATTAAATTTGAAACATAACTCCATTAGCACATTAAAATTCGTAGGCATATTTTGAATAACATGTTATTTTTGGGCATATGTCTGTTTTAATGATATAAATTTTATTTCGATATTGTTAGTATAGTAAAGGAAATATACATTTTGTAAGTATAGTTATTGATATAAGAATATCATAAACAAATTTTGGGTAAAAAATAAGCAGTTAATTATAAAAATGAGTTTTTATACCTAAGTTATTCGCGAAAAGAGTAATTTACCAGTTTACTTGAATGGAATGCAGAGTCACGTAGATAAAGAAAATAAAAGTAAAAAATTGCATCATTGTCGACATATCCCACTTCGCAAACCTTGGAATATTTTTAAATATAAGCGCTTCCTTCTGCTAGTTTAAAATAAATGTTTTTTACCTCTTCATTGAACACTTACAGCATTATATTGTACCTAATGTCCGCTTTTGAATTGAATATTTTATTTAAAACATTGTACATGTAGTTTATAATATATTAAATTTAATAACAATTACATAATATTTAAAGGAATAATCGGACGTTGATTTTGTTATGTAAATCGACGTGCACAAATTTGTTGTTTCGCAAACAAGCAAATATTCAGTAGGTAAATAAAGCAGATTAATTTTTAAAGCATTATGCACAGCACATTTAAGGACGTGTAGTTTGCACGAAGTTTCTTAATTTGACCGGTTGTGAAATTTACTCTAATTACCAATATTTTTTTTAAAATTTATATGGAAACAATATTAGATATCAATCTATCGCCGCATCCAATTTTACTCACGTACTTAGTGAAACTAAAAAATAATAATTCTGTACAATACTTCTAAACTTATCATATTTTGCATATTCTAACTTTGACAAAATTCACAATTAGTCATAGTTATACATTTATCCAGCAATTTTTAAGTTTATTATAAATATTTGCTTAGCTTTCTGGAAAAATAGAAAAATAATTGTGAAAAGTTTCACCATTGTTAGATGAAAGAATTCACATACATTTAAGAATGCATATTAGGATAATAAAAATAAAGCCGTATTATATATACATATATATAACGTGGGAATATATGAATATTTGCATTATAATTCCAGTAAAGTGATTACCAAAATGCGCACGAAAGTGACGTTCGAAAACAGTGTTGGTTAAAAATTCCCTTTCACTGACAAAGGCCTGTGCTTCAAAGGGAATAACGCAACAATTGTTGCTCCGATAATGATCAAAAGACCCAAATCTCAAACAATTTAATCAAGCAGTCTCTGCACCATGTAGGACAAGAAACGACCGTTTGTAAAGTTTGGATAAATAGTCGTTTAAGCTCGTACTCGAGGCAATGTATCAACATTGATGAAAGGAATAATATTCGGGCCATTAAATAGGACAAAGATTTCTTAACAAGGACATGATTGCATTTTTCAAGTCCCCTTGTTCCTTTGTGACCTAATTGATTTCATTTTCGCCATTATTATAGTTAAACACATTAAACAAAAGACATTTTTCTAATTGAATTGAAGGAAATTATACTGTAATTTATCGAATTTTTAATTTGGTTTAGGAATATCGAATAAATGATGTACTCAAGAAAAGTAACTAAAAACTTAGAAAATTCTTTTCATGAAGGGCTATGTTCAAATGAAGGAATAACTTAAACGATTCTAAATACAAATTATATGTATTCTGAAGAGGATTAAGCTAAGAAATAATAATATACGGATGCAGTGCTAGAGAACTGAGGCTGGCTGAAAATATCGAAATCGGGAGAGGTACTTGAACAAAAAACACATGTAATTTGAAGTACTGCATCCTAATAGTTGTTGTTTATCGGACAACGCAAGGTACTTTTCTTTCATTAATTTACTTGGATTCACATTGTAGGCTTTTTTTTTTATCAAAAATAATTGTGCGCGATATGATTTTTACAATCTTTAGAAAATGCCGTTTAAAGCATTTCTAACAAATAATGCTAAATTTAGCTCACATCGCTACAATTGAAACAATCAGGGTGACAATTAACATCCGTTAGCTTTATTTTTAAAATAAAGCTAATTGATACTTACTTTTATTAGGTAATAAAGGTAATTTATTACCTTTATTACATAAATAAAGGTAATAAATTACCTTTATTTTTTAAGGTAAAGGTGATGTGAAATATAAAGCAAGTTATTTACACTGAATTTGTTATACAGAAATAAGAAATCTGATTTAAATAGCATGAAGGATATCCATATGGAAATTTCTCGCAATGTTTGAAAACAGAAGTGCATTACCGCTATTAAACGAACATCGTCTTTGAGAAGCAAACTATAACGCAATTAACTACTGACGAACTAATGTTCCGAGGTATCGGTCTGAGCATTTCCAATGCCATTAAATCTTACTTAGGGGCATCTCTTACAAGATAAAATTATTTTAGGTACGTAACGATATGTAATGAGACGAAGAGGGAGACAAATCTTGTTATAATACAAAGGTTTTAAATATTAAACACCTTTTCGTGCGCGCAGGTATAGCTAGTATATATAACCTACATTTCATCTTAAGTGTTGCAATGCAAGAATAACTGCTGCAGCGTATAGATAGAGCAACAGATGTAAATAGAATAAACAAGTAAAAGGATATTCTATATTTTGTACCTACAACACAATATATGATAGAAATATCAGTTAAACAGGGTATCCGAAAATTGTTAAACTACATATTCTTATGCATGTTTCAACCTGAACTCAATAATTTTTAAAATATAATTTAAACAACAGCACATTTGTTCCCGAATAAAACCGGAATCACTGACTTAAAAGTTTACTTAAGACTATAAAAACTGTCAGAAATTGAATTAACAAGATTACTTTTGACAGAAAACACGTCACTTTTGAACTTTTACAAATTTGGGTTGTTCTGGGGATAATTTGGGTAACTTTGTAATAGTATTAATAATTTTATGATAAACCCTAAAATATTGTTGAGGAGAACTATAAATATATTTTAATTTATTTTAACGTCATTTGAAAAGATACATACTAAATATTATATTGCTTCTCAGCCTTACAATACTCTCTCATTTTTGTTCCCAAGTAAAAGAGGTTGTGATAGATACAAATAATGTAATGAACCATCGAATGAACTGTAATATTTAAATATTGATAATAATTTTAAACATTCCTTAATGTGTGTATATTGGCTCCAGCTTAAATATGAAAACAGAAATTTTAGATTCACTCTTCAGATTTTAAGCAAAATAATTAATATGGGGAGTGTACATAGAAATGAATGATATTGCCTTCTAGTTTGATAAATTTGTGGTGAGATAAAGCATGTGAAGCAGATGTTTTGAGAGTAATTAATTTATTGTAAACTAAACGAAATATAAAAATATTCTAATTATTAAATTACGTCTTCGTAAAACAAAACACTTGTAATTGCTCTAATAAGACAATTCAATTATAATTTTTTCCGGTCAGTCACATTAAAACTCTAATAAATACTAATAACTTAGGAGGCTGATAGTTAATGATGTCTCTTTTAAACGAAGCAGTTATTTGCAGCTGGACGAGTCATTCTATTAACATGTCTAAATCTTTATCAGATTCTAACATGATTTTTGCGAACCCACGATTTGGAGGTAGCCATGAGACGTCATCATTTTGGGGTCTGTTCAGCTAGGACTATCTCGCACCAAA